>WOFM01000345.1:0-63338 GCA_011428145.1 Ericerus pela
GTAGGTAGGTAGGCAGGCTCTTGATTAATAATTCTACTTTTTTAAACTAAAATATTACGACACTCGGTCCCAACAACCCCACCTCAATAAAAAAATTTGCGACAAATAAAACAATTAGTTTTTCTAGAATATTCAATGATGATTTTACTTTTCTGCTTTAAATTGTTGTTCCCCCAACCCTCTAAAAAAAGGTTCAGTTTTTCTGAAATAAAATCTTAAACAAATTTTATTGTTATTTTTTGTTTTTTGTTAAAATAAAAAAGTACAAAAAAAAGAGCTATGTAAGAAAGTCAACTTAATGTGCATGCGCGTATGCTCTAAATCATATTTTTCATGTTGTGTATTGCATTTAAATTTCTTACTCTTTGCTCAGTTAAGGCGCATAAAAAAAGCACTTATTCTGTAGGTGTTGCAAAAAACTTTTTCCTTGCTCCGCTCACAGAATGATTTTCTCAATTTATATCTTTTCCCCTCTGGGAGGTAAATTTGGCCTACGGCCCTGTGTTTGCTAACTAGTAAAAACAATCAGAAAATTCCTCTAATCAGTCTTTTTTTTTTTTTAAATAAATTTTGTAACCTCCTCCATTCGAATTTTCTTCTATCAACGTCATTGGTTCTTTGCCAAATTTGCACTATGGGAAGGTTAATTTCTGTTGCATTTAACTTTTTTTTTTTTTTAAACCTTAACAAGTTTTTGCTCGTTTTCAAAAATTATAATTCTCCCAGAATTTTGAAGTTTCTATGAATTGTGAACTTACTCTTCGCGTAGAATATACCGCGCTAAAATTGTGAGATTTTCATGACCGGCTAAAACCTGCTACTCTAGAAGATCTTAGAATTTTTAAATATCAGAGGAGCTCGTTACCTTAGGATTCAGAGACTCTCTAGTGACTTTGTTTTAAAACCTGTCTTTCTAGTGGAGCATCCTACGCCAGGATTATTTAATTTAATTTTTTTATATCTTTGGTGACGAACAGAGTAACATCGTCATTAGCAAACATTTTTCCCTCTTCATTCTTCCTTTTCTCATTTCAAAAAATGATTGGAGAATGTCGTTGCTGCCTGTGAAAGTAAAAATAAAATTATTCTATCAACTTTGCAAAAGGGTAAAAAAAAGTCTTAATAAATGCACAAAATAATTAATCGTATAGATATTCAAATTTATTATTATTATTATTTACTTTTTTTTCTTTTTTTTAATCGAAAATTATAAAGAACGAATTAATTAGTGTTTCCTTAGGCTGAGAAAATGCGCACATTTTGTAATTTGTAATTACGGTGCCGTCGTCGCAGTTGATGGTAATTCTTTTATTATAGAGTATTTTTAATGGTGTACGTCTGTGTGTGAGTGTGTATTTGTGCGAGTCCGTGTGTGTTTGTGCGTTGATTAGGGTTTCCTCAATGATAAAATTCCAGTTGTAGTAAAATACAACGTTTAATTAGAGTAATTAATTTAGGTGAGGATATTGGTGCTGGAAAGAATGAAGGTAAATTGAATTTGGTCGTTTTTTTTTTTTTTGGTAGACTTGAACTATATTGCCGTGGCTGCTGTTATTGTTGCTGTTGCTGTTGTCATTTTTTTTTGGTTTTTGGCTTGCTTTCATCTTACTGCGGGCAAATTACTGAGTACTAACGAACAAAATGCGAACAAGATGCTGTCGTTAGAAATAGGTTGCTAGTAAACAAAGAGATAACCTTTTTTTTTATTGTACTAAGGATTCGAAGAACGGTATTTGAAAAGCTCAAAAAAGGTTTACCACAATCTTTTGTCTACATAAATACTGTAATTTGATATACGTACCCTTTTAATTGAATATAGTGGTTGGTGGATAGTTCATTTGAATGATTGCAAAGTCTGTTGGATTTGTAAAACGAGTAGGTTTTGTAATTTACTATGAGTTATTGAAAACGTGTATTGCACGGTGAAACGTTGATGAGAGTGGAATAACATATTCTGTATTCTTTTTGGCACGAAGTTCATCTCACATTGAGCACTGTGGTGTGAAATCTGCAGAATTTTGCAAGAGTTGAGGTCTATCAAAACTACCCCAATTACACTATTCAAGAGACATGCACCTAGCTGAAATGTGAGGTGGTAGGACTAAATGTGTGAAAATATAACGTATTGATGCAATAACAGATGATTATCATTGAAAGAATCATTAAAAAGTGATAACATTCGTTGAGTATTTGCTTTGATCGATGACGATTACAATAGGCCTAATGTTAAATGGAAGCTTGGTTACCTGTACTTTCGGGATAATAATTATGAGCTATGATTTTTCCAAAGAATTATGGAGAGATTTTAATGGCTGTGTATCCCCATAATTTCGATCTCTTGCATTCAAACACTGGTGCTAACACCTTATTTGTCCTAATGTTTAGTCTTTCGAAATGAGTGAACATATAGATAGCCGTCCAGTGGGTAACCTTGGCTTCCGATCTGTAATATGACATCTGCGGTTGCTTATGTTAATGCATACTACCACGATAACGTCATCTAGACCAGCTAAAATTTTAAATAATTAAATGAAATAAAGAAAACCAAGTAGGTAGGTATATGAAAAAACGTGAAGTTGCCGAGGAGAGTTAAAAAAAAATTAATTCATCAACAACTGAAATAACTGAATATTTTATCAAATTTTGTCCAATATAATAAATTGAATCAATCAAAGAACAAGAAATAATAGATACAAGATGTTTTAATCAAAATAAAGATAGCTCAGCAAAACCATTAAGAAAAGCACGGAAGCAGGAATGCTACAGTATTAAATAAGTAAAAATTAATTTTTTTAAATATTCTTTAATAAGACGTATAAAACTCCACACTCGAAGCCCCACGTCCAAAACTCCAAAATAAACATCGAAAAAAAATAAATAAAATAAAAGCTCATAATAAAAAAATGCCACTTCAGGAATTCAAACATGACTAGCTTGAGGTAGAAAGAAACGATGCTACCATATCGCATTAGTAATGTTTTGTGAAATTTTTAAGAAATTTGTTTTGAAAAAGCAAACTTGGAGCACCTTGACAACACAGTGATGATAACTCATAACAGCCAAACTTGATTTTAGCGTCCCCAGATGTTAGTATAAGAATTATGTCACTTTTTTTCGCATTAGTAACTGCAATAAAAGCGTCTAAATATATTGCTGCATTAATTAACGGAGAATTGTATATTAGGCTGTTGTTTGCTGCGATTGACTTTCATTCGTTGTGAAACGGGATTGAAACTTTAGCTCAAAGCTATCTCATCAGTAATGTTTGAGTGGTAGATTCCTGAAAAACCTACTGTGAAAAATTAATGCAGAATATTTTTTGAGAATAATGGCTCCTTTTTGATAGCAATCTATTTTTACTTATGGAAGGTAAGTTTAAAATAGCGAAAATATTATATTTCTACTCGGAAGCGTGAAAGGAAACAATGAATTTTGTCTGATTGTCGAGTATAAACAAAAATGAGGCCAGTATTCTTCATTATGTGAACGATTAATTAAGTATAAATGAATCAAATTAGGAAATTTTATAAAAAATATTAAGAAACTGATTTTATTAGTACCGCCAACTTTTTTTTTTCCGTTATAACACGAAATAACGTCTTAGTAAGAATCAAATGTTTGAAAACCTGCTGAAAATTCAGAAATTATTCTTCGAACACAGATTACGAAAAGTTGTTTTTACGGCGAAACACGTATGCAAAAAGCATTACATACCAGTGTTTTACTTCTTCGATTTCACGAATTAGTTATAAAGTATAAGTAACGTGTAGGAAAAAAACTGAAAACCTCGAAAGAATTAATTTAAATGTGAATTTTCTTTTATTATTTAGTTTAAGTTTAGGTTCTTGTCCTCGAATATAAATCGTTGATTGTTTCTATGGCAATGGAAATTAAATACATTAGAACATGATTTTTATCTTAAACATTTTGTCGTGAAAACGGATTAATCTTGAAAAAACTTGTCGATTCTTTTTTTATATTTATGTCACAACTCATTTGTGAAAAATAATGATCATGAACCCCCCTTAGGACGGACGCATCTACGTTAGAAGCAACAACAAAACAACACATTAGGAGAATTAAAAATAGAAGTTTACCCTAGGAATACGATTAACGAAAAGGATTAAACATCTAGAAATAACATTAAATAGGCAGGCTTCAAATTGGCCTCTCTTAATACTTACTTAACCTATATATACCTATTACAAAAAGAAAACCTCCTAGCTGCACCAACTCCAACACACAACTAACTATCATACATCTCCTACATTACTGTCTTGCATTAGAAAATAGCGAAAATCCATAATTATTATAATCATTAAATGATCTCTCCTAACTGACGAATACTCAATCATTACCGTAACAAATTATTTGAATTTTGCCACAAGCAACCTCATAAATATCAATCAACAATTATTTACAGTTTAAAAAATAAAAATTGTAAAATAATAATGTATCAAATAAGAATAGCCTAGAAATGAAATTAAAGGAATTAAATTAAGATTATAATTCTGTAAAATATTAATATGGATAGTAAATATTTTATTAAGTAAGAAAAAAAATTTCACTCAAAGTGTACTTATACAGGTATTTAACTAGGTACAGAGAATTGCAATAAAAATATTAGAATAGGACAACTGCCCCTTCCAAAAAAAAAGAGTGTTTCACATAGTAAGTGGCTTTTTGTACTTAACAATTTATGCAGAATTTCGTTTATATGTTGTCTAGAGTGTGTAAAAATCATGTTTTAATCGATCTCTGTAGTTGTATTCATTACTCAAAGGCTGCCCACGAGTGTATTCAAAATCGATTTTTTGAACTTACGCCAGAATTTATTACTTACTTATTTATGTTGCAATTTTCGTCTTCGGATAAGAAGAGGACTGGGTAAAAAGATTCGCTGAAAATTGCGTCGTTCCGGTGTTGGGGCACGGAATTCGAAGTAAAGGACAGAAAAAGAAAAAACCACGAAAGGAACTCCCAACAAATAATGTATAGAGCGAGATGAACTTTTGACGACGAACCCATTGAAAAATGTTAGCTACATTTCCCTTATCTGGTGAAATTATCTTTTGTTCTTCAAAAATTGTTTTCCTCTCAAAATTGTCGAGTATTCGTACCCAAAAACGTAGAGATGTATAAGTGCCTTTCGCGTATAACTTTCAACTTCATTATCGACTGAGTTCAGTTTCCACTTTCATTACAATTCGTTACGATTTGTCCTTTATTAAACCATTAACGTCGAAGATACAGTTTTTATGTAGGTTTTCTTTAGAAAATCTACTTATTACGCTTGGTGCAATATTAGCCCCCAGGGTTGGGGGTGGGTACTTTTTCGTTTCAAGATCTCAGGAAAATTGTAGCACCAGTAACTCAAATTCATATATATATATATGTATATATGTCCGTTTCTTGTTCCCACGGTATAGGTTGCAATTTTTGTCCGATAATCACGAAATTTGATACAAACATTTTTACTGAGCCAAGGACCAGACCTATCGATTTTAGTGCGGACTGGCCGGACTGTACTTCTGGTACCACCATTTTTTTTTTATTTTAGCTATAAAATACTCAATTTTGCACCAGTAGCCACGAAATTTAGAGTAAATATTTATTTTGATTCTTTGTAGTACGCTTCCAATTTTGGCGCGAATTGGTCGAGCGGTACTTCCGGTGAATCTTTTTTTCTCTTTTTTTTCTAATTTTTATGAACTTTTCCGTTTACAAAAATTAAGAAACAACCTCATGTTTTGTTTTTTTTTTATTTCGTAATTTTATTATATGTCATTGGTTTTATTTTAAATTATATGATGATGTACCATACTTCATCATCTTAATTTATTTTTCATTTTTTCAAGAAAAAATGCTTTTATATTTCACATTGTCTGATATTTTGTCAACAGCTAACACTTTTCATACAATTATTACATACCATTAACGCATATAAACTTACAGAAAATTAATGTGATCATCAAAATTCATAATTCTTTGTCTCGAAACCTACTTTTTCTAATGAGGCTTGCTGCGCTAGAGTTTTTTTTATATGCTTATTATTTTTCTTCTCCATTTTCATCCTCTTCCTGGATCTCTGTTTCCTCCTTCTTCTCCTCACTTGAGAGATAGAGTGGCAAACAGAGACAGGGAAGGAAAGTGACTGAGAGAAAAAGAGAATAAGATAGGGAGAATGAAAGATCATAGAGCCAGAGGGATAAGAGGAGAAACAGAGAGATACACTGTGACAGAGAGAGTCGAAGATAGAGAGAATGTAAAAGAAGTTTTGCATTCGCTTCGAGTGTTGTATTTTGTTCAGGAGTTAGTTTTCATTAAAACTCGGTTCTCGGTTCTAATTTGTAAAATAACAAAACTGAAAATTCACAATTGTTCGTAACATTATTTTGCAGTATTGAATTCTTATTTGTAATGAAGATTTTGCAAAACTCTGCGACATCTCACCTAAACTTGGGTAGAATATATATATATTTTTTATTTATAAATCTGTTGCCACGATGGGCGCAGCTAGTGATGAGCAAAAGTAAGACTAAGAACGGTATGTAAGAACGATTTTTATGCTTCACAAATATTTAAAAATACTAATGGTTTTTCTTATACTTTTACATGGAAACTAAAGATGAAATATTAATCAAGTTGGTTTAAGTATAGGTGAATATCGTTCTTACATTCTGCCATGAGACTTCTACATAGGCTTGTACAGTTTAACTTGCACAATTCAAATTTCTCATGTAGTACAGGTTGATATGACTAACACCCATATTCAGGAACGTCACTTTTACCTCCCTTTACGTGAACCTCACTTTAAAGCGACTTCTTGCACTGAAGAGGTAAAAGGCTTCATTTAAATGAAAGATGAAATAAAAAACACACAGAATCTCGTAGCTACTATAATCATCAGAAAACGGCAAATAGTTTCAAATACAAAAAAAGACATAATAAAAATGGTATGCATAATTACACAAGAAAAAAGGTAAAAGACATAGATGTTCACTCAATGAATATGAAATTTTGAACTAAAACGGTTACAAACTGACAAAAACCTTGAACTTACAAAAATAGCTACGACGAGCAACAACGAAACAATAATTCAAGTATGAATGAGGAAAAAAGACTAGATAAGACGACCAAAAGGGAATATGATCAGATAAGGTGTAGAATAAGACTTAACAGAATGGTACGTACGAACATCTATCTAAACATGCTCCCCCCTGAACCTTTAAGAGGTTCAGGGGTCACATCAATAGGCAAAAGAACGATTTTGAAAATAGTGCGCTTAAAAACTTGGGAGGGTGGACTGGCAACACAAACATCAGCAACACGAACTTTTCCTTCTGAATCAGGATACACTTGCTCCACTATGCCCATCGGCCAACTGCATGGGGGTACTTCATCCTTCAACAGGAACAATTGTCCCGGTACAAGGCTCGGCTCCGCACACTGCCATTTATAGCGCTTTTGAAGTTGATTCAAATAATCTGCACACCAATGGCTCCAAAAAGACAACAACCGAGCATTAATTTCGCACAACTTTGACAAAAGCGATTTTAGACGATCAACATCTTCGAACTTGGCCACGGATGTCAAGGGACAGCCAATCAAAAAATGGTCAGGAGTTAAAACATCGTCACCTTGACTAATTATCAAACACAAGGGCCGCAAATTCAATACAGCTTTGATGCAAGTTACAAGGGAACAATACTGATCGTAACTCAAAACGTTGCCTGAGTTGACTTGAGTTAGATGGTACTATGCAGAACAAACAGCTGCTTCCCAAAGTCCGCTGAAATGCAGCGAGTGCGGGGGTATCATGAACCATTGAATACCCTCGGACACAAGAAACGATTGAACCTTGGCTTGATTTTCAACGATCAAGTTCTTGGTTCTGACAAAGTTGGTTCCGTTGTTGGAATACATATGAGATGGAACACCACGGCGAGAAATGAACCTTTGGAGCGCCTCAATAAACTTGGCGCTTGAGAGATCCGTGACAACTTCGATGTGCACACATTTGACAACCATGCACACAAATATAGCGATGTAAATCTTGTAGTAACAAACTATACGATGCGCAACGCATTTCCAGCTAAATCGACACCAGTATGAGCGAATGGTCAATTTTCTGTTACTCGAAATGTGGGTAGCTGACCCATCAACTGCGACACCACCTCACCCCTATACCGAGTACAAATGGTACACTTCCTCAGAATGAACTTCACCAACCCAGCACAGCCGCCGACGATCATATACTGAGATACGACAAAGGCAATGATGAATTTTTTATTGGCGTGGAAGTACTTCTCGTGTATCCATCGAATCCACACTCTGACGAATTGCGACTTGGCATGAAGAATGATAGGATGTTTCTGCAACTGAGACAATGACAATCGACTCAACTGCCCTCCCATGCACAAAATGTGAGACTTGTCCAGAAAGGGGGCCAAATGGAGCAATTTACTACCAGTCTTAAGGACCATATTACTCGACAACCTCAAAATGTCGTCGGAAAAATACGTAGCCTGCACGATACGAATAACAACAGTTAAGGCCTAATTAGGCTCAGTGACGGCCAATTCGATCTAGCTACGCAACCTAACTTTTAGTGAACGTTTACAAAATCGAATAACGTAGGCTATAACTCTAATAACATGAGTATACGAAGAAAACTTATCAAAAAAATCGGACTTTACCAATACCTGATTTACGCTAGCAACAACCATGCGCCTTTCCAGTGCCTGCGAAACGTCGACATTAGGAATAGGATTGGAAGATACAGTAAGGGCTTTCAGAAAACTAGGACTTTTTAACCATTCCTTACAGGCTAGGAATTCACTGATTGGCAGCCCGCAGGTAGCCAAATCAGCTGGGTTGTTTACGGTATTTACCTAGAACCAACGAGGATAAGGCACCAACTCCTGCACCTTTTTCACATGATTTGAGACAAAACTCCGCCATTCCTACGACAGCTGCGATAACCAACACAACACAATCCTTGAGTCTGTAAATAAAAAACAATCATCAATAGCAACGTTCAGGTTTCTACGCGCTCTATCAACCAACTGCGCTAACAACAGCACCGAACACAACTCCAACTTGGGAATAGTTTGCTCCTTCACCTGGGTGACTCTGGTCTTGGCGCACAACAACCTACAATTCCTAACTTTGCGCTCAGCTACCGACCTAACAAAAACCATGGCGCAAAACGTGCGACCACTGGCATCGCAGAAACCAACAAACTGCATCTCTGTACCTGGCCACCTAACGTAATGGCCAATCGAAAAATCTCTGAGCTTATTTAAATCGCGTAGATACTCCAAAAACGCCTGTGCTAGCAGCTCAAGGACCAAAACATCCCAATCGAGCCCTTCCT
Source organism: Ericerus pela (assembly GCA_011428145.1). Taxonomy (NCBI): domain Eukaryota; kingdom Metazoa; phylum Arthropoda; class Insecta; order Hemiptera; family Coccidae; genus Ericerus; species Ericerus pela. Next base: position 9,380 of record WOFM01000345.1, read on the forward strand.
TCCCAAGCGCCTGTATCATGAGCTTGCCACGTAGAGTCACAGGTGCCACAAATCCAAATGGGTCAAAAACCTTGGCCAACCACGACATCATTATCCTCTTTGTGATCTTTCCAAATCCATTTTCATTTTCCAATTCGACTTTCATACAAAATACATCTTCGACAGGCGACCAACTAATGCCCAAAACACCAACACTTTCAGGCAATTCCACATTCTAGCCATTTACCATCAGCTCCAGCTCCAAATCCACCGTTACTTCCTGCACATTAAAAGGATACTTGCGCAGGCAAAAACCATGCGCTAAAAAAACATTATGAACAATTTTACAATTAGATATCGGCGATCTGATCATCCATGTAAAAGTTATTCCGTATCATCGCAGCTGCACTCGGCTCCTCGTGCTCAATTTTACAAGCACCTTTTTCCAAGCACTGCGTAGCCATAAACGAAGCTGCGGTGGTTCCGTAAGTAACTGTGTTCAGCCGATATTCCAACACGGGTTCGTCCACTGTATTCCTCCACAAAATTCTTTGCAAATTGCAATCTTTTTCATCAACCCATATCATTCGATACATTTTTTCCACATCAGCTGTAAAAATATAGCAATAGGCACGCACAGATATTAGGATATCGAACAACTTACACTGTATCTGAGGGCCGACCATCAAAACATCGTTCAGCGACAACCATCCTTTCTCATGCGAGGATCCTTTAAACACCACTCGAACAGGTGTGGTCAAACTTTTCTCTCGGAGAACACAATGATGCGGTATAAAATATTTGGCCTCCACCGTCGGTTCAACCAACATACAATGACCAAGCGCCATATATTCATCCATAAATTTCAAATAATCCAATTTCAATTTTAGCGCAACTTCCAATTTCTTTTTCATCCTAAAAAGACTAATCAGAGCGAGTTTACAATTATCTCTTACTTTCTGCAGATTTCCTTTCAATGGCAGACGCAAATTAAATTTCCCATCAGGTGCGATCAAGTAAGTGCTATCAAAATTCTTCACAAATTCCAGTTCTTTCAAATTTCCAACTTTTCCCTTTGGATTAACGTTTTCCATCTCATAATACTTTATTACATCCGTTTCTACGCCAATCCAGTAAATTTACAAGTAACAATCATCAGTTTCCTAGAAGCACCTGAAACAGTCCAACCAAATCTTGACATGGATATAGATATCTCACCAATTTGCTCCGATTTATCCGCTATGCATTTTCCATAATATTCCGCGCCCAATATTAAACTAACATCTGACACAAGAATGGGCCTTTTAGCAAGAGCAGGATCGGCGAGCGGAATCTCAGACAATTTTTCCATCGCCCGTTTCGGTAATTCCGCACAAACTTCATAGTTCATGCATTCAGGCGGTACTACTTCCGCAAAAATATCGATCGAAAAACAAAGTCCTAGAAATCAAAGTCAAATGACATTCCAAATTAGTACTTACTACCCCGGGTGTTACACCACCCAATAACGACTCCAAAGTAGCCTGAACAACAGGCAACTGATATTTCTTCACCAATCGATCCGACAACATAGTCGCTTGTGCACAACTATCCAATAACAATCGCAAAACTCCATATATTTTGCCCATGTTGAATCGCACTAGGGCTATATGCAACAAAATTATTTTCTCCTCGGCGTCAATTGGTCGCATCACTTGGTACACTTTATTTTCAACTGCGTTACCATCGCCATCCACAGAGCCAATCCCTTTCATTAGGCCAGTTTCACTAGATTTTTCCAAATTCCTAGAAGCATTCTTAAAATCGAAATGCAACAAACTGTGGTGCGGTTTTCCGCACCTATATTTAAAATTAGACTTACAACTCGCTGCTGCATGGTCCTTTTTGAAACAAACCAAACATCTCTCCTGAGATTTTACAAAATCGTATCTACGGTGCGCATTCAGTGACTTAAACGATCCACTCTGATTCAAAAAATGCTGGCCATTACACATTGGGCACTTTCCTTTAGATGTCGAAGCCAAAAACAATTTTTTTGTAGCCGATACATTCGATCAGTTTGACTCTTTCTAATCTTTTCCATCTTTAGGCTTTTCAGCCTTACGTTCCTCAATGACAAAGGTATGTCCCTGTAAGAATTTAAACAAATCTTCAAATTTAGGATACCTGTTTTCCAAGCAGGTGAAATTTTCCCAATCCTTGGCAATCAACACATCCAACTTCGATGCCACAACAAACGATATGTAACGAGAAAACGTGTCGTCAACCTTTTTGCCAGCCACTTTCAGACCACAGATAATTGCCATAACTTGGTCCAAAATTTCGCAAATATTGGCTTCCAACTTTATAGGCTGAAGTGTCGACAGCTTCACAAAAAATGTTCTAACAATCGCTCGCTTGTTTTCAAACCATTCCAACACATACGTCCATGCCTCTGGATAAGCATCATCGGCGAGCTCGCAATCCTGTAAAACAATCGAAGCTTTCCTAACAAGGGCTTGCTTCAGATAATATAATTTTTACACATTAGTAAACTCACTATTATTATGAACCAGGTTGACAAACAGTGCTTTGAAGTTGTAGAACTTGGAAAGATCGCTGTCAAATTCGGGGATCTCGATCTTTTTAAGCTTCAGCTGCTCAGGTTGTCTCGACTCAGCCATTGTGCTGTATGGGGTAGGGGGCAGGATGAACTTCCTAGCCTCCTCACCTCTGAACGTCGCAGCTGCTTTCTTTATTTTGGCCTGCATGGACACGAAACATTTCCGCACCTTGGACTGATCAGTCACCACAAGAGCCTCAAGGTCCAAGTCCTCTTTCGACATTTCATCAACCAACAAGAAGAACTCATTTGCGGCTTCCTCAAACTTTAGACTCAGCTCAAACAGCCCTTCAATTTGTGCCAATGATTCGATGTCGATCTTACCAACAAGAAGTGCCTCGATCTCTTCTCTGACTTTTACTATCGTTCTTTTGTGGACCCTCAATTCACTATCTGAGGGGGACGCCATTGTACACGAAACAATATGAATTTGCTTTTCACAATAGTTGAACTTTACACACGCAAAAAACTAAAAATCTGGCCCGAAGGACCAAAATTAAGACATAAAAGGCTTCATTCAAATAAAAGATGAAATAAACACACAGAATCTCGTAGCTACTATAATCATCAGAAAACGGCGAATAGTTTCAAATACAAAAAAAGACATAATAAAAATGGTATGCATAATTACACAAGAAAAAAGTTAAAAGACATAGATGTTCACTCAATGAATACGAAATTTGAACTAAAATTGTTACAAACCGACAAAAACCTTGAACCTACGAAAATAGCTACGACGAGCAACAACGAAACAATAATTCAAGTATGAATGAGGAAAAAAGACTAGATAAGACGACCAAATGGAGTTTCTTTCATAATAATATAATGTTAACACATTATTTAATATGAAATTGTGTAGTATTGCTGGTTGCATGAAAGAGTTAAACCGCTGATAAATGGGGTTTAACTTTATTTCACCATGCATCTTATCAATTAAACCTAGTTAACGCTAAGTCATTTTAAAGAAAGGTTTAAATGAAAGGATGTTAAAGTAATGTTTGTGAATATGGGAGAAGTCCCATACTTTAGCACATTAACTCAACCACAGCAGAAATATTAACATGTGTAAGAAGAGCAAGATAGTACACTGTTTATGAAAAAAAAAAAAAACTAATTAAAAAACAAGTGTACAACATTGTTGAAGACATTTTTTATAGACATGGACCATTTCCAAACTACAACTACAAAAGACAAATTTCACAGTCTCTTGGAAGTCATTGTGGCCAATTTCTACTGTAGCTATCTCTTATAATATTCTGATTTTTTTTAAAACCCAGTTACCATAGAACAAGATGATTGAATCACATCTGTGACAAAGTCCTATTACATATACTCCAACTTGAGTAAATTTTGTGTACAACTTTGGTGAGATTAAGGAAAAGAAAAGTTCTAATTCAGAATATTTAAAAAAAAGTCTATTTCAGAATATTTGAGAAAAAGCGCGCATTATTTGTTCGCACTGTGTAGTGTAAATTGAAAACATGTAATGAACACGAGAATTTAATAATAGCTGATTTTCTATTAGATACCAGTTAATTTCATTTTCTTTTTCATTATCACACTCGTGCTTTTGAAAAATGTTATTTTTTTCAAATATTCTAAAGTGGAACTATTGTTTACATCAATCTCACCAATTGTGAATTGAAAATTTTTAATATCATATTACTGTTAATAGGACTTCACAGCAAATGGTGTAAATAGATCTTACTCTTTTATTTCTAAATTTGAAAAAATTATGGCATTAAAAATGTTGTAATACATAAGAAATTGTCAAGCTGTTTTTTTAATGCAAATTAAGTTTTACTGGTTACAAAATTTCTCTTATGCCTACAACTGACAATAGGAATAAAGCCAAATATTCCAGATCAATCACATATTTTGTGGAATACCTTGCTGTGAGAAATATTCACATATAGAAGGTAATCAACAGCTTTGAGTGTTCTGCTACATCATACACGAATGTATGGGAAAGCCAAATCCTAGACAAACACTGATGATTCTGTAGTCAGTTCAGTGAGTTTATATAGGGGATTTGGCACACGCACATAGATACACATATGTACATATACATACGGTATTATATCATAACATTACATTGTTCCTTAATTTGTTAAGTTATGAGATTTTTTCGACTAATTCTGGTCATCATCAGTAAAAATTTAAATAATTTTATCGAAGTTATGGACTGTCTGCCTGGGGATTTGAACAGGTAACCCACAGGTTATAAAACATCATGATGCATCATGTGGCTCCGACACCAATGGTGATAACGAGTCATGATAGCACATCCTTCCAGCCACCCTCCCTCAATGCTGCAACGCAAGTATGATAATAGAGGGTGGAGCAAAGGCTTGATTTTATTTTAATTATTAGAGGCTGGGTTTTTGAGCCTATTTATATCAGTTTTTTTTTGTATACATTTTTCAATCATTGGTCATTTAGTATCCTCATTGTCTCATCAGGTTGTTGTTGTACATTAAAACTTATAACAGTTTAGAATTGTGCCTGTTAAAGTGTAAAATGTTGAACAAAAAAAAAAAAACCAGAAAAAAAGATTTGAAAACAGTTTATTCATTATTATCTGTTTTTTTTTTACTATCCCATTTCCTATATATCAGTATCATCATCATCGTCATATCTCAGTTTCCTCAAAACTAATTAATAAAAATCTAGACTTTTATTTGGATTTTTTGTTTTCAAAACTCCTGCAGTGGCTACTAGAGATGCGCAATCTAGTTCATTTTATTGATTTAGGTTCTACCTGCCTCGGTCTTTTGAATGAACTAGTTCATTGAACTAATTCAAAATTACTGAAAACTGAAATTAAACAAGCTGATCATTCAGCGAGAAATTTTATCAAGAAAGAAAAACATCGAATCAAAACGGTCATCTGTTTTGATTTAATGTTTTCTGATAAAATTTCTTGCTCAATGATAACATGATAATTTAACAAAATAAGAACTAAGAAGGAAAAAAATTAAATAAATAATAAGATATCTTGAAACTCGATCGACTATTTATATTTTTTTATTATTAATTAATTAATTATCATTTTGATATTTTAATATCAATTATTTTCTAAATTTCTAATGTTACCGCGTCGCAAAAGAAGTGTGGTTTCGCTGCATGTTACCAAAATTGACATTGGTAAATGTGCTAGATGCAACATATGTCTTTTAACTTATAGTATAAATAACAATTCTATCGGTAATTTGACCAGGAATTTAAAAATTAAACATTAGTTTTTGCCTCGTCAAATTGTCAATAATGTCAATGAGACTGACCATAACAGTTATTTTCCTCTTGAAATTCTTCAAGAAGAACGAGAAATTGAACGTTTGGAAGAAACAAAAGCTCCTATTTCTTCTACTAACATCAACACTAATTCTACATCTACTCCTGCAGTTTCAACAAGTTCTTCAGCACTCTTGGTCTTGACATCTACTTCAATTTCAAGTAATACTTCAGGCCATAAATCAAACCTTATTAATAATTATTTTCTATAAAAAAAACCAGTGTCAGTCTCTGCAACAAAATCTTTACACAATCAGTTGTTGAAATTCATTGTGAAAGGATATCGTCCTCTTTCTGTAGTAGAAGATGCTGAATTTAAAAAATGTATAGAGATGCTGTGTCCAGGATACTCATTACCAAGTAGAAAATTTCTAATAAAAATTATGATGCTACAAAGTTTTGAAGAGTATGTTAAAAATGTACAAAAAAAACTAGATGGTTGCTGTGTGTTTAATAATTGACTACTGGACCTCCATTAACAATGAAAGTTTTGGTGCTGTAACAGCTCATTTCATAAGTGAAGGAAAATGGCAGACAGTTTTATTATCCTGTGAAAATTTAACAACTTGTCTTACAGCTGATAATATTCAGCAATGTTTGGTTAATCTTGCTACAGAATGGAATATTTAATACAAAATATCAACTGTAGTGACAGATAATGCTTCTGATATGATTGCTGCAATGAAAAAATGTGGTTGGCGTCATTTTTCTTGCTTCGCCCATTCAATCAATTTAATGATACAAACTACATGGCAAGAACCTTCAATCAAAACTACAATGAGTAAAATTAAAGACAACGTTGCTCTTCAGTTGAGATTGACTACTTAATAAAATTTAAATATTGTGTGTTTCTTTTACATTCCTTAATCTTTTATGGCTCTATCTGTTTTAGTTACCTTGTTTCATAATATATGCATACATTTACTCCAAGAACTTTTCAATTGTATGATGCACTTGACATCATACCTAACCCTAACAAATAAAATTATTCTAAAATTCTTCTATAAATGTAGGTATTGAGGTATCTTAAAAAGAACCATCTTGCTAATGCAGAATTGAAAGCAATGCAGCGAAGAATGAATTTACCTGAGTTGAAATTGAAGCAGGATGTAATAACGCACTGGAATTTGACTCTTGACATGCTAAAAAGGTTTTTGACAAATAAAGCAGCACTAGTATCTGCATTGGCTGTGTTACAGTCAGAAAGTAATAATACGCTCTTGGAATAGTTCTTTTATCACCAGATGAGTGGGAATTAGTGACATGTTTGATAGATGTTTTTCAAATTTTTGATGATATTACCTGAGAAGTTAGTGTTGAGAAATTAATCACTGCATAAAAAATTTTGGTTCTACCGAAAATACTTCAGAGAAAAATTATTATTCTTCAAAACACAGATGTGGAAAGAAGCATCAAAGCAATCACTGATTTGTTGAATGCTGAATTTAATAATCGTTTCAAAAATTATGAATCAAATGAGCTCTTGATCCTCTATTTAAAAAATTAGGTTTCATTGATGTTAAGAAATTTGATGCAGCAGTCATATGTTTAAGAGAAAGATTACCAGTACCTGCAAATATGACAGGTACAAGTAATGTCAATACACATGGAACAATAAGGGAATCTGAATCAATGTGTGGTGAGTTTGATGAAGAGGCCAAAGTGCTCAGTGCAGCTCATGTTCCAATGGCTGCAGGTAAACTTAAAATTGATAAATACTTGAATGAACCTCTTCTACCTCGAAATGAAGATCCGCTGAAATACTGGGAACAGAGAAAATATATATACCCAGCATTGTATGATTTTACAAAAAAATGTCTTTGTTTAGTTGCTACTCATGTTCCATCTGAACATACATTTTCCAAAACAGGCCAAACATTGACTGCAAAAAGAAATTGTTTGAATGCTTCTCACTTAAATCAAATTATATTTTTTAATGCTAATTGGTAAAAAATTACCAATTAGAGTTTTGTTAGTTCAATTAAATACTGGTTAATTTTTTTTTTAAATCACAAATCACATTTCTAAATTCAAGCTCAGATGAATGAAACTTTTGGGTATTGACTATTGAGGAAAACTCGTGTGCACTGTGCAGTATATTTTTTGCTAATACCAGTAGTAACTTAGTGAGAAGCTGTTACAGAAAAAACAAATCTTCTATAACAGTGACAGATCAGATAAGATAATTTGTAAATACTGTTTAATTAATGCCGGAGCTTCCTATGTAATAAATTATACTTACTCTTGCATTGTTGTCGGAAGAAGGTTTACTCATAATTCTCAAATACAGTTACAGATGAATAAAGTAGGTACCTACACAGAAATCTGAACAAGTACAGAGAATTGTGATGATATTGATTTAATGAAACTAATAAACTACCACAAAATATACGGACCACATTCTTTTGACTAAAGATAGCACTTCATTAATCATTAAGTTCATTACTTTATTGATGGTAGACTGAATTGTAACTTATATCTTAATAAAAACTATAAATGCAGTAGGATTATGAAATGCCAAAGACCTAGAATAGTAACCATTAAATTCTATACATTTTCCAAAAATAGCGGATTCAATGAAAATTTGAAATAGATTGGAATATAAATAATTCAAGTTTATATCTGATTATAATTACACCCGTATAGTTGTATACCATATCTGATAATCTGAATTCTGAAATGATAATAAAAGTAATACCACAAGCTGCTTGTGATAGCACTTAGCCTTTAGTTCATTCCTCATTTTTGATCAATTTTGTAGTTAGCAATTTCCAATTTTTATTATTGTCATTTGATATATTCCATCGATATGAATTAATTAGTTGATTTATTTTGTTCTCTGTCACTTAGGTCTTTTGAATGAATAGTTTATATGAACTAAATCTTGGTCAACTCACACATCTCTGGTAGTTGTTTTGGCAACAAATCTTACACAGTCCAACAAATAATTAATTTTGTTTCATAAAAAGCAAAGAGATGAAGAAAGTCAGATGAGAGACAGAAAAATAAAAATAAGGAAAAATATATACTTCAGCATTTTAGTTTCCCTTTTGTAGGATTTACACTGATTAGCAGATTTGTGGGATGGCTGGCTGACTAGTTTTCTATCTTCTTTTTTTTAATGATTAAAGGCTTGATTATGAAGCCTGTTTATAACAATTTTGATTTCCATTTTATATACATTTTTCAGTCATTGGTTGATTAATATCCTCGCTGTCTCATTTGGTCGTCGTTGTACATTAAAACTAGTGCCCGTTTAGAATTGTGTCTGTTTCGGTGCAAAATGTTGTACAAAAAAACACTCCGAATAAATCAAAAACAGTTTATTCTTTACTGTCCGTTTTTTTTTTTTTTTTTTTTTTTTGCCTCATCTCGTATGTCAGAATCATCATCCTTTATCTGTATCATCATCATCATTTTTTAAATAATCGATAAAAATATTCACTTTTGTTTTGAGTTTCGTTTTCAAAACTCCTACAGTGGCTGCTCCAGTAACAAATCTTACACAGTCCAACAAATAATTAATTTCATTTATGTTTTGGTAAGTTAAATTGTCCTTATTTTTAGATAAAAGGAAGGAGAAGAAGAAGAAGGTAGTAGACTAAATATAATCCAAGGTCAATGACTTGTTCTACACGTGGTTATCCAGTCAGCATTAAAAAGATAAACATTCAGACAACTATCTAGAATGTTCTTTCATTCTCAGATAATATCTTCTTCGTGTATAGATTATTCATAATTTGATAGATATATATTTTCTATATAATTTTTTAATGTAATCCTGGAATTTTTCTTAACCCGACTGTTAAACTGTTCATTCCATCACTGTCAAGCCAGTATATGATATGGAGCAAATTTGCTTATTAAAACCAACATTAACCTATAAGTGATTAAAAATACAGAATTTTTCTGATTCTTGCAAAATTCAAGTTTTACATATAGATTTACAACTTGAAACAACATTTCCTGATCTAGATCACTTGAACTTTTCAAAAGTTTTGAGTTAAGTATTAGTTTCAGTTTAACAGAAAATATACTGACCAAAATATCAGTTTGGTTTCATCATATAACATCTGATTTTATAGGCTGTCTATTTTATTATTCGGCATGCACTTTTCAAATGACTGTTGATAGTTCAAAATAAAAGGTGTTTTTCTCTGATATCAGAATATTGTCTTATGTCCACAATCTTAATAATTTTTCCACACTTTATGACAATTTAATTATATAAAATTTTGATTGAATTCTTGAAAAAAATTTGCAGTTTCTTGCGATAAGTTTCATTAATAATCTTGCGGATTTAATTTGGAATTTTAACAATTTTTTTTTTTTTTTGTCAATTGATGAAGAAGGTTGTGGCAGTGTCTAATAAATTCCTAAAAGGTACAATAAATGAAATAAGTTTATAATTCATTGACTGCTGGGTCCTTTCATTTGACCATTGTCAAGCCAGTGTATAAGGTGATGTAAATTTTCTTATTTCAACTGACACAATCCTATATCACTGATTGCAATTATGCCCGAATTTCATTTTTGATATTTTATTATCTGAGAGAAGTTAATTGCATTTCAAGGTGTTGAATTGTGTTAGTTGGAATGGTTAAGGTAAGTTAGGGGAAATAGTTAGAAATTTTTTTGACAAAATAACGAAGGAGGAATTCATATTATTTGTCTCATCCTTTTAGTACCATAGTGTAGTTCTTTCTCAATAACGACATTTTTTACTCTCGAAATAATAGTGGAAAGTGCACTTCTGAGTTCCAAACAAATTTTTTCCTGTGCTCCTAGGGACACAGAAAAACAAAAATGGTTTTATATCAGAATTTTAGTGACATATTAATTTTTCTCGATATCAGGAGATTATTCAATATTAATGGAAGTAGGGCAATGAAGAAAAATTTGAATCTGGTGGGTATAATGCCGTCTCTCATGATGAATTTTTCAATCATATAATGGTGTGTGGGAATAATAATGGAAACAACCAGTCTAGTTGCTTACAGGTCAGGGTGGAAATGGCTAACCTATGTTGTAATTTGCTTTGATAATAAAATTGAAGAAAAAAAAAACAACTCAATTATTCTTCTGTACCAAGAGCGTATGTGTGAGTGTATGTATATGTATGTCTATGTTTCTCTCAAAATTTTTTGTTCACTGTTCTGAGAAAACTACTTTGTGGATAAGGCTAAATTATTAATAGAGATAAGTCTTATATTGGAGCAGATCTGAAGGAAGTGTTTTGCCTATCAGTTAATCAGTGACTGAGAAAACATGAAAATCAAAAATTCCTGGAAAAGTTGTGTTTCTGTGATTCTTGGAAAATTACAGAATGAATTTGAGTGCAGTTTTCACAATAGACTTTCCCTATGCTGCTGCAAGTTTCTCAGAAGTTTGGGTCCTATTAATTCAGTAGTTTCCGAGAAAACTGGAGAAGAGAAGTTTCCAAAAAAAAAACATTTATGTTCACTCTTTTCAGAAAACTGGGTACCAAACAGATAGAACTGAGATTTTTATAAAATATAGTTATTGAATAGGAGCAGGTCTGAAAGACATTTGGTGCTCATCAGTTAATTAGTTCTCAAGTAACCTAGAAACAAAAAATCTTTAGAAAACGGGTATTTAGCTATAAAATATCGATATATCGATATTATTGTTAAAAATATGGATAATTGTCAATATGTTTTTGTAATTTCTTAACCTGTAACTGTTAGGTCTTTCAGTCCTCTTCTCCTCTGCGAATACTCAACAATGATCATACAATAGGTTTTTCATATTTATACTTGCAGCTACACTGTTACCTGTTCCATAGCTTATTTGTTCATCGCTGTACATATTCGTATATACTTTGTACAGTTAATACTCTGCACTTTACATATTTGATCTGCTGCAATTACAAACATCTGAGACATAACTTTGTAAACATCGTTATTAATTTTGCAATAATAGTAAACATCTGATCTACAACCTCTATAGAAACCAGCAATGAAATATCCAACACTGTTGATATAAATATCTAGCAAACTGGGTTTTCTAGCAAAGCATTACAGAGTTTTTTGTATTTCTGATTTCTGAAAAATTTAGATAATGAAAATGTTTTAATCTATGAGAAATATCTCAGTGAATTATTTCTTTAATACAAATTAATTTTTCTGGTGTTAAAAATTTTCCTATTATATACCTACAACTGATAATACAAATTCATTCAAATATTCTGGATATCTCATATATTTCAAATTCATACATTGTACTGCTTATGCTTTAAACAAATTTGTGTTTCCTTATACATTTTGAGGTAGAAATACTTTTTGGACTAATTCTAGCTATTATAGATAAAAAATAAATTAATTGCTACAAATTAGTAATAGAATTTCAAGTGAAATAGGAGCACACCATCTACATTCAATATATTTAGAATTTGGCAAATTTCACAATAAAAATTTTTGTACCTATTTCTCACAAATTCTGAATTAGTATTTTTCTTTACAACCAACTCAGTGGTACAGTGTGAAATATTTCTCTAATTCAAATAACAGGTACCTAATGAAAAATCAGCTATTATTAAATTCTCATATTCATTTTATGTTTTCAATTTACACTCCTCGTGTAAACTAACAATGTGCTTTTTCTCAAATATTCTGAAGTACACTTTTTCTCAAATATTATGAATTAGAACTTTTCTTTTCCCCATTCTCATTGAAGTTGAACAGAAAATTTACTCAAGTTTATGTATCTATATGTAATAAGACTTTGCTATAGATGTGATTAAATCATATTGTTCTTTCATAAATGTATTTTGAAAAAACCAGTAAGTTATTTAAAATTTTGTAATTTTGTAGACATTCTATAGTAGAATCTGTTCAAACTTAAAATATAATTATACAGTGTAGATGTTCTCTCTAATCCTTTTATCTGGTAATAATAATTTTTGTATTGTGATAGATAAACTGGTAAGTCCTATAGCAATAAATCGTATCAAAATTTCTATTAATGCTATTCACATTTTTATTGTATTCTTCAATTTTCACTTTTTTTGTAGGTCTATTATTAATATCACTTCAAAATTTTTGAAATTACTCCACCTGTCCAGTAATATATAGGGTAATGCACAAAATTACGCACCATTGAAAAATCCCATTTTGTGGGTGATGTTGTGCATTAATGTGAAAATTAGCCCTATTGCACCACTCTTGAAAAAACATGTTTGAATGCAATAAGAATTCGAAAGGAACAGAGCTATGGTATCAACATAAAAGCTATCCTGCTCACAATTTTCAATCTACAACAACTTATCTTTGGGAACATTTTCCAAATAAGGTTATTGGCACTTACAAACAACTGCTGTCATGCCCCACCAGATCTTCTAAACTTAATCCTCAAAATTTTTTTCACTAGGCCATATCACCCTCACAATTTACAAAACTGTTCCTTTTTCCAATGTAGCAGCCTTACATGCAGCCATCGAAAAGTGCTGTTGTAACATTACCAACCTCCAGTTAAGAAACATCCAATATGAAATATATCATTGCCTGGGGTATTGTGTAGCAGCTTGGGGGGTTATTGGGAATTTTTGTGAAATTGAACTAATTTTGTCATTGGAAGGGAATGTTTTTTTGTTTTATTATGTGGATACACTAAAGTTTGCATGTAATTGTACTGAATACAACAAATTTCTTCATTAAACGTGATATTTTCTATTTGGTGCATCAACACATACCTACAGTGGGCTAATTTTCACATTGATGCCCAACATCACACACCAAATGGGATTTTTCAATGGTGCCTGATGTCTATCACCCTTTATATGTATAAATATAGACTTTAACTTGAATTAATATGTTTTTGATTTTATATTATGAAAAAAATATCCACAGATTTGATTTTGAAAACAGGAAAAAAAATTCTTTTCCTCTATTTTATAAAAGTAAATATTTATGTACAAATAATTCTGAGATAGAAAATTCCAACACATTTTCTTGTGTATTATACAGATAAATTTCAAGAGATAATTGAACAGCTCTAATAGACAAGTGTAATAATTTTTACTTCACATAACTATTTATAACGATATATTTCTACTCATTAACACTCATATTCATATATTGTCACATTAGTCAATTGTCATTCACCCCTACAACTATATGACGATAAAACGCAATAAACAGAATACAGGAGCCACATTGTAGTGTTATTTTATCAGCCAATATAACTCTCTCACTCTAGCATTCATGTCTGAACTTGTCATAACCTTCATTTGTTCTCTTAATTCGTTGACACATTATAATTAAAAGAAATCACCTAAAAATATACCTAAACTCTTGTGGAATCTTCTAGAAGAACAATCCTGACCAAACCACATAAGTAATGTACCTAAATGAAATGTAAACTAAACTTCATGAAGAACCTTCGAACCGTCATCTTCTTTAATAACCATCTCTGGTAATTATTTTAGTTACACAGTCTCTTAAACCAATAACTGTTAAGGGGCTAAATATGTGAGTCCGCAACTGTTGGTATAATCTGTACTTTGTTATATGAGAATTTGTTATTGAAGTCATTAAATGTTGACTGGAACTTAGTCTAATTGTTTTGAGTTTATCAGTTAATTATAGTCAAAGTTGCCGCACAATATTCATTATGAATTTCCTTGACACTTCATACCATTCTGCCAAATAATTTTGATATTCTAATTTTTTATTATGTTCATTTATTTATTTACTTACTTATTTACATTTTACGTAGGCTTGAATGCAAGAACGATGCTTAAAAAATACTTGAATTTTTTCGTTATCAATTATATCTTATACATAAATATGCATAGATGTAACTTTGTTAAAGTACCTAAGTAATTCTTAAATCACTATTGATGCTTCAGTATCTTTCTTGCATTCGGTTCTCAGTTTTTCTTTTGATCAAGAAAACCTAAAGTTTCTGGCGTGGCTTGCTGCGCTAGAATTTTGTTTTTTTGCTCGTTAGTTTATCTGGCCCAAAAATTTCAAAATTTCAAATCTTCTTAGCGCTTGTGATGTTTTTCGTATTTTCTGAAACGAATTTCGGGAATTAGGGTCTCCAAAAGGTGTCTAAAATTATTTCTATCAACAAATTAATGCGATGAATAAAAATCTTGCTACATTTTGAATAGAAATGTTGTTCTTAAGTGAGAAATTTCGCCGAAAGGGTAAAATTACTAACATTGTTTTTTTTTTTCATGTTTCACATCAGTATCGAAGTTCATTATGTACTTTGCCTCAGTCTTGCCTTCTCGATTACATTCTGTATCAGAATTCGTTTCAATTTTCATCTGGGGACAAGAGAAAAAAACACTTAATGCACGCAAACGTGGTACAGTCAGTCGTTGGCATTAAAAGGCGAAGTGAAATAAAAAAAATCCTTTTTCAGTCTCTTGTTTAAGCGTGCCCGGCATCATTCGCATTTTCAGCATTTTTTGAACTTCATTAAAAAGCCATTAGTGATTTTTTTGGTTTTTTTTTTTTTTTTTTTTTTTTACCAACAGCGTGTTATTGGAACAGTTGGTTTGTGTGAGTGTGAGCTTAAAAATTAAGTAATTAAGCTCGGATGAAAAAGAAAATGAAGATAAGTTCCGAGTGTTGAAAATGGTGTTTAAGAGAAGGAAAACAGGAAAAAGGAGACGAAGTGCGGCCATTTTCTTCCGATATTATCCATCTCTTCAGTTTCGGAAGAAGCTAACGAACCGTTTTTTTGTTTTTTTTTAATGAAACGTCGATCAAAGCATACCGACGATACGGATCAATGTCTCCATTCGCACATCATTGTAAAAGAGTACCTAAGTGAAATCACCTTTTAGCTTTCTTTTTCAATTATTTTTAATTATCGTACGAGCGAACAAGTACGCTTCGAAGGTTCTTGTTCTGTATATCAGTTTAATAATACTAAAAATATGACTTCGCAAGGTATTAAAATGTTGAAATGAGATCAGCGACTTACATTTTTCAAAAATAAAAGTTGAGTGCTGCAGATGGTGCGGTAATTTTGTAGGGCTACGTAACCAACAAGCATTTTCTTGAAAATGAATAGCACCAAGTTGTACCAAATTTTGGATGGTTTTAATTAGAAATTGTCCTATATTACGTAAAAATCACAAAATGTGATTTTTTTAAATGTTGTATCGCTGTATGATGTATTGTGTAACTTAGTATATTTTGTTTACCAAAGTATAGCCGTAAACAGGTAGCAAGATTCGTTTTTTTTCTGTAAAACCAAAAATTTCTCAGTACATTTTCTGTTGAAGTTCTGTAATGCAGTGTTCTCGAAAAAACATGAACGATGGTGAATCACCTGATGAAAGATAAGCCATTGAGTGGGATCAGCCTGCATGATTCATTCCAAGTCAATCAGTGGTTGGTGTTTGCGAAACATTGAAATTAATTTGAGTTTTTTGTGTTTTTTTCGCTATATTTTGGAATTTTCTCATTTTTAGAACTCTATTTTTTATCGATCGATATTATTTTCAGAATAAATTAAAATTCTTTCGTATGAGTGACAATTTTATTTGGAAATTATGATCACTCGTTCTTATGAATGAGGAATTTATGTTCCAGAAAGTCCTTCAGTGTACTGACAGTATAGCCCTGTATCAGTATTGGATTTTATCCAAGTAAGTAGTTAGGTTACTACTCGATTCTTAATTGATTGAATTAAGAAATATAGAATGGCTACGTTTGATATGGTGAAACAGTGCTGCTATCAAGTGCCAAGTTCTTGATAAGCTCAGTTGAAAGTGAGTTATTAGTTCGAGTCAATGTTTTTGTTATAACATGTTGTGAAATGAAAAAATACAAAAAATTAACATCTCTAAATAGAACATTTAAAATAATTTTTTTGATAATGAAGGCATATTATATAACCGCAATCAGATCTTTAGAATGGAACTTCGCATCAAAACTTGCTCAGCGAAGAAGATCAAGAAGTTCTGCACATGCTGAGGGCAGTCTCCACAGGAAACTATTTTAGTTATATTAGAAGTTAACGATAATGTCATTTTCAGTAGAGAGATGACGTCTATAATGAATGTGGAGCTTACCCTCTTCCATTTGTCTGCAATTATCATTACACAAATGAGCACGGCGGGATGGTCATAGTTAATTTATTTTCTAATGAATTCATGATGTTGACATATTTTGCTCCACGACTTTCCATTCATTCTGGTTGATAACTTTATCTGAATGTTTATAATTATTTCCTCATTATTCGTAAAAGAAAAATTAATTAATTTTGATACAAAAGCATATTATATTTACCATCAGCATAATCTCTCATGTTTCGATGTATGTATTAGCTAAACATCGATATAGGCTACTTAATAATTTTAGTTTTGAACATGTTCTGTTGAAAGTTAGTTCTCAGTTCTGCATTATACGATTTTAGTTTTGTATCAGTTATATGAATAGAAAAACTTAATCTGGAAATTGATTTCTGAATTGGAACAATTTTAATAATGTTTTTAATATGAAGGAAATGATAAAAGATACATTGTGTAGGTATGTGATATTAGTAACGTGCTGAAAGATTGTTTTGGGAAGATGTACCCGGTGAAAGTGCCGATTGTTAAGCCACTTACTAAGGGAAATTTGTGATTTTTTTTAGACTGATTGACCTGGGGGGGGGGTTGTAAATTAAAAACACAATTTCGCCAACGGAGGGTGCTAAAAAATTTTTTAAAGTTTTTATTGTTCTGGTGAGTTCAAGGTACTATCTATAATACGTATACCTACGTACATATTTATAATAATTTAGCTACTAGCAGTTTTTTAAAATGACTTTAAAAAAATGAGACCGTCAGTTTGACCTCTACGTATCTTTCGATTCTTATGAAACTTGTTTAATTTGACTTATTACCTATTTTTGAACTTCTTATGAAAAATAAAAATAATAATGAAAGAAATAGTAAGGTTCAAAATCACGAACAATTATATTTGACTTCTTTTTTTTCTGTTCTAGCATAAAATTTCACGCTGAGAACTGATTTTAATGAAGTTTGTTTTTAGTATTAAAAATTTGGTTACTTATTGAAAAAAAAATTTTTTTCAATTTTATCCTGAAAAATAGAATCGACTTCAAAAAAAAACCCATAAAAAAGGAGCTAAAAAGTCAAAAATAATTCTTTTAAATTTTCTCCAGCGAGATCGAGGTCTGGGGATAAGAATTATTGCAGTCGGCGCTAATTAAAAAGTTTTGTCATAAAATTGGAAGGAATTGACGCAGGTATGAAACTTACATGTGGTAAAGGAAAAGAACGCCAACTTCAATAATTCCAGTTCGTAAACCTAGATTTTGCTGCATAAAGTTTAAAAGAACTATTTTTCAATTTTTATTGAATTTTTTATTGCTTTTTTTTAAGTTGATTCTATTTTTTGAAAAATTTTTTTTCAGCGACTTTTCGTTTTGAGCGATAGCAGCAATATATTACTTTAAAACTAGCAGTTTGTTTATTTAAAGATAACTTCAAAACTACCTCACTGATTCCGGAAAAAATTAATGGGACCATCATGAGGTCATTCTCTATCATTTAAAAAAAAATTTCATCAAAATCGGTTCCCAGTTTGAGAAATTATGCAGCAACAAACAAAAAAAAAACCAACATATATACAGATCGAATTGATAACGCCCTCCTTTTTTTTCGAAGTCTGTTAAAGATGGAACAGCTTCTTCAGTGAACTACTACCACATCTTTTTAAATCCATCAGCCTTTCAACAAATAGTGTTGGTCTATACTAATCCTCACAACACTTTTTCTGTACTTATCAACTTTTTTTACATTAAACCACTCATGTAGTGTAGGAACATGTGCTAATCCATGCGATTATATCAGAGCGCATTCAGAATTAAAACTCTTGGTGAAAACTTACCTTCTCTAAGGTTATCTTAGGATTCTGAGTTGCCTTACATTGTTTGATTTTTGGATTTTTAAACTGAATGGTTGGGTTAATGACGTATACTAAAAATTGTGATTTGATTGGTTCATCACCAAAGAACTGAATTATGTATATAGAACCATAACCAAGTGTCTTTATCACTCCCCTAATTATTTGAAAAAAAAAGAATAAAATAAATAATAAAAAAAACAGAAACCACGAAAGAAAAACAACAAAAATGCCAGTCGTACGATTCAAACTCCCATCTCCCATATGACAGAAGAGCACTCTCATAACTGTGCCACAAAGATGATTAAAATGAAGGTAAATTAGTAGATATCTCTATTTTCCGAAAGATAAATTTAAATCAAAATATTGTGTGCAGGGATGAGGATGGACGCACAAATGAACAGACATGAGCGTTTTAAGTATAAATATAATCAAACTATTTGGTTAAAATTTAACCATCTCTGGAATGAGTTGCAAAAAGTGTGTGAAGTTTTTAGGTCCCAGGATCAAAGAACTAAATGATGAAACGTAGCAATGAAAGTTGAACAGAACAGTATTAAACAAACACCAATGAATTAAGTTTAAAACACATAAATAAAATAGAAGACATGTAAAATGAGCTCATTATATTGCACAAGTAAAAAACAGAGTGATGATCGTTCAAAAATTATTGCAGGACTGACGTATACATTATAGTCACAAAATGTTAGATGCTGTGGAGTAGCACCACATCACATAATAAACTACAGAATTAGTGAACAAGAGTAGCTCGTCACAGATTATTAAAAATAGAAGTGATTTGATTCACTATTGATTATAATTTCACAAAGTGCTTTACCAGTAAATATCCAAGTTATTTTGAATGATTTGAGGGTATTTTGGTTACTTGGATTGTTACCAACTCGCACCTCTATAGTCTGTAACAAATAAGGACAAGTTAACTTCAGAGAGACTTCCAAATTTTAAAGCTGTGCATACAAAGCATAAAAACAAACTATTCTACTAAACAAAGGTTCTGAATGAAGGCTATTGTTTTTCTTTTCACCATAAGTCCATCTATTGTGATGATGTCGCTCTTAGGTATTTGGAACCGAGTATAACTTATACCTTCTCTGTTTCTCCTTCATGATCGTGATCCGTTTGACAACCTTTGACCCCTGTATCTCATTTGAATTTGTCTTTTATTGTTCATTACACTTCATGGATAACTATTAGCTTGGTCCTCTTTTAGGAACTAACTGCTCGTACCTTACCTATTTGACCACTACGAATAGAGCTAGAAGTTGGGTAATATTTTCTATATCCAACGTAGCGTCAGAGTTGATCGCATCAGAATAATAAATTTAATCCAATTGGGAGACAGACCCTCGTCGCAACCTGTAAATGTTTTAAAAAATGAACGAAAGATAAAGACGAATGCTGCACAGGAGGGTCGAGCATATACGAAAAATGTTTTTGCTCCAAATCGTTGCTTTTCATATACGGCCTAACTCTTTTACGAGTACGATATGTGTGCAGATCGATAAGGTTTCGCTAATGGAAAAGGGTATACTTGAAAAAAAATTTGAAATGTTAATTCGGCTAAATTTATACGACAAATAGCTAGCGGCGTGAATTATTAAAAACTTTCCTCCCAATGGCTGACACGAGGGAAACGAGACGTGATAGGTAGGCTTTTGATTCGAAAGGAAACCTATCGTTCGACGTATTTGAAAAATTTGCTGGTAGATACTTACTTTTTTTTTTCATTTAGCGTTACAAACGTCATCTAAATGTCTAAATTAAATCCAGCATAAATATCTTTTCCTTTCAAAGAATGCACCCTTCTGCGTTGTTTGAGGCAGATGAGTGAATAACGTAGCACCAAAAAAATTATCGGTAGGCCTACCAAGTTATAGATATTTCGATAGAATGTGCCTAATTACATCTTCTCTGACAATAATTTTACCTCCCACTTATTTTGTGAAAATATATATCTATACATAAGATAAGAAAGAGGATCCTTCGAAGGAACCAAAAGTAACTAACAAGCCCAGTACCATAACTAAGGCTCTCTACCCCGGTAGGCTCTTATCGTGATGATGATAATGGGCCACTACTTTGAGTTTTTTCATTACATTGTTTATATATTATTATAACCTTGTTCGATTCGACAAAAGTTTTAGTGCTATTTTAGTGCCGGTCCATCTCTGTTAATTTCGTTCTCAGTTTTATTTTTGTTTAAAATAAAATTTCGGTTCTGTGAATTGTGAAGCCCACGCTAAATAATTCTTCCCGTTTTTTTGTAATTGAAAATGCATAAAATAAAGGTTATGGAAGGCAACTGTGAGTGACCCATAGGTTTTAGAGTGCTAAAGTTTTATGATGTTAACTGAAGATTTTGTGAAAATTTGTTTGAAATCGGACGTTGGTTTTGGAGATATTGCTGAAATTTCTCCACTAGAGCAAATTTGTATAATTTGTATCACACAACCTAATACCTCAATATAATTTCAGTGATGCCCTCAGAACCAAAGGTATGATTTAAAACAAATTTTCACAGAGCCATCAGCAAACATAATAAGTTAAGGTTAAAAACGAATTTTTCAAATATAAGCTTTTATTTTTTATTTTGGCCTTAGCTCCATGAGAAATAAACATTATTTTGTAGCGGAAGGTTCGCTACAGTAAAATTGCAGTAATAAGTGGAATAAAAGCTTATAATAAATGTCGATGTCTCAGAAAAGTTTCAGCTCAATTACAGGTTTGGTTCTAGAGACATTATTAAAATTCTGTTCGGTTTAGTGATTCAAATGATGTGAATCAGAGCTTGTAAGTCTGAAGTGAAAACTCAAATCAACGATATTAAATTTAAAATTTCTATGATTAAATTTAATTTTCATCTGTACGAAACAAAATTATTAAAATTAGTTGTAATGTAGGTAAACACTAAACATCCTCTTGTTCATCGTCATATCTATTCCCTAAAAAACTTGCACTTTATTTCCGAACTTACTCATTAAGTAGGGTCAGGATAATCCGCACTTGTGGAGAGGAAAATATTTTTTGCAGTTTTAACCTGGTATGTCGAACAGGCTCTACAAATTTTTGGTGCAGCACTTTTTCCTGATAAATAGACAGTTTTTCAAAAAAATTCCAAATGCCACCCTGTTTTTCATGTTGAATGAAGCTTTCAGACTTTGAGTCGTGGCATTACTACCCATAATACTAATTACTAGTCGAATTTCTATCACGAAAAATTTGAGTTGAGAAAAATATAGGTATCTAATTTACTAGAGCAGTGGCGTAGGCAGGAGGAATTAGGGGGCTAAATCCCTACTTCGAATTTTTTTAAGCAGGATTTCACGGAGTGCGAACGTTATGGTTTCTAATTTCATAACAAATTATGACGATTAGCATGAAAATCAGAAATTCATAATTTCAAAATACATAAAAATTTACACGATTTGCATTTCTTGCACAGTTGAGGATACATTGGAAATTATTTTTAAGTTGATCAATTATTAATCTTGTGTCACAGAACAGTCTGGGTACAAGAGAAGGCAAATTCCTCAAAAAAGTGATTCGAAACACCAATCCAATCACGAATGCTTTATAGCAAAGTGAATCGAATCGCAAATCATGAATCCTTTAAAGCAAAGTGATTCGAATTGCGAATACTTTTAGTCCAGAGATTAAAAGTAATTCGCACGAATCATTTATCTACGAATCACCAATCCTCAGTCTCGAATGTTAAATAATTCTGTTTGACTTTGATATGAGAAAAAAGTTCCAAACATTCTAAGACTTTTTGATAAAAAACTATTTTATTTAGGAAAGTGAAAACTAAAAGTTCGCTGAAAAAACTGTTTAATTATGCAAGGATGAAATTCACGAATTTTTCCCCCGCAACTATAACCTAATTTATGGGAATTTCTCGGGAATTTCCTGACTAAAGGTTTAGGATTCGTGATTCGTTGTTCCGCTGTTTGTAAATAAATGATTCGAATCACGAATCCTCTGTTTCCTAATGTGATTCGAATGACGAATCAAAAGTACGTTTCAGCCTCTCAAAAGAATTTGAATCTCATTTTTTTCACGAATCCTGTCAACTTTTACTGGTGGTGGGGGTAGATAGTTTTTCTTTTCAAAACTCCAGCAAAATTTTAGCACTAATAACTCAAATTCATATATACGTATGTAAGCAAATTTCTTGTTAACACGGTACATGTCACAATTTTTATCCGATAGTCACGAAATTTGAAACGAATATTAATACTAAGCCAAAAACCTGACCTATTGATTTTATTGAGAGGATCGACTGTAGGGTACTTGGACCAATAAGAACGCAATTCAGAAAAAATATTTACTTTGACTTATTAATAATTTTTTAGTGACAACCTACTTTTCTTATAGAGCTGCTGCTGTGTTACAGTTTTTTGTGTTTAATTTTCATTTTGTTAAATAGACCTACATATTTCATTTTTCATACTAAAGTAACCCTGTTAATTTGTCATTTTTTATACTAGAGTAACACTGCTAAATTTGTTGAGCCTGAGGAAACGACGAATTTAATTTTGTGTTAATGTGCGTGTGCGTGTGTTGAATCATAAATACAATCAGATACACACGCAACTAATAAATCAATCATGATTTTTCATTTTGTTTACATTTTGTGAGGATAATATTAAACCAAGGATCGTATTTTTGAGTGAAGAAATAAACGAGTTTACTTTAACAACATTTAATGGACGATTGAAAGGGGATAGAAAAGTACAGTTGGTGTTGTGAGTAAAGAAACAACGAGTTCCCCACTACAGCATAACAATGTGTACAGGAATAAGATTATGAAAGTTACATATTGAGAGTTCAGTGTTGTCAGGTAGTGTACTGTGATGTCCAAAAAAGTCACATAACAAACAGAAAAAAAGGAGCCAACAGATAGGCAAAAATAAAAATGTAGACACCTGCATGGCCAAGTGTAGGAAAAAGACAATTAAGGAGGAAAAAGGAAAAATTACCACAACAGATAAGACATCCAAATGACCAGAAAAACCTACCACCCACCCACATGCCTAGTTATTTTAGGCTGTCATGTTATAAATTTCAATTCCCATAAAATAAAAGAACAAGTAAATAACAAAATAAAAGAAAACCATATATTACTGTTCCTGGATCCACAGCTTCGCAGTGGCCTGGAAGCAACGCGATGTCTGGCAGGTGTGGTTCTGGAGTCGCCCCTCCTTGATCCAGCTGGAAAAGAATCGCTGACGAGTGTATATGGGATGGGAAGCAACAGAAGTTTGAAGATGCACAACTGACGGCAAATTATAGTAATTGCTCCCATTGCTCAGTTTGGTAGCTGTTGTAGAATCACACTGGAAACACAGTTTGTGTGCGCCCCTTTGTGATTCTTTTCAAATTTTGTTTTGACCAAAATTTACATCTCACCAAGGTGGTCAAATTGTATTAACAGAATTTCGAACAATACTATAAAAGCTTACAAATCGGATTCCCTTGTGGCCAAAATATTTCAAACAGTATTAAAAAAATCAAAATTTTCGCATTTCCACAACTAGGCCTGAAACCTTGAAAGCAAAGATAATTTTACACACACAATTCGCGATGTTTTTGGTTACATTAGATGATACGTGCCAGTCGAATAAGTATATATTTTTGAGCAAAATTTAGTAGATGAGAAAAAACACTTTCCAGACAAAAACCTCTACATGGTGTGATCCAACTGCTAAAATTCAACTAACTCATCGCCTAACTATACGGATCGTGCTTCAAAATCACTCTGCCAATCGCATCGTCTCATACAAAAATCACACCATAATTTTACAGCCGATCACCTGCGAAAGAAAAGATTAAATGTCTCTGCCTCTGCATTATTCAAATAGTAACATATTTTTCAGCCTGGCAGGCGAGCAACTGCACAGACTTCAAAAGTATAGGCAAGCTGAAACAAGAAAGCTTGTTTCTAGGCTACATACTAAGCACGAAAGTATTTCACAGCTAGGCTAAGTGGACAAAAGTTATACGGACAAATGTACATGAATGATGAAACAAGTTTAAATATGTAGGTAAGCTGTAACAGTGAAAGAATACCAATGTACGGCAAATTCAGTAATTCGTAAATATAAATTTGACAGAATTATCTCGGCGATAGTATATCTGTAACAGAATATTGAAAAAAAATAGAGGTAATAAGTAGGGGAGAACGGACTTTGAATATTGGAAAAAAATGGGTTAGGTATCTCAGTACGAGATATATGAGAGTTACATGGACTCCTTCCAACACCCCCTGAACTCTTATAAATCGATGATAATAAAAAAAATTCATGTGTATATATATATAAAAAAATAAAAAATAAAAAATTGTAAATATATAAAAGGAACATTTGTTTCAATAATAAGGTAACATGAATTGACAATTTTATAAATGGTAACTAAGATTTATAATTTCAAATGTGTTTATATATTTATATGAAAAGAAGACTTGTATTTTTCCAAACGAGTAACTTTCTTCTTGTCTTGTACTTTGTAGCCAAGATATGGTAGCCACTGCAGCTTCATGTTTTTTATTCATTTCTACCTGATCCGTTGCTTTAGATTCTTCATTTAAATCCAGACCTTCCTCAGTACTTGCATCAGCACTCTCGTCACCCGAATCAGATGATGCCAAACTTGGTCTGTAAGAAGTATCATCGTCTGAATCACTTTCATCTTTCTTTTGATCAGATACATCATCATTTTCTATACACTGTGACACATTATTATTTTTTATGTCGAGAATCTTGGCACCAGAATCATTTTCATTCAGATCCTGTTCATTAATCACATCCGTTTCAACAATATCGATGTTTTCCAATAAAAACTGTGGTAGATTGATAGGATGTTGAATTTGATCCTGTTGTGATTCATCGTGAATAATCTGAGCATTGATCGTTGGTTCAGCATCTATAATAAGTGAAGTAAGTAGATATAGGTTCTTAATGAAATTTTACATCTTCAGAATGAACAAATCTGGATCTTAAGCTCTTACCGGCAATGTTTTCACATAATTCTTCAAGAGTATTTCTAAATGCATTCATGAACACTAACTCGTCATAATTTTCATCTATTTCTTCTTTTCTGATAAGTTTTGACTGCTGAGTACATTTTCCATCCTCAGCAATTTGTTCTGCAATGATTATAGACGTAGCAGAATGTTAGAATGAGTTTCATCTCATTTTTAATCACAGGAATAGTGTTACAATATAAAATAGCGCAGAACAACTTACTTTCCCCTGTAGTACAATCGGAATTGATATTTTTTTTTTCTTGCCAGTACAACCAATAATTTATTACCTCGCTTCATAATTATTAATTAATTTAATTATTAATTATTACCAGACAAATTCGTGTTCATCTGATTAGTGATGAAAAATTCAGTAAAAAAATAACAGTGCACATAGCAGCTATTCAAGATCACTTTTCACATAGCAGGTATGAAGTCTGATTTTTAAGAGCACTTTAGGTGGTGAATTTATAAATTAATCACGTAACAGAAATTTGAGTAGATGCGCCATGAAAAGACAAATCTAATGATGGAAAAATCTGGATTTTGATGAAATTGTCACATAGCAGGTATTAATAAGGCCACGAAGATATTTTGAGATAATTTAATTATTTTATTGTGTCTATCTCTTTTAATTTGAAAACCTACAAAGAAATTCGGTTCATTTATTATTTTCATTGTGAAATATTGTTCAAACTTTTTATTAATTTCATCAATTATATTATTATCGTTTGTAATAAGGAGTATATCATCTACATATGTTAATAGAAATGTTTTGTTATTATTATTATCTTGATGAGTATATAGGCAAGGGTCGACTTAAGATCTATCAAAACCCATTTGCAAAATTTGATTATCTAATAACTTATACCAAGACTTTGATACTATTTTCAAACCATATATAGCTTTCTTAAATTTTAATATTTTATTAGAATCTATATTCATACCTAAAATTTAAATCAAATTCATTTGCTATTGAGAGTACCCATCTAATAAGCCAGGCTGGTGTAACAGGTGCAAAGGTTTCCCCTGGTTTATATTCAGTTCTATCTTTGAATCCGCGAGCTACTAATCTTGATTTTGGCCTAAGATGGCCTTTCTCATAGGGTTTGGTTACAAATACCCATCTAGTATCTATTAAATTTGATTGTTTTTCAAAAAGTTCCTTTTCGCAAACATCCATTTCCTTTAAGGATTTTAATTCGTCTTGTATAGCAATTTTCCATTCACTTTTAAAGGGGTTATTTTCTATATCGTGAATATTTTTAGGAATACAGTCTTCTATATATTTAGTATCATAATATTTTGCTATGTTGCAAACTATAGGTGGAATAATATTTAAATCCCTAATATATTCTGAGGGTTTTATAATTAAATTATCAAAATCTTTAAGGTATGATATATTTTTATTTTTATCAAATTTGACGTCGCCGGCTATATGGTATTTAGTAGAAAAAGGATCCCTTAAACAGTAACCAGTAGTGGTGTAACCGATTAAGATATTTTTTTCAGATCTATTTTCTTTTGTTTCTGTTTTATTTGTGTGGTTGCATTACATTGTCTAATTTCTTTAGGTATATGTTTAAAAGCTAATGAACCAAAATTATTATCAACATTGTTATTTTCAATATTTATTTTATTTTCAATATTATTATGTTTATTCATTATATTTGAAGAATTTTCATTATTATCGTCTATTTTGTAAATCTTTAGGGTATCACCCGCCTGAGATGAATCATCCTTATTTATGATGTCTAATGACACCTCATAATCATTCCAATCTGTATCTTGTGAGTTTATATTCTGTTCAATGGTTTCCTCTATCTCATAATCATTCCAGTCAGTATCCTGTGTATATTTTTATTTTCTTCAATTTCTAATTCTATTTCATAATTATCCCATTTGTCATCTTTAATGATGGGCATACAAATCATATCTTTTTCATTTTCAACTAATTCATAATTTATCACAAAAAGACCATCATTCTTGACAGATGACATTATAATTTTATTTGATTCTATAAAGTAAATATTTGCTATGTTTTTTCCTTGATCTCTATTTAATATTCCTGTTTCAGTAAATCTTATCCCTGACAAAATATCATAATTTAGATCAGGTACAAAATGCACATCCAATAAATCTATTAGTTGTTATTGCTTAAATTTATTTTCTATCAAAATTGACATAGTCCCTTTATGTGTTGCATATAATTATTGTTTTGATAATTGTTTCTGTTTTGATTATTATTGTTCCTATATTCACGTAGTATTTGTATATCTCTTGTTTCTTTAGTCAAAATCTTCTTTAAGTTTTCTTTTTAAAATATTTAATGTCTTTTCTTCTTATTTTAAATTTTCAAATTTCATTAAAGGAATTGCCTGTTTGTGTCCTAAGGCAATTTATAAATTTTCAAGTTCCAATTTTTCTGTCACTTCTTCTCCCACATCTCTAACATCGTGTACAAGAGTATCCCATTCTGTTAAAAAGACTTATATATTTCCCTGAGGTTTGTATCTAAATTGTTACCACTTTGATTTCGCCATATTTACCATGACTTTTGTTTTCACACCATATATACTATCCAATTTTGTAAAGATTTCATCAACAGTTCTACACTCTCTGATTTCTCTTGCAAGTGTATATGAAATTTGTTCTAAAATAAAAGCTTTAGCATTATCCTGTCTTTTACTGTATGCTTTATATGTATCAGAGGGAATATAATCCATTCTATCGAAATTATTTTTATAATATTCTAATCCTTTTGGATTGGCAAAGATATCATAATATCCCGCACCACGTATTAAAGAAATTGTTAAACATTTCCAGTCTAAATAATTATTTCTAGAAAATATTTTCCCTAAAGGTGCATTTATTTGCTTAACTTTTTCTTCTTTTTAAATTACTTAGGTTTGTGATGAATTTTCACCTAAATTTTGAAGCATTTTGATATCCTTATTTTGTAATATATCTTTGGAATCAATGGTTATTTTTAAATTTCAAAAATAAAAATTTATGAAAAGAAATGAGAAAAAAAAATATTTATGAAGAGAAATAAATTAAATTAATGATTCGTATTTAAAGGATGAAATATCATTTTAGAAATATCTAGAAATTATTTTTCTGTTGTGTTTCAGTTTGAAAAAATACGTTAAATTTAAATTAGGATGACAATAGAAACTGTGCTAGAAAATTCAATGAATGATTCTAGAAACCTACGTTTATCTAACAAAGGAATTGAGCATGAAAAATCAATGATATTTTTACTTTGTTAAAGCTTTCAAAGTATGGCAAGTTTTGACAATGATTTTTTGTCTGAGTATGAATATAATTTTGACTGAAATAACAGAGAATTTTACAAAAATTACGTTTTTAACATGAAAAATTACGTTTTTTATAATGGGATTTTGTTATTTTATACTATTATTTTCATCTACAAAAACCTATTTTTGAATTTTTCAAGATTTTCTGAAGAAATGGCTAAAGTTGAGAAATAATTCGGAGAAAATTTTCAAAGTTTCCATATAATTTTTAATTATTTTTGGCTATTTGACAACAAATAAACAAGAAAAACGCAAATAATGACGGATTTGCCATTTTTTGGAATCTAGAATCCTCTCCTCTTTTCGTCAATGATTTTTTAGTCGCTATTTAAACTGAAGAGCTGGAGACAATACCTTTCAAAAAAGAAGAAAATTTACCTGAATTTACTTTTCGTCCAATTTTTTAATCATCTTTAACTATTTGAAAGTAAAGGAACAAAACAAAAACGCAAACTGATGAAAATTTTTTCAGAGACCTGTCTTTTACTCAATAATACCTCAGCCGCTATTTAAGCAAGAAAGCTGGGATTAGTATTACTGAAAAGAAAAAAAATTTAATAATTTTTAAATTATTCTTAGCTTTTTGAAAATGAACGAACAAGAAAACGAAAATAATGGAAAACTTGCTATTTTAGTGTTTTCTTAGATAAGATTTCTCAAAATTTTTTCTTTGCGATTTTTTTTTTATTGGGAAAGGGAATTGTTGCTATATGTTTTTTGGGCATTGGCTCACACAACATATATTTTCGGTCACTCCACTCGCGAAATTATTTTTTCAGTTCATGAATTATCTTCCCTTCTGAGATAAACTTTGCGTACGAACTTAACTCAAAGATGAAGGTTGACTTTGTTTTAATTTAAGGTTTTAGTCCTCTGGGATTGTCTGACCAAAGTCCACGCGTGATCCCTTCCCCTAAGAAAAAACAGTTCTCAAAATATCCGCCATTGGAGGTGAGGGAAAAGAGGATAAATGTTTTTCCATCCATTCCCTTTTCAAAGTTACGTGAATTTAGGGGAAAACCCCTGAAAAAGCGAGAAAAATCCATGAATGACAACTTAAGAATTTTCAAAGCTATTTAAAATCCTTAAATCTGAGGATAAACCCCTCCGCCAGGCTGAAGTGCTCTGTGGTAAAAACTTAAAAGCCATTAAACGAGGGATTAGAGTGTGACACTCCTCTTCGGCCCAGGCTGTTATAAAAATTTAAAGAAGTGATGACTTTTTTTTGTTTTTTCAAATTACCTAGTGACTTTTTTTTAGATTTTTAATATGTAAATATCATAAGCTCTCGGTAGTAGCTATGCATACGTACGTATTCACGGCTAGACTAGGTGAACAAAAGACGGCGAGCCGTAAGCGCAAGAAAGTACAAGTATAAAATACGGCAATTCAAAATCACGTACATATAAATTCAACAAAGATACAAATATTTCAGCGATCGTGTAGCTGTGGAGAGAAAATATAAAAAAAAAAAAAAAACAGTAGGTGAGGTTCAAGGGGAGAACAAGTTTCAAATATAGGGAAAAAACGGGTTAGGCATCTCAATAGGCTCTATTGATGTGCAATTTTTTTATTTGGTATCTTCATTCATTTTGGCTTGAAAGTAAGTACACTATACTCTGTCTACGCTAAGATTTACTTCGGTAAGCGAAGCGGGTGATTGTAGGGAGAAGAAAAAGTACAGATTCACATTGTTAACAATGTTAAGCATCAATTTAGGAAATACCTATTTTGAAAAGTAAACAAACAAGTGTTTCATTTAGACAGGTGTGGATATGATTTGTGTCATCAGGAGTGTGGACAAAGCATAGTTTCAAAAGAAAATTCAATATTATTTCAGTAATTTTATTGTTTTAATCAGATTCGTTTTGGGTACTACCAATATTTTTGGGGTTATTGAAAATTTAAATTTTTGGAGAAAGATTAAGAATTAAAGAAATTGCTAACGTGCATTTTTTATTGTAAATAACCTGTCAAAATACTCCCGTGGATTTTGACGCCCATAATCCTTCAGCAACATTCTGTGGTCTGTTTATAGCGATACAATTTCACAAATTAGGAGTTGTTTGGATTAAGTAAAAATTGATTCCTTTACGTAGACTACCTTAAACCATTATTGTCTAGCACACCCATATCCTCATCAAAGACTACCAATTCCATAAAAATTCCGTATGGAAAAAAATTTGAATTTCTTCAATCGACAAAAACCCATTAAGGCAACATCCCATACACTTCTTTATACAAAACCTATCCAGTTTGCATGGTAAGCTACTTTCTTTTTTTTTTTTTACTTTTCTTATTTACAGTCTCGTGTACTCGAAACTTTCTCAGCGAGTTAAGCTCTCTCCTCATGATAGAAACAAAAAAAAAAAAAAAAGTGAAACTAAAAAGAAACCGTAACCTTTAAAATAATATTTATTCGAAGTTTTTCCACTTTTTTCATTTTCTAGCGCTTTTTTGCTGCACTCCTCAATTCCTCATCCACTTTAACGATGCGAATAAATAAACCCTCCTCAACAAAGTAAAGAGTTTTCGCATACGTTTACCAAAATTTATTACAACTTGGTACGTTAACAACGTCGATATTTTTGGAGAAAAAAAACCTGTAGAAAAACGTTTTTCCTGAAGGAAAGTACTATAAAAATTTTTTTTCCTTTCTTTTTTTTTTCCTTTTTTTTCCTTCTTTAGCAGTTGTTCTGAATAGTCTGTTCTCAGTGTTTCAATTTATATAACATGAACATTTCATCACTGAAGATTAGTAGTGATGGCACCAGAATTGATGATCAGGAGTACCCAAGGGAGCAGGGATAAAAACAACTCTAACTGAATTTAAGGAAACCAAATGAGGATTCAGCAGTTCTTAAGTTAAAGTAAGAAAATTTGACGGAAATTTCAGTTGTTTGACGCGATATATTTTAGGTGGTAAGGATGTTTTTAGGGGTGGGTGTGGAATTGCCTCATTTGGCTATACGGTAGTTGAGTGAATTATGAGAATGAAATTATCACTCTTTGACTGAATACTTTGAACTTGGCTACAGGAGGATGCAATTCAAGTAATTGATACCATAGAATAAGTACTACTTACACGCGGTATAGACTTCACGTAGATTATATACTATGAATAAATTCATGTGTAATTTTTAATCAATTCTTATCCTGTGAAGAACTTTCTTACGTAGTAATAAAAAAATCAAATAATAAGTTAAAATTACAAAAAGGTGTTGAGCTCCGTACATATCAATCTGTCCTCCAAACAATTATACACGTTTTCCTACATTCAACCAGCAATCCGTAGAATAAAATGAAATGTTGAATGTAAATACGGAGCTCAACAAATACATGGCCGTTAGTGGACTTCCCGATAGAAAAAAAGATAAGAAAAGATCGTACGACTTCTGGCTATAATATGAAAGGGGAAGTCAGTCCGTTTTGAACCAACAGAGTTATCATAGACGTTTTTTTGCTCACGTCAATATTATAGTAAAAAGTAAAAAGAAATCAAAATAAAAAGTTCGTATAAATCGGTAATATTTCTTCAAATTATTCACTTCACTGTCAAAATAATGTGATCGCTGCTTGGAAAACCTCAAGTGAAGAAATGATGTGATGATCGGTATTCTTCAACACCACATGGTGAGATTATTTCAAACTCGAACCGGACAGACAACATCTCCAAGAACAGTAAGACTTGTGCCATAATATCAATCTGTACCATGTGTTTATTATACTAATTGTCAAAGGATCGTCCACCAAATTATGTGGCCTTTTTAAAATAACTTAAGGGGAATTGTTTAGGGCCAATATGACGTGACCTCATGTTCACAGTGGTATATGGGGTACTAAGTTTTCATGTCCTTCCCTTCCTAAATCTAAGGTACCTTAATTCTAAAGATCTATGATCTTGAGCTGTCTTGTTTTTCCCATATGCATTTCAAATATTGTGGATCTTTTTTATTTTCACTTAACATAATATGGTGACTACCTTTGGGGCGTCACAATCCTTTTACTGGTGACGTTAGAGCAGGTTTGGTCCTTTTCCCTCCTCCCTCGTAGGAACTGATTAACATTTCTGATTTGGTACTATTCTTTCTCATTTTTGGATACACCTATGTAACTTATTCTGCAGTTTCAAGTTTTTGTGTCAACTGTCATCAATAGTTCATAATAATTTATTTTTCAGTTGTCTTTCAATTATCCGACAATTTTGCCCAGAGGCCATGATTTTTCTATTTAATTCTTGGTGTTATTAATCTGTCAATAAGTTTTTCAAACTAGATTGTCATTTTAGTTTGAAATTATTGGCAGAGGCAAAAACGAGTTTTTGAAAGATAAGCTTTTATAGTATAAAAAAAAAATTACGAATAATTCATACCCCTGATGGGATTTAAACATGCGGGGTACTTCTCATATGAAAACACATTGTTACCATGATGCCGTAGCGATGGTTGGAGAAACTCAGAGGAACCTTGTGTTGAAAAAGAAACACATTGATAAGTGATTACTGCGACAACAACCAAACCTGGTTTTATCGCCCTCAGATATTTATTTAAGAACTACCTTAAGATTTGTTGCGTTAGTAACTGCAATAGAAGAATCAATGATAGAGGTATAAAACAGCCAATGAGCATGTGAATTACACTAGAAGTACAATATGCTCTCTACACGGCATTTAGTGAGGTTAGACACCCATCTTCCATAAACCCCACCCCACTCATTGAAAAGCATTGTGAGTAATTATAGGACAGGCTTCAAATTTTTGGTCATAATTGTCTTAAAAAAAGAGATAGATACTTGTTAAAAGCAAATGAAATTTTAAAAGAGACTTCAAGGAATAAAATAAATTAAAGAATAAGAAGTTTGAACCCCCTGGAAGCCAAGAGAATTGAAGATGAAGATGAAATCGTGCATCTTATTGGCTTAATTTAATGTTATCACTTATGAGTAAACTTGACCACAAAGACAACTCATTAAAACTACTAGTTTTCACAAATTTGCCAATTCACTGTTTTTGAGCCTTATCATTAGTTGTATTTAGGGTTAAGTTTATGATAACATTAAATTAAACTAATTTGATACATGACCTCATCTTCTATAATTTTCTCAGCTTCTAAATGGCTCACACTTGTTTTTAAATTCATTTTATTCCTTGAAGCTACTTCTAGAATTTCATTTATGTCAAAAAAGTAAGTAGCAAGATACATGTTTAAATAAAAGAATTTGGACAAAAAATTTGTGTAAAAGAACATATTTCCTAAATGTTTCAAAGGTTTCATGAAGTGGAGATAGCAACTTTAGTGAAAAGGACCCAATTAATTCATATATTTTCGATAACAGCTAGAGTAAGAGCGACAAAAGAACCATGCAGTATTTATAAATACAGAAGAGCCAGCCGAGAAAGACAAAATAAAGGTTCAATGCTGGGTTTTGATCTTTTTTTTTTCTATTTAAAAAAGAAACAGCCCACCTCATCTCACCTCCCGCACCATATGATAATGACACAGAGAATCAGTAAAGTAACATTCAATCTGTTAGTCCTATTAAACCTGGAAAAAGTGTAAAGGGAAATTGGGGGGTGGAAAGAAATAGGTTTTTAACAAGTGTCGTCACTTTTTCACCACATGCACGCTAGTTTCACTGCACCCATCTTCCACTACATCATTGCAAAAAATAGTGTGACACTCAACACGCGTACAAAGTAAGCTATTGCTACTCAAGTGACTCGCACTTGTATCAAAACTAACTATTTTCAATTGGCAGAAATTCAATGACAAACAACCAACTCGAGCTTCATAAGCTACGCTTAAACATGTAGGTTTTCTTTTTAAAAATCAATTGTAAAGTCAAAAAAAAACACCAACAATGGAAAAATTATAAGTGGTAAAATTTATATAGGTAAAAATTGCTTCTAATCAAAGTGAGCTGTGTGGAAAATAATTAATCAATTGTGTTGTCAAGATATAAATTTTATTTCAAGAAGACTAGTTGAAGTTAATAAGTGATTATTTAGCTAATGAAATAACAGTAAGCGTATTCTCCGTCAGCTTCTTTCATTCATCTGGATCTGGAATTTAACATCTCCTCTTGACAAAGTTTAACATTTCATCCTATGACTCGTAAGCATGAATAAATTACTGTAAAACCAATAGAAACAAAATTTGGCAGCTTGCTAGAATGGAACATGATAAATGTTTGACAGTTTTCTTTACTAATTGTGGAATACCTTGTTGTGAAAAGATATTCTCACCAGAAAGTAATAAACAGATTTTGCATGTTCAGCCACTTCATATTAAACATATGGGTAAGCCAAAACCTTAGCAAACACTGACAATTTTAGAGCCAGTTTCATGAGTTTATATAAGGAAATTGGCACACACACACACAGACACACATATGTATATGTGTTGTAGAAATCACGTCATTTCTTATTCATTACTATGGCAACTGATAAGGTATGACATAATGCATTCATGTACCAGTCCGAGACATTACCGAGATCTTTATCTATCATTTTGTCATCGGCCAAACATTGCATCTTATTTGCCTGTGTTTGCAAGTAAGAGCATACGAACAAACAATGTATATAATATACTGTTTAATATAATACACCTGATAAGGAATGACGTGCGTACAAGATGTATAGTCCTCACACTAATAATGTGGCATATTTTTTACAATGTGATGGACTTTTTGGTCCTTGCATTAACACTTCCATTTTTATCCAGATAAAACGAAGATAATTTTTTGCCTTTGGGGGTTTAGCATCTCTCAAGT
Organism: Ericerus pela; assembly: GCA_011428145.1. Classification (NCBI taxonomy): domain Eukaryota; kingdom Metazoa; phylum Arthropoda; class Insecta; order Hemiptera; family Coccidae; genus Ericerus; species Ericerus pela. Next base: position 45,284 of record WOFM01000345.1, read on the forward strand.
TGATTTTTCCCCCTCAGCCTCGAAACATATTTTAAACCATACTTTTTGATTGTTTTCGTGATTTTCTCATTTAAAAGTCGATCCTACAGAAAATTTCATAATCAATGAAAAGTTTTGTTATTGAACATTATTCTGGAACAAGCATTTTTCATAGGCCCAGTAGTTTTTGATCTTAAATTTATAGAACATTTTATTGAAAAAAAGTCTGTTATCAAGGGAGGTAGCATGAACTTTAATGGAAGAGACTTTTCTGTTTCATGACACCTAACACTCATGCAATTTCTGTCTAATACCATCCCAAAATATTTTTTGCTGTTTACTGATAATATATGGCTTCCCAAAAATGAAAAACTTACCGGTTCTTAATTGTAATATATCAACTACAAAAAAAAGGAGCCAGACATACTTCCATTCTGACTGTACCTGGGTGAATGAATACACACAGTAAAAAAGAAGTGTGTTGAAATACCCTCTGTTTTATATTTGTATAAAATGTACATACAAACTTGAGCTTTTGGTGCCAAAAACTTTCTATGAAACTAAAAAACGTACTCATCCCCCAAGGTCGGTCCACAAGATCAATTAATATGTAGATTTTTTTTGAAAACGGCCTTGTTACCAAATGTGTGAATTTTTTTCTATTGTTAAATCAATTGTTGCTTTAGAATTGCTTTGGAAAAACCCCAAAAAATCACCACATTCTCCAGTCTCGACGTATTGTTTTTATTATGTGGCCTTTAGACATGTGAGGCCATTTTGCCTTCAGGCAGGGTGATGATTGGAATCCAGTGGCTAATAATCTGCCAGGCATGAATTTTTCAGTCGCTTAGGGCAGGTACATATTGGTATCATTCTGGTGTGCCTTATCATTGGCGTGTATCATGACCACCAATATTCATACAATAAATGTGCTAGATACTTAACTTGCCTGATTTCAGCCACTTTTGCTTCCTCCTACCACACCGCACCAAAGTAAACAATGCTATTGGCACTTTACGGACACAAGGTACGCATTTATATCACACTACACACTCGATCTAATGTTTGAATACAAAATACCTCATTTAAAATTACAAGAAAATTTATTGTTTTGCTCTGTAATGATAATTCTTAGTATCCTGGTTTCAATCCTTAAGTCTGATAACACATCCACAACAAATATGATATCGGAATACACATTAATAAACATACAGCACTTATTTGAAAATAGCCTTTTCTGCATTAGAAATGCATTGTACATATATATATTATCATATTCATATATAATCCTCATAGACCAATGACATCAGTGATTCCTGTTTTCCGATTGGGCCTGGGAACTTGGCCAATCTGGAGAGATTTTAAAGACTTTGCTCCAATATAGTGGAAGCGAACACACAGCCCTTTTGGGTCGGGAATGGAGTGATGAGCTGGTCTTGAATCCGCAACCTTTTGATCGTAAAGCTGAGCACCAGATCACTGCACAATCTGAACTCCAATATCAGTTGTCACTTGTCGGAGATGCTAACATTTTTTCGATTCACTATTTCACTATGCTCGACAAAATTCGTTGCAAATAATTTTATTTCTTCGTGAATAAATAAAATTATCGTAAAGCTATTATTTGAAAAAATTACAATGAATTTCGTTTGTCTCAATGCAAAACGTTTCTGGTTTTTCTCATCGTTCATTTCAAGTAGCTATCTGAAAATGCGACTCAAAAATTGATACTCCTAATTGACGTTATTTTCAAACGATATCGAATGATAGCTTTTTTCTCCTCTTCTCTTTTTTTTAACGTTTTTTGTTCTAATAAAAGATAAGAGTTCGAAGTAATAAAAAAAAAGGAAGAAAGAAAAAAAAAAGAAAGAAGGAAAGAAAGAAAGAACTACATGTACGCGGATGAAGTTGGATTTACCGTAAGCTAAATTTAATACTGAAGACATACATCACTCGTCTCAATGAAGATAAAAGAGTTCTTGTAGCCCGACTGGAGTAAAGCTTTCGAGAATACGTCTTTGAAAATATCTTATTACTTAGTTGAATATCAATAATGTGTATCTCAGTGATGCCTAAAGTGTATTCCTTATGGGATGACAGTGTAGGAAAAATTCCACATCGATTTGAGCAACCATTTCATCGAATTCGACGACGAATGCATGAATGTACGGGTACTCGATGTAGCAACAGGACGTTGAAAAATCTTATTTTCTATAGACGGTATCCAAATGGAATTGACAAAAAAAAAGAAAAAAAAGAGAATGAAATAGTATGTAAAAGGAAAAAAACGAGCGAGAGCTTTGTACGACTTGTAGAATAAGATCCATATTTGCGTATTCTGAAAATTGGAAATATGTTCGTTTGTTTGTTTGTTTGTTTTACCTCAAATTACAGATTATGTGACCATATTGTACCCAAAAATCAAGTGACTTAGGTTGAGATACTATGAGACTGTGGACACAATGAGACATTTGCCATTTTTCAAGGGAGCAGTTTGTCACAGAGGTAGAACTGTACAGTTGTGTTATTATTAAGTCATAACATTTTTGTAACTTATGTTGCAAAGAATATCCTGTCTACTTTTTTTGATCTGTCGTAATACGCAGTTAATGTTGGAAAACATTATACTGAGATAGAATATGTATTACGTAGCAAAATTAGAACCATCGCCTTCTCATTCTGTATGTCTAAAAAACTGAATGTAAAATTTCCTTAAAAAATCAGAAAATTGTGATAGGCCGATAGCAAGAGAAAATCTGAGATTGAAGAGAGGAATGTTTAAAAGAGTCTCAAGAAACATTGATGAAGATCGCACTTACATTAGTTTTGTCTACACGAAATCTACCTGTAGCTGTGATAATATTTGTGTCTTGTGAGCCCTTGATTGGATTTTTTTTCCCAGAAAGTTTATTTGGCCGATTTACAAGATCCCACAGCTAGTAATTTTCTATTCGTGATTTGCTCTTCGTCATTACCCATTTCATTTAAAATGTTCGCCATTATGTTTGTGGAAATGAAGTAATTTATGTTCGTCCTATTTATTTCAACCCTTGTATATGTAGTTGTATCCATAAGTTTTTCGTCAATAAGGAATATAAATAATTAACAATGATGTAGCATTTGTGGTATTTCAGTAAGGGTGCCTTCAATTCATAAGGAATCCACATCCATGAGGGCCAATATCCTTCACACTAAGCTTCAAATTTTAACCAAAAATTTGAAAAATAAATAAATTTTTGCTATGTCCAGATAAGCCTGGTGTCTGGAAATCTGAAGAGATCCCTCAAAACAAACCTGTGAATCATCATCCTTAATATCAATAATTATTGCGATATTTATATTACCTCACCATACACACACACACACACACTCTTACTCAACGTCGATATATGTTCACCTCAATTCACGACTCAACCTATGCTGATAAATAATTTGGTACATTTTAAAAAATAACTTCACTAATTTAGTAGTGAAATATCAATTTAACAACACTTACCTTAAAAAACACTAAGTAAAGTTAAAATTAGTAGTAGCAAAATATTTGACTTTATCTTTACCTCTACTGTTGATGTTCGAATCTGCGAAGATGCGTCCCAACTTGACCAAGGATGAAACAGATTAATTCTCTTTTTCAAGAACTAACAGTTGCTTTCATACTCAAAAAAACGAATTTGTTTTGAATTTTCTGGAACTGATATTGGACTGCAAGTGATAAATCAAACACTTTTGATCGCCGCAGGGATGGAAATGCAAAATATTTTCGGTTCTAAATTATTTTTTAATGTTTTAACGTATTCGAAAATTTAATGAGATTTTTTTACTCGTTTTTGGAAAAATTGAATTTTCTAAAAAAAAAAAAATTTGTAAATTTTCTTTCAAAAATTTTAGATTTAAAATATTTTACCAAAAGTACGTTGTAAATATTTTTAAATGCACGAAAAATATTCACAAAATTTTTTAAAACAACTTCTCGCCCTCTCTATTTTATAATTTTAAACAAAAATCTGTAGGCTGTGGCTGCAGTGACTTTTTCTCACTATCACCTGCCAGAATACATTACAACAGCACTGAGTGTACTGTACAACTCAGCTGAGAAAAGAGCAGGAAAAAAGTGAAACAAAGAGCCAGTATCCTGAGATTATATAGTTGTAAATTTACCTAGCTAGTACTTCAACTATGGGCGCACCAACAGCCGATTGGTTGAAATTTTTCTGTATAGAGGCGGTCAAATTTCGCAAAAATTCTCAAAAAGAGAGCATCAGCACTATATGCCGAAATAAATTTAAAAAGTATAAAAGATAGCCAAAGAGATTCATTTCTAATAGGAATTTTCCACTGGCTGCCTAAGACATCATTTTAAGTGAGAGACAAGAATAAAAAGTCTCGATTATTAGAAAAAGATAAAAATAAAATTTGTGATGGTTAGTTATTCACCAAACCTCTAGTTGAACTCATAGGTTGAAAACGAATTTTTAAAAAATAAGCTTTCTTAGTTTCATGCGAAATAAATATTATTTCGTTGCCGGAGGTTGGCTGCAGTATTGGTATATTCTAAAATAGCAGTAGTGAGTAGAATAAAAGCTTATAATAAAAGAAGTTATTTTAGAGAGAGAAAAGAATTATTAAAAGAGGACTTTACCGGCGTCGCCAGGCAAGGTCAAGGAAAATACAATGTCTTTCTTAATTTTGGTAAAAACCTACGTATAAAAAATTAAGATTATGGTACAGCTAATCCATGGTGCTTCATTTTCAATGAATGTAGAGCAACCTCTTCGCCTAAAAATAGATTTTCGTATGCGAGTAGATTTCATATCAGAATTCTTCTCTTCTTTAAAGTTGAAAATTTTAGGGAGAAAACTTAGATTTCCAAAAATAAAAATATGGCTAAATTTCGGCGAATTTTTAAAGTATTCTTTGAGGTAAGAAGCTTAAAAAATTTTTGGGTTCCAGAGGTTTATTTACACCACATTGAGGATCTCATTCGTTGAGTAATGTTTTTTACCGAAGAAATCGTGCGGACAGCTGTTATTTTCTCGTAGAAAAATTTAATTAAAAATTTTTACTTGGTGCAAAAGTTAACGACTAAATTTTGTATTCAGTCGTTTCTTCCGTTCCGTTTGAGTTAAAATACGTTAGCCTACATGAAAATCTAATCTTCATCATTTGATGTAATTTGTATATTTGTTCTACCATCGATAGCTTCTCAAAGTCCGTAAGTATTGTAAAAAAAAAAAAAAAAATCAGGAAATACGAAATCTCTCAATAACAACTGAGAATTTGAAGAACTAGTAAACCATATTTTTATCGCAAATAAGCTACACAATCATCCCACCAGGTTCTGAGGTTTGTGACCGCAGCCTGATTCCACTTGAGGGAAGTGCAACACCGAGAGCTGCTTGACTCTTGGTGAACGCCATCGTTGGTCAAACTGATCTCGTACTTTACATAGGGTAGAAAAAGTGAAGAAAGCTCGAAAGCAATAAAAGAAGAAATGCGAGGAACATGTGAATAACAATGTACAGAGGTGTACGCATTGTCAAAATGTATACCCGTTACCTACCGTCTACCGGCCTACGTGAAACAAAAACCACGTCATCTGAGAATTATAGCATCGGCCGAATATTTGAAGCCGCACGTCGCGACGCCACAGTTTAGAAAATTTATAGCCGCAGATCGAGTTTCCTCTTCTCCGTGGCGTTGCTAAATTCTCGATCAATAATTACGCAGAAAGTTTGCAGTTTCGTGGTTACGGATCTGACTTTGGAGAGGCTTCACAACGCTTTAATATCGTGGTAAGGTACCTATAGTTACACTCGACGTCGTACTTATACACGACTTAATTAAATATATTTCGCACGAGAGAAGGAGTGACAGACGAAGGGGGACGGAGACGGAGACGCAGATCGGGCGCGATAGGGAGCGAGGAAGAGAGACACAGTGTGAAGACGGTCTGAAACGATTGATATAGATGGAAACCGAAACACGTCGAAATAAATTTTGCCGAATGTCGGAGTAGTCGACTGTAATTAATACTTACGAACTGTAAAGTCGGTATAAGGCCTACTCGTTGAAGTGCTCACTCTTAAGAGGAGATGCTATACATCTCGAGGAAATGTATACCTATATAGGTAGGTAAAATAATAGGATCTAGTTGGGAAAACATCGGCTTATTCTGGTCTAGAGAATGTTAAATGCGGATTCAACGTACACAAGCAAGATTATTTCGAAAGTCTCACTAAAATATGGAAATCAAGGTAGACGATTTGTGGTATAGGCTTACGCACAACTCAGCCCGAGTACCTGCTTCTCGTTTTTACCTGTGTAAATGGCGCATTGTTGTCTCGCATTATTTTCCTCAGCTGGGGCAGTTCAACTCTGCAGTCGTTGTTCGTACTTCCCTGACGAGGCGTGGACATTTTCTCAGCCCCTTTCAGTCAGTTACGTCACATAATATACGGTGCTAGTTTGGGGTTAAATAGGTATCTGGAGTTGGGCGGTGCCAACTTCACTTATCATATGATATGAAAATGGTCTCGTTGCAATCGATGCAAGTAAAAAAACCAAATTCTTTAGACATGATGACGAGCAAACTGGGTTATTAAAATTGACCTCATAGAGGGGCTATGGGTGGGGGCCTTTAAAATTTTCCGTTTGACAAAATAAAACTAATGACACGATTTTTCCATTTTGACTTAATTTTTCTTTATATATATAAGATCGCGAGTCACAGACCGAAGAATAAAATCGACGAGTTTAATTGCACTGAATTTATTCAAGAAATTAACACAAAGTCGATAACCATGTATATAAAATATATCAGCGAGAGAGAAGTGTATGAAGTCAAGCTTTAAAATATTACACAGCAGTATGTATCGCGATTAACAACTGACTGAGTTTAGACCAGGATAAACAAAAATGGAAATATTATAAGCTATACGAGTTACGGCTTATCTACAAGATAAATCCCACTAGAATGAGATGTCTCCTTCTTATATCCCCCCACCTTAGCTGGAAAATCGGAGAATCCTATTTTTCCATAAAATTTACAAGATACATGTTGGTAATACAGAGATAATTTTTTTTAAATTTTTCGCGGTACAACATTCGGATATTGATTTTTGAGTTAAACAAATACATTTTTTCCGCGTATTTCTATCAAATTGTACAATCAAATTAGATTCTGGCATAAGCTTTTGTCTTCTATACATCAGAATATATGCCATACGTCTATTATTTATGCTTTTACAGGCCGTATTTCTCATGAATTCTACGTGTTAACTCTTTTCCAAGTTTCTCCGAAATAATTATTTTCCATTTGTTTTTTATTTTTATGTATTTTATATTATTTTTCTCCATGACATTTTTTGTTATTTTTGTTTCAGACTCAGATTGATCTTTAGTTATTTCTGCTAATGTCACGACATTTACTATACAAATACTATCTTTTAATTGATCCTGATCTGGATCCAGAACAGGGTTTTGTGACAAGCAGTCTGCTTCTATATTTGACGAGCCAGGTTTATAGACTACCTCAAAATCATACTGCAAGAGATTATGTACAAGGTCTCCTAGTTCTTCATCAGTTCTCGCCTTGATTCGTAGATTTTCTAATGGCTTATGGTCCAAGAAAACAGTGAATTGTCTTCCCATTAACCAATATTGCCAATATTTTATGGCTTCTCTAATGGCAATACATTCTATATAGATTGCTTTCTTTTTCTTTTGATAATTGTTTAGTTTTCGAAAAAAATACACTACAGGTTTTTCGGTGTTATCTTCTTGTGGCTGTTTTAAAACTGCTCCTATGCCCTCTATGCTTGCGTCGGTGTATATGTGGATTGGTTTATTTCTATCAAAGATTGCTAATACAGGAGTTGAGGCTAAATATTCTTTTACTTTTTTGAATGATTTTTTGCAAATTTCTGACCAAACAAAATCTACGTTTTTTCTGAGTAAATTATGAAATGGTTCTAATAATTTTGTGGCGTAAGGAATATATTTTAAATAAAAATTTACTTTCCCTAAAAATTGTCGTATGTTCTGTTTTGTTTTGGGGGTTGGAAATTCTTTTATTGCGACTACATTGTTTGTTAATGGTCTGACTGTACCGTTTCCAACCACATGACCGAGGTAAGTTACCCTATCTTTAGCAAATTCACATTTTGTAAATTTTAATCGAAAACCCTCCTCTTGAATCGCCCTTATTAGTTTTTCAATGTGTGATACATGTTCCTCAAATGACTTCGAGAATATCAATATATCGTCTATATAATTCACGCAAAAACCATCTAACTCTCTTTGTTTTATTATCCCGGACAAAATTCTTTGGAAAATTGATAGGGCATTTTTGTAACTAAAGGGCATACTAACCCACTCCCAGTGTCCATGTTGAGTTACAAATGCAGTTTTATGGCGGTCATTCTGACAAATTGGGATTGTCCAAAATGCCGAGTTTATGTCAAGTGATGAGAACCATGTACATCCTTGAGTGCGCACTATTAAATCTTCTATCAGAGGGAATGGCTGGCTTTTGAGTACTACAAGTTTGTTTAGGTCACAAAAATCTACGCACATCCTATTCTTTATCTTTTTATCACCTTCCTTTTTATAGGCTAATGTGACTGAGGACGCAAATGGGGACATTGACTGTTCAATCATCCCATGGTTTAGTAACTCGGTAACCTGACTCTCAATTTCTTGCTGGTCCTCAAACAAACAGCGATAGGGCTTCTTTGCAACATAACTATTCTCAGATAATTTTATTTGAGCTTCATATTTTGTAACTTTTCCAATATCGTATCTGTCTTTGGCAAAACTAGAACTGTATTTATCTATTAAATTGTAAATCACTCTTTTATTTTTTTCATCGAGATGATTTGTTCGTACCTCAAACTCCTCGACTGGTATGAACTCGTTCCAGTTTACACTTATTTCATTCTCTTTTTCCACTTCATTTTTGTTAATTATCTTTTCCTCATTCCTCTGAGATACTTCTAATTTTTCATTCAATCTTAACTCATATTCCACTATACAGTCTAGTCCCAATATGATGTCGTATTTGAGATCCTTTTTATCTATGACAAAAAGTCGCACATTTTTCTCAATGTTCATTATTCTCATTTTAACAATTGCAACACCAATCAACCTATCTCCCCCACTCATTGTTTTGTATGAGTAAGTTTCGTATTTTATTTTTCCATTTTTTAACGTTAGGAAAAAAATCATATTTAATCATTGAAATATTAGCGCCGGGGTCGAATAGCGCTAGACCTTTTTTATTTTCAATATTTGTTATTGAATAAGCCTTCAAGTTCTGTATTATTAGCGACTTTAATTACTTTATCCAAATTTTTATTTCCCGATTTATCTTTAAAATTTTGACCTGCTGGGTTGTTCCAGCATTCATTAATATGGTTATACCTATCCTTGAATCCTTTTTTCTCACATAGGGTGCAAGGTTTATAATCCGGGTTTTTTGGTTTTCTTTGATTATCATTTCTTCTTCCCTTCTTGCCTTCTTCGGTTTGTCCCACGCTTTTCTTTCCCTTATTGTTACTTACAGAGGCACTCTCCCATTTAGTGACTTCTGACGGTAATCTGCCTTGTGTGGTTACATAATTTTTATCGATCTTTTCTCTCACTTCCCGAGAAAGACTACTGTTATTAAAGCTATTCTATTTTTTTCACTCATATCTGGTAGAGACTCCACTAACAAACGATTTTTTTTTATTACGTATTCTGAAAAACTAGTACCTAATTGCCATCTAAAATTAACAGCAAACCAAATATCATTCCAACCTCTGTCTCCAGATGCTTCGATAAAATTGGCCAACCAGTTTTCCCAGCTGTCATCACTATTGGTGATCCATTGAGATGTAAACCATTCAAGTGGAGTCTTTTCCAGAAATAGTCGCATCTCTTCGGCTCTTCTGTTTTCAATGATGTTGAGACGATCACATTCCCTATTGAAGGTCCTCAGCCAAACTTCAGCTTTTTGATTATCATTAGCGTATTTTGTCAACACCATGTCCTTTGTCACCGATTGGAGTGATTTTCTGTGATCTGTTACAGTTTCAGCATGTTGTTACTGAATGATTGATTGCTCTTCCGACTGGAGAAAATATTCTTTGAATTGGACGTTGCCCTCTTCATCGACATATACTTTCTTCAATTCATCGCTCAGCTTAATCGTCAGGTTATGGAATTAGCCACGTTTATTCATCGCTGCTATATTCCTTGCAACAATACGTACTCGCAAGAGCACATCGTGTAGTGTAATAGGTTGGGCTTCTGGTGGAAAATAGTAAGTCTCCGATTCTGTTCCCAATCAAATGCTTTTGACCACATGAATACTGCTTTTTATGTTTCCAGGTGAAGATACGTATGCGAAATAGAAAGTTGCTAAAAGCGTTGACATTTTAATTTTTTTTTTTTTTTTTTGAAAGTGTTAATTTATAAGATTGCAAGTCACAGACCAAAGAATAAAATCAACGAGTTTAATTGCACTGAATTTATTCAAGAAATTAACACAAAGTCGATAACCATGTGTAGAATACCTTGTTGTGGGAGATATTCTCACCAGAAGGAAATTCTACAGAATTTAAGCGTGTTCAGCCACTTTGTACACAAGTACAGGTAAGCCAAAACCAAGGCGAACACTGGCGATTTTAGAGCCGATTCGGGTGGTTTATATACGGCTTATTTACACGCACAAGAATATACGTACATTTATGAGGGCGGCCAGGTTGCATCATCCCCTACCGCGATAAGAGATGGCTGACCAGTTCGTGTACAGATCGTGACATTGTTTCATTGTGTCACGATTTGGTACTCGTACATTACCTGCATGTACTTGCAGGTAATTACGATCGAACGTATTTAGTGTGTTTAACATCACAAGGACGATTATTTGCCTGCCCTTTGGGGCGGCGACTGTCGTTGAGAGGTCCGAGCCCCTGTACCTCATACCGATGAGTCCCCACACCATGTATATAAAATATATCAGCGAGAGAGAAGTGTATGAAGTCAAGCTTTAAAATATTACACAGCAGTATGTAGCGATTAACAACTGACTGAGTTTAGACCAGTATAAACAAAAACGGAAATATTATAAGCTATACGAGTTACGACTTATCTACAAAATAAACCCCACTAGATTGAGATGTCTCGTTCTTATATATATAATTATATTATACATATGAGTAGGTAGGTATATGTATGTATTGCCTACATTTTAGGTTCACGGGTTTGAGGAAACTACCAAAGAGATGGGACCGAAATTTTAGCGACAGATTTTCTTTATATTATTGCGATCCTGATTAAAGTCGGTCGGTTATTTGGTCGGTAGTATCCGAAATAACTGGAAATGAAGAAATTTCTGGAAAAGTAGTTTTTCCAAGATTTTGAGGAAATTTCTCGATTGATACAAGTCTGATAGAAGTTTGGTATCTATTCGTTAGTTAATTTGCTAAAAAATTGGAAAAGGATTTTGGTTCACGGTTTTGATAAAACTATCGAAGGGATCGGGCTGAAATGTTCATGATAGATTGTCATTTTGTGATTACAAGTTTGGTAGAAGTTGAAGTATCTTTATTTACGGCGCAAGCTTTCGAGTGCCATTTTTGCATTTCATTAATTTAGGTAATTTTTTTTTTTTTTTTAATAAAAATTAGTAAACTTGGTTCTCTAGCGAAGTATTATTGCGCTGGAGTTTTAATTATACGTGTATTCGTATAACGTGCATTAGAAAAGGACTATGAAGTTTCAACGGATGGTAACGTAGACGGAGTACTTGCAAGTTGTGATGGTTGCATACTGATCTCCGAAATCAGGTATTTAATATGTGAAAAATCAATGAAATTCATTTTTGTTCTTCAGTTCATCAACAAAACTTTCCAGTTTTTTGCTCATAACTCTTTTCAGTGAGAAAATAATTTATTGTACAGGAAACCAAATCAAGAAGCATACTCTGTTGTACAAACTGAAACCATGAACACTCAATTAAAGTAATTAGACTTTGAAAAAAAAGTCGTTAAGGGGGAAAACAGGCAACAAAAATCGAAAAATTGGATTATATACTCATTTTCCAAATTATTTTGAAAGAATACCCTTAAAATACCTTCAAAATTATATGGAAAAAACATAAAGAAAAATATATTATTTCAAATATTTTCTGAATTTTTTTTTATTGGGCTTTGTCTTCGTATAATTTCTGATGAATGAAAACTAATTACGTACCTAGGTATTATTCAGAATTTCATGTCATTTCAAACAGAAAAAATTTTTAAATTACTTTAGGTTTTTTTTTGTTCATTACTCTTCTTCTTGAGGATTTTTCGTCTTTGGTATCTTGCATCTATGTTAAGTAATGTTTGAATAAGTTAGCTATTAATGTTCCTCCACTTAGAAAAAAATACGTTGGTAAGACTTTTTGAAAGAGCACAATTTTATCAACATTTTCCTCACACTTTTTAGACTTTCCAACGGTATTTTATGAGGTTTTTTTTCTTCTTATTTTAGTTTTTTCGAGGTCTAATCACTTTAATTGACTGCTTTTGATTTTAATTTGTAAGTTATGGTATGTTTTTCAATTTGTTTATTTGTTCGAGAAATTACAAGATTTTTTTTCATTTGATAGCGTTTTTGGGTTGAAGGGACTAAATTGAAAATTAATTCTTCCACAAGGCGGTGGTTGTGTTTTTTTTTGTTTTTTTTTTAGTAAAAGGCAGATTTGTGCCATGTGAGTGGTGTTGCAAAATTCTAACCAAACACAACCAATAATGATTTTTATAAACTTCACAATTTTTTTTCAAAATGAATACTGACGCAATACAATATCCATATCATCATCAAAATGGGTATAAACGACCTGCAGGAGAGTCGGTTCGAATTTTCGGTATTGACTCAATTTGGACTTTATATTTTTAAATTGATTCAAAGTCATTAGTATATCGAAATGAAATCACGCCCCTTACCAAAGGACCTGCACCATCATGTGCCCCATTACTAAAAAAATTTAGTACTCTATGATGAACTTTGAAAATAACATCAGGTACAAAAATAATAAATGACGACATCTGAGAAGTAAATTCTTCGAAGATATGGGGGGGCAGTAGCAGTGTTCGGATCAGAAATTGGTAGTCATCAAAATTCAAAGGGAATAGGGAAGGTGTCTGGTGGAAAGGTAGGATTGATTGAATGTTACAGTAATTTGAGTTAATAGTTGGTCCTTTTCTAGAAAAGTAAGTTTTTTAAAAAGGATAAAAATGTCTGAGATAGGTCAAGAACGGTAGTAGATTTTGCAGCAACATCAACAGCTTCATTATGGGAAACAGCAGTTTGAGGAGTTGAATAGTTTCAGTTTTACTGCAGCTTCTAATTAAAAAGTGTTATACCTTGAAAATGAAGTTTCATATGGTTGCACGCTATTTTTATACGTTTTTATTCTACTCACTCAATTTGTTGAAGTACACCATGACCAACTTCAGCACTGCTTTCACGTGTTCCGACACACGCACACATACACTTATATCTGTTTTTATCAGTTGTTTTTCCAATTTTGTTTTATTTCTGTCTCAGAAAAAAAAGTGAGAAATTATATTTTCGCTTCCGCCGTTTTTTTCTTCTTCAAATTATTTTAACCTAACTTATATATTTTAAGTGAATAACTTATGAGTGTATATAGGAGTCGGAAACACCGAAATTTGAATCTTAAATTTAAAAAATAATAAAATGGTTTACTTTAAGGCTAGTGGTGGCGAAGTAGGTGATTCATTTTGTTTTGTTATATTATAGATACCTTGAAATTATTTGGCTGTTCGGCTGTTTCCTGTAAGTTGAAGGTCTCCTCCTATGTCTGTATGTTTTAGGTTAGTCCATTGAACTCATTTGAGACGTAAAATTGTATAAATTTTTGTAGATAACGATATTCGTTATTTTTGGCTGTTCAAATACCTACTACTCAGCCCTTTTAATTTCATCCCTGTTCGCCATTTCTATATCTACTATATAAGCGGAAAATAGGTTCGATATTAATTCATGCCGAGGAGATTTCTCGTTTCGGTATACAAAATTAATAAACCATCGACGATAACTTATTAGTTTTTCGAGTGTATTTACTCTCGAAACGAATCGACAACATTATATGAATAATACGTGCTCTCAGACTTATGAATTATTAATATGTTGCTTGGTAATTTATTACAGATGTAGTGCACGAGACGATGTAATTCTTCTCGAAAGGTTTCTTTTGTTTTTTTGTTTTTTTTTTTCATTTTTTATCCATCTATTTTAGCGCGATATTTTATTCTACTAACGAATTGGTTTTATTGGGAAATTATATCCTCGTAAACTGAACCAGATGGACGGTTTATTGCTTTTTGATTTGTCGATATTTTTTACCCAGTTTTCTGGCAAACGTTGTATTAAAATTGACCCCACGAAAGGGTTAGGGGTGAGGATGATGAAAATTATCAATTTCATGAGAAAAGAAAACGATTGGTACCATGTTCTCATTTTGACTTAATTTTTATATATATATATGTATTGCGTTCGCGGTTTTGAGAAAACTACTGGATGGATAAAGCTGAAATTTTTACGATAGATAGTTCTCATGTTGGACCAAATCTGAAAGAAGTTTGATTCCTGTCGTTCGCTTAGTTTTTGAGAAAATTGGAAAACAAATAATTCTTGGAAAAGTCGTTTTTCCGAAAATAACGAAAGGGATCGAGCTGAAATTTATACGATAGATTTTCCATATGTTAGTGCAATTCTGATAGATGTTTGGTGTCTATTAGTTTAATAGTTTTCAAGAAAACTAGAGAAGAAAAATTGCTGGAAAAAATTTTGTTCACGGTTTTGAGAAAAGTACCAACCAGTTAGATCTCGAATTTTAGCAGGTTCGAAAGATTCGGTAGTTCTTTAGAAAACTGGAAAACAAAAAATTCCTGAAAAATCGATTTTTAGTGATAAAACATCGTTTTCTAATACTTCGTACTTCACATAATTGCTGCAATTACATACTTCTGAGACGTAACTTCATGAACATCTTTATTTTTCTTCAATTACATCGAATCTGTCCTCCTCAACCTCCATAGAAACAAGCAATGAAATATTTATGAATGAATATGTTTGTCAGATATCGATAACTATTGATACAAATATCGATTACTATTGATATTATTTTATAATTTTTTTTTTTTTTGAATTATATAGATGAAAATTAGCAAACAGGGTTTTCTATCGACGTATTTTTGCACTAGTTTTTTCATTCTTCATTTTGCTTCGATAACTCAAAAATGAAATAATAATATTCCTGATAAAAGAGGTTTACTTTGAGACTTTATGATGTGCGAATAGTAAGTATCTATTCAAAATTGATATTTTTGAGTTGTATCATTTCTCTTGTAAACTAAAAATACGAGTATGTTCCATTTGAGCGAGACATCGTCTTCACCAAAACTTGTAAGTAGGTACTCGGTCATATTCATTCCAATTATGGTAGACCCATTTAATTCAACTCCCCCGAAAAACATACTGGTGCGAGTAAAAATCTGAATCATTCGGCATAACGTTTAATGATGAAATTTCACCTGAAAGATATTTTTCAAATGGATTCGACAATTTTAAAGTTATCGACTGTTGTACGTTAACCAAAATTGTGGTAGGTATATACAAGTGATTTCAATCATGTGACGTAAGAAGCCTCATTTTTTACGAGATTTACTGGCTCCGCAGGACCTGCATCATTCAAATAACACTTTTTTTCCATTCGAACACGTTGTTTTTTTTTTTTTGAGCCAAAACAAAACTGCATCACCAGATGTAATCAATCAAATCTGATTCATAAATACTAAATTCGAAAAAAATATTTAAAGTTGACCAAATGACTAAAAGACTTGAATCAAGGTAGTTCAAAAATTGTGAAGACTATTTTGTACAAGTTCTGCCTCTAGTCTACTTTACATGCATGCCTCATCATCTAACAATTTGCAATTGAAATCAACAGAAAAAGAACCATTAGTTAAATGTAAAATTGGTTGTTCTTAGCGAGTAAAAAGGCAAAAAGCTCATTTTATTCGTATTTTTAAAAATTCATTTTTTTGTAACTTATTTCTTTTTTTGGTTTTTCTATATTAAGAAAAAAACATACCATCACACTTAACCTCCCACCGTATAAAAATATTATCAATTAAAATAATATTTTCAAACAAAAAATTACAAAATATTTTAACTCAAGTCAGATTCAAACCTGGCACATCTTAAATGGCACGCTGGCGCACTAATGCAGCGGTAGCAGCAATTAGTTGGCGAATGTTCACCATCGCTATAATAAGCGTACAAGCTGGCTGAAATTAATTTGTCAAAATTGTTTCCCAAATTATTTCACTAATATATTCCTTCATATTCAATGGGCATGCGCCACTACCTCCACGGTCACACACATACACAAAAAAAATTTTTGTTGCTTCCACCAAAACAACGAATTCTACAGTGTTACCCATATGCCAGCAAAAACCCAGGGCTGACACAAACCAAAGCGGCGCCACAGGACTTGTACTTTAATATGATTCTAACTAAAGAAAGTAGCTACTTCTCCCACACACTCGCACTTGTATGTGCATGAACATCAATTAACGTTTTGCCGCTTTCTGATCAATAATTAGAGAAAATATCTTTCACAACAGTGTTCAAAACTGAGTTTACATAATTAGATGTGCCCTCATTTTGAAAATTTTCCCTTGCATGTAAACGCTCATTTTTGAAAGGTGCTGCGTAATATACTATTTCATGCTTAAGCAATTGAGACGAGCAAAATCAGTCTTGGAGATCAAATGCAAGACCAAGACCAATAGTATCGAAGAAAGATTAAGACCGCAAGACCGAGGCAGTTATGGTAATAGTTATGGTATTCGTGTTGCTTTCACTCATTAAATTACTAGCTCTAAATACCTGTTGTAAAGGATGAAGGAAGAAGAAGATTTTTGTTTTTTATAGAACTGAAACAAAATGAAAATCGAAAACTCATACGAAAAATTATAATAAATAAATGTTAAACGTTTTTCCCTCCGTTCTATGAAATAGTATTTCCTGCAGAACGGAAATGAATATTCCGTAAAACTAAAAGGGTTGCTTATTCAAAGTGATTTAAGGCATAATAACACATCTTCGTAACGTTCGCGCACAAAAGATCCTTCGTTTACAATTTGTTAAGGACCAGTGACATTTTAACTACCGATACTATATCAAAAATTCGAAACTACATTTAATTTTGAATATTACGCGCCAAAAAAACCTACAACAAATTAACAAAAGACGTGGAAGGAAGGATGACGATAAATACTGTACTTCGTTGACAGAGCTGAAAATTATTCGCCAAGAATAAAATCCGTTATAGGCTTTCTAAATGGAGAAGGCCTAACGTTATATGGTTCTATCGTAATCATGCCACGGTACATATAACTAAGACAGCAGCCACAAAAAACTAAAAAACGAGAAAAAAGCAGAGAATCCCGAAAAAACTAGACAAAAAAAAAATTTAGTGTGGAAGAAAATTAAGCTAAAATCGTCGGTCTTATTTACATAATGATGTAATTTTCGTCGTTTTACTCGAAAAAAGACGAGTACTTTTTCGCAGGTTTTTTTTCCCTCTTATGCTGCATCCCATAACCATCCCACTCTACCAATTCTTATTCTCATCTTTTCTACCTATTTTTGTGTCTCTCTTTAATTCACTCTTTCCTATCTTTCTTCTCCTCCTACTGTCGCTCTCTCTCTATCTCTCTTTCTCCCTTTTTCACCCTCTCACTCGTGTTGTCAGTTTGAACGTAAAATATGAAAATTTTTCAATTTTTTCGAATTTCTGCCCCAAAGTCACACGACGAGTATTCCTGCACCATTCCAAACAGAGCCCTTGTACATTCCATAAATCAGATTAATATACACAACCGTTAAATTCTTAGAGCTATTTTTATAGCATGTTATCTCTTTTCTACTCCTTTGTCAATATTTTTTCGTAGCCTTTCTTTTCTTTCTTTCATTATTTCTCCGCTTCTACTCTCTGTCACCCTTTCTCTGT
>WOFM01000346.1:0-380540 GCA_011428145.1 Ericerus pela
CAGATTTCGAGTATACGAAAATATTGCTTATTTCTTGAAAATAAGCGCCAGTTGACGCCGTCGTAATCCTATATGGGTCAGACGATGTTCTTTGCGCAATACTAGTCGAAGAAATAATTATTGCGAAATAGAAAAGTAGATTCGTATACATTTTCTGAAACAGAAAGAATGCAACGTCTAAGTTATTTACGAGAGAATGGCTTATGCATATTTACTGATTTGTTTTGATTTTCGTAGATTGGGGTGAACGGGGAGACAAATTTTTCCAATATCCGAATTATGAATCTCGGTCAAATTGCTAATATAAAATTACTAATTTTATTTTTTTCGTCAGTTTTCCATCTTTGCTTTCACCGCTTATACCGTATTACTTGTTATCCGATTTTTCATTTTTTCGTGAATTTTATCTTTTCCTAATTTTTTCGTGTAATTTTTCTTTCCGAATTTTTCTAAGTTTAGTGAAGTGTCAGTGACCCGTGCAGTTCGGTACCGTGAGAAGAACATAACACTAATTTTTCCTTTTCGCGAGTTATTTTTTCGTAAATTTGACAATGTCGATCGTGTATTTCAACGACCGGATGTTTAGCTCGCAGGGTAAGGTGGACGTAAACGAGACCTGGTTCATTGGGAATCAGGTACTCAACAAAATCCACCCTTTCCAGGATTGTCCTTGCGAGCCCCGTTTATTTTATACATTACATCGCCTGTTTTCTCTGTTCTATCGAGTCTCCGGGGAGTCGAACAGGGAGATGTTCCTCACGGAATTTGAACCGCACCGTGTACCTGAGGAGACCATCGAGGAGGAGCTGAGCTACTGGAGTCACTCGGTGAGGTTCATATGCTGCCCCAAATGTGAGGTTTTTGCGCAACAACTTCTTTTCTCCCTTCGTGTATTCTACCCTCATTCCATGACGGTTGAGATAGGATACTCAGGGGTCAAATTAGAGTTCCGCGGGAACCTCGACACTCCAGGGGTAGTCGGCCTAGGTATACTCTCCGGCCTGCTGGTTGGTCTGCTCTGCGTTTCGCAGCAGACAAACACAGAGGTTACGGTTGAGTATATCCATCTTGCGCGTATTTACCTCACCGATTTCTTAATAGGTCCGGGCGGAGTCAGTACTGCTCGGTTTTTAAACCAACATTACAAGCCCCGCCTGGACATCTCGGTCTCTGTCTCCGGTTTCCACATGGTCCGACACTACGACGCCGTCGAAGGAAATCGTGCAATGTCGCTCCGTGGCGGATGGCTGCTCTCGGATCCCATTGTACATTCGTTCACATGGGATACACCGTCAATAGAAGATAGTGTCTCAACGGTTGACTCCAATTCCAGTGGAGAAGGAGGCCAACCTGATGATTCTTCTTCTACGTCGAGCAGTAGCACCACCAGCGGTGAGCATCTCGCCGAGTTCCTCGAGGGTTATGCCGACACCTGGGCCATTGGTAAGTTTTTAACATTTTATATTATAAATTAAAAAATTTTTCAAAGTTATCTTGGTGCGCGGCTGAGAAAAGAAGTAGTTTTTTATGAGAGAAAAAAAAACAAAAATTGGGGGGAAAGGGAGGTATCGTGGTTGAAAAGACCAGTCTAGCTACGGGTAATATACTTTACACATAGTTATTTTGGTTTTTTCCGAGGGCGACCCCTTGGTTTAGGTATGATTTGGGTTGGGATGGGATTTTCAATGTTTTCGTCTACTTCTTCTATTTTTATTTCGCTATTTGATTCGTCTGTATTACGAGATTTATACGGAATTAATCGTCGTACGTGAACTGTTTCGTCGTACGCAGTTTTATCGTCTGTTTTAATACAAATTGCGTAATTTAAATCCGTGACCTTTCTAACAATTTTATATGGTCCGGTGTATTTTATTTTATTTTTCGCGACGTTTTTTGATTGACGCAGCAAAACAAGGTCATTTGGTTTGAAGTCAATGATCTTGTGGTGTGCGTTATAGTGTTTCGCGTTTTTTTCCGATGCTTTCTTTGCTAAGCTTGGCGTTTTTTCTCTCGTCTGAAGAAGATTTTCAATTTCTTCTTCACGAGTCGTTTTATTATTACTATTTCCTGGTATTTCTGGTAAATGTACTTCTGGGTTAAATCCATGAAGTAAGTAGAATGGGGATTTATTATTTAAGTGTTCGATTGGGCTTATATTGTATGCGAAAATAATTTTATTAATTGTTTCGATCCATTCTTTTTCGTTTGAATGGTTGTATTTTGATAATGATTTTTTTATTACTCCGTTGATTTTTTCAACGAGTCCTTGCGATTGGGGGGAATAAAACGAGGAGTAAATAATTTTGATATTATTCTCTTTGCAAAAATTTCGGACGGTTTCATTTGCAAAATGACCTCCGTTATCGTAAGAAATTTTTCCTGGGGTACCATACGTATAACAGATAAATTTCAAATACTCAATTACGCATTGAGCATTTGGGTTTTTTGTTGGACGTATGGTGCAGAAATTTGTGCTTTTGTCTACACCGACAAGCACGTACGAGTGTTCATACTCGGTATTAAATTTTCCGATGAAATCGATCTCTAAATGTGAAAACGGTTTAGGGTTTTCGATTTCAATATGTTTGAGGTAGCCAGCCTCTTTCGGGGAATTTTGTGCCATTTGACATTCATGACACGATAATACGTATTCCGTAATTTTTTGTACCATGTTTTTAAAGAAAAACTGATTTTTTATTTTATTTTTTGTTTTCTTTATTCCGAAATGACCTCCATACAACGGATCGTCATGTAGTTTTTTTAGAACTACTGGAATTAATTTTTCGGGAATTACTGTAACCGCTTCATCATACGATGAGGTTGGGTTAGGTAATTTCTTTAATACGTTGTTTTCGTCAAGAAAATATAATTGTATAGTACGATTCAGTTTTCGTATTTTATTTTTATCTTTTTTTATCTCGTTATAATTTAATAATGAAATTACATTTTTCCAATGCGGGTCATTTTCCTGCATTGTCTTCAAATTTTCGGGCAATTTAATTTTTTGGGGGGATTCAGAAGTTTGACCTTCTGGTTGGGGAGGTAATGTGATGTCGGGAATTGACATTTGTGTGACAACTGGGGTCACAGGAGGGGTTGGGATGATCTGTTTATCGAGGTTTGCCTCTTTAAGAGCAGATCTTGTAACTACGTTAGTAGTTTTGTTGGGACAATTTTCGGAATGATTTAATTCATTCTGTGGGATTGTGGTTTGTACCACGGGATAATATGGGAAGGTTGATGCAAGGGAAGGGGGAAAATAATATGTTTGGGGCGTTGTACTTGGGTAGTACCACGCATTTTGATTCTGAAAGAATACAGGGTTTAATGGGACAGAATTGTCATTGTGAATTCTACACACAGTATTCACATTTTTCTCATGATCCTGAAGAGCATATTTTTTATCTACGAGAAATTCGCCTTTTTCAAATGTGATTTTGTCCGGTTCATCATGCGGACGAGATAACATATCAGCCATACAATTATTTTTTCCGGCGATATGTTTAATTTGGAAACTATATTCGTTTAATTTAGATATTAATCGGATTAATCTTGGGCTTGGAGTATTAAATTTCTGATGATAAATCAGAGGTTTATGGTCCGTGTATACTACGAAGCGTAATGCTAATAAGTATCCACGAAAGTGAGCTAATGCATTCGTAATAGCTAACATTTCCAAGTCAAATGAACATAATTTTGACTGGGCAGGTTGGACTCTCTCAGAGAAATATCCAACTGGATGTTTATGCTTCGTAACGGGATTAGTTTGCAGCAGCACTGCACCTAATGCGATTTTCGAAGCATCAACTTCTACACAGGTTTCTAATTTCGGATCATATATTGCTAATACAGGTTTGGAAATCATAATTTCTTTTAATTTTTCAAATATTTCAAGATGTTCTTGATTTAATTTTATTTTTGCATTTGATTTGCTATCTGTACCTCTTAGTAAATCAGTAAGAGGAGCAGTAATTTTAGCTAAATTAGGAATTAATTTCCTATGATAATTTATTGATCCTAAAAATGATCGTAATTGTTTTAACGTATTAGGGGGATTTAAATTTTTTATTGCCTCTATATTTTTATTTAATGGACGTAATTCGTTATATCGGACCGTATGTCCTAATATTTCGATTTCGTTCATTGCAAATTGGCATTTTTTTGTTTTTATTTTTAAATTTACTTTATTTAATCTTTTTAATACTTCCCTTGTATTTTCAAGACACTCTTCGAAAGTTTCTCCGAAAATACAAATGTCGTCCAAATAACATACCATTTTTTTCCAGAATATGTCATTGAATATGTCATCCATTATAGTTTGGAAGATGGACGGGGATATACTTAAACCTATTGGAGTGGAATTAAATACGTATCCAATTCCATCCACATTTATTCCAGTGTATTGTTTAGATTCTTCCGTGAGAGGAATCTGTAAATATCCACTGTTTAAATCAATTGTCGTAAACCATTTTTTATTTCTTAAATATGGCCAAATAATATCAATTGTTGGCACACGATTGTTATCCATAATTATTCTTTGATTCATTCTTCGGTAGTCTACTAATACTCGATAGACTCCATCTGGTTTCTTTTTTACAAATATTGGCGATTCAAATTTTGATTTTTGTTTTTTTAGGACACCTACTTTTACTAAGTCATCGACTAGTTTGTGTAGGGCCTCATGTTCTGCGTGTGAGAATTTAAAATTTCTACACCGCAGTGGGGTTTCGTCGTCTACTCGGACAACTTGTTCGGGAACTTTACAAATGGAAACTTCATCTGTTTTTCCCTTAAAAATATTATTATATTCATTAATTATTTCGTACATTTTTATTTTTTGTTCAAGCGACAATTTTGGATTAATCGGGATGGGATTTCCTCGATTATCCTTAAAAATAGTATTTTCTTTTATTTTTTCTATTTGGCAGGAATTAATTTCTACTGCACTACTTAATTCAAATTTTCCTAAGTATTCGCCTTTGTAGATCACGTGGGGTCTGTTATTATTATTAACAGCCGCTATCGTGTCTTCTGATACGATTACAAAGAAATTATTTTTTTCTTCCATGGATGTTTCACATAGAAACTCCAGGTGTTCAGGCAACGTTGCTAATATTAGCACCGAATTTGCCTCTATTTTAAAAGATTGGGGAGCATAATATTTAAAGGGCTTAATATAACCTAACTTATTTTCCTTTTCAATAGGGAAATTGTGACATTCAGGCATGTCAAAACATCGCTCTTCATCACCACACGGTAGAGTGAATTTGTTTTTCGAAAAGTCCATTTTGGCTTTATGGGTTGATAAGAAGTCGTAACCCAGTATGACCGGTTCTACTAAATTTCGAACAACGTAAGTGGGATGTGGGTAAATACAATGATCAATGGAAAAAATCACATTGGTTACTCCTATGACCTCAAGAGGTTGACTATCCGCACCACGAAATCTTACTTTTGTTGGTAGAATTGGTTCCGTAAAATTGACTTTCTTTAAAACTTTTTCATCAATAAGTGTCTGTTCTGAACCTGGATCGACTAAGCTAAGTATTTGTTTACCATAAATGGCAAATGGAAGGTGAAATTTACATTGGGTTCTGCAGTACCCTTTGCTTTGAAACTTCTCCTTACTCACATTGTTAACTAGTTTCGTTTCCCTGTTCGCGACATCCCTTACAGCTGACAGATCACCTGTAAGGGGGACACTTAGTTTTTTGAGCAATTATTCTGGCAAGCCTGGGGGTTTGATGTTGGGAGATAATTTTGTTGTGGAGCTGCCATTAATGGTGCCGGAGGGGCAATCATTTGAGTATTAGCAGCCACATAGGGGAGGTTTTGGGGAGTATTAAATGATATTCCAGACCATGCTGGCGCATTGTTCCAATTTGGGAGAGCCATTTGGTTCCAATTTGGAGTCCTATTGGGATAATATCCATTATTATTTCTCGGAAAATTATTTCTCCGAAAATTTGGATTAAAATTTCTACCTTTGTAATTAGGATTGAAATTTTGATTATTATTCCAATTTCTGTTATTTTGGTTCCAGTTTTGGTTCTGGTTCCAATTTCCATTACCATTATTATTATTATTATAATTATTATTATTATTCCTATTTTGATTCTGGTTTTGATTTTGATTCTGATTTTGGTTATTATTATTATTCATATTATTATTATTATTAAAGTTATTATTATTATTATTATTACCATTTTGGTTATTATTGTTTTGTTCATTGTTATTATTTTTGTTTTGGGGATTTTTATTATTTTTTCTGGATTCCTGAAATTTCGAAATGTTCGCTATTGCAGCGCTCATTTTTTCCATTTCAGCTTTCCAGATCGGGTCGGACGATATTGTATTTACGTTTTTTTCGGTTTTCTTTTCTATTTTCCCGGATTTTAATTCTTCTATAGTTTTTTCTAATTGATCAATTTTTTTACGTAACAGAGGATCTATATGTCCGAATGCTTTATCTTTAAATTCGAGATATTTAGAGAAAGCTTTATCAAGTTCCTGAATAGTTTTAGGTTCTTTTTTAATGAGAAATACTCTTTCTTTTTCGGGAAGGTTAGGCATAATTTTTTCGATAATTTTTTCTTCCGTAATATCGGGTTCAATTTGTTTTAGGATTCTTTTTACGAACATAATATACGCCGAGAAATCAGCTTCACCGTTGTAATTTCTTTCGTATAATATTTCGCGTAATTGGGGTTTAGTCCTCGTAAAGACTTCCAAGATTTTTTGTTTAGTGTTTTGCCAATTATTACATTCGGGATTATTTTGAATTCTATCCTCAAATATTTGCTTGGCAAGACCTGAGAATGCAATTTTAATTTTTTTGAATTTCATATTAGCATCCCAATTGAAAGATTCCGCCTCATTTTCGAATCCGTTTAAAAATGATACGATGTCTTCCGTTGGGGTGTGTCCATATAAGGAAGGTCTGATATTTACAGCAGCCTTTCCTGACATTTTATTATCAATAGGGGGAATTAAATTTTCTAGAAGTCTAGTTTCAATTTCTGGGC
The DNA here is from genome assembly GCA_011428145.1 of Ericerus pela. Taxonomy (NCBI): domain Eukaryota; kingdom Metazoa; phylum Arthropoda; class Insecta; order Hemiptera; family Coccidae; genus Ericerus; species Ericerus pela. The sequence continues at coordinate 7,026 of WOFM01000346.1, forward strand.
TGAGAAAATCTTCGTCAGATCTTTCTAAACACTCAGTAATATCTACTAGATTAATAGCAGTTTTAACTCTTGGAAATGGTGTGGGGTTATCCAAATTTTCCAAGAATGGGGTTGAAGTAGAAGGAGGATTAAAATATTTTCTTATTATGGGGTTTTCTAATTCGGGAATTTGTTCACGAGTTTTTCGTGTTGTTTGTAAAATTATTTTTATATTTTCAGGGGTTAATAATTTCTGTATTTCCTTACTGGATTTAATTTTTTCTATGATGTCCTCTTGGGTTTTTATTCGAGAAAAATATTTTTTATCGACTTCGATATTCAAATTTTGACATATATTAATTAATTCAAAATTTTTAGCATCGATTAGCCAATTTAAATTAGTTTTAGTAGAGTTGGGTTCAGATAAATTTTCCCAAGTTTCACTCATAAAAATAAATTTTTTCGCGACTTATAATTATTTAACACTTCTTATATTTAAGGGAGGGACGCGAATTATAATTAATATTAATTGTTACTTTGTTTTCTTCTTTTTGTTTGCACAGGAGCTTGAAGAATCCGTCGCCGCACTTCGCCGAACCGTTGTATATATTTCCTTTTGTAGTTTCCTTTGTATAATAAATGTTCTTTGTTTTTTTGAAGTTCGAGTTTCTTTTTCACAACTAGCTTTTTTCCACTCGCAGCTAACCTCTACTTCCTTTCCTCAAGAGCGCGCCTCACGCGTTTCTCTTTGAGTACCTGACTAGAGTTTTCAAGGTTAGAGCAAAGTACTTCGAGCCAGAGGAATCAGAACAGCAGCTTGAATTCAGCAATTCCGTTGAGCAGGTACTAGAGCGAGAGTTCGATTCGCAATAGCAGACCAGTTGGGCGCCAATAATGTAACGGCCAAAAGAGGTTGGAGTGTACCAAGTTACGACCTCTTTTGGGAGGTACACCATACACGAAATATCACGTACTTTAACAGCAGTAATACTTCTAAAATAATTGTAAGTTTATCATCCACGTACTATTGTGGACCTTAACATCACTATGAGACTCAATAATATTTCAAACACATGAGTGAGTTTATACATTTAATAAAATCATATTCTGTACATCACAGTTAATATCTCTACGTTAATAATAATACATATTAAATCACAATTCAACAAGCAAGACTATCTGTTCACCAGAGACTTCTACAAGAGAGGTTCCAGGTACTGAGAAGTAGCTGTCGAGGAACTGCGTCTTATTCCACTGAATCGAGGGATTATATACTCGTTCAGGGTATGAAAACGTACGTGTCGGATAGGTAGAGTGAGGTAGGGTGTTGTTATTATAGGGTTGTGCTGACTCGTCGAGTACTCGAGGGACAGGTACAACTAGGTCAGAAATATACAGAAGGTGTATTTGTTTATGTAAAATTAAATACGAATAGTTTTGTGGTTGTTTATGAAGAGTTATAGGAAGGTAAATTTGTTGGTAAATATCTACATTTTTGGTATTCGAAAATGAGTGAACAAATATGTTCGTCATTTCTTCGAATAGACGAAAATATACGTTACAGATGGAAATTTTTATTTTTCTCCCCCCTTGAAAAAGGTTTTTGCTAAAAGATCTATTTTCATTTTTAAGAATTTTATGTTATTGTCCAGTGAATTCTTGCAAAAGAAAAAATTACTACCCAAAAATTTAATTATATAGCTTTGTTCGGTAGATTTCCTGGAGTAACATACTAAAAATTCCACTATCTAGGCTTCTTGTAACTTTGGGGGGAAGCTTAACCACATGAATTCGGTTCTTCGCATTTTCATCACAAAATTTCAATTTATTGATGAAAATAATCGAGTAAATAACTGTTTAATATTAAATATCCTACGAAAATGGTCCTTTGCATTTTGTTTTCTAATGCCCTCTCCTCCAGAATGTCTTGAAAATAACAATTCTTCAGTTAATAATATGTTCAATAAAACATATGTGAAAATGTAACTCGTAATTTTCTTACTGTTCGAATAATTAGTAAACCCAATACACATTTTCCACTCATTCACACCCTTCCAAAACCCCTTATCACATCCTCCACTTTCACAGTTTTGTTTCATGAAAGCGAGTCAGCTCTGAAGGAGGAGGAGATGATAAGAAGTCAGAAGATGGGTAAATTGGTGTCAAATATATATTGTGTTTACTAATTATTTAAATAGTATAATAATTACGAGTTATATATTTAACTAAGTAATATGCACACAGTGCTATTAAAAATATTCTCTAATTTTTTACTGAACTATTTTTATCAAAAAACTGAAATTTGAGGATAAAAATGCGAAGAATCAAATTCTAGAGGTTAAACATCCCCTCCCCTAAATTATAAGAGGTCTAGATGGTGAAACTTTTATTATCCCAGAATGGCCTGCTAGGTGTCCGTAGACCTGAATTTTGACCATGTACAGAATAAATTTTAATTTCCATATATTTTGGCTATTTCTAAATCCGCGAAAGTTTTCACTAACATGCTTATTAAATCAAAAACCACGGACCATACAAACCTAGAAACTACTCCATTGCCAGATTAAACAAATCAACACAACATTAAAAAAATAAAATGTATAATAAAACAATAAAAACCAGTATACATTTTTAGAAATACATTTAAAATTTGTCACAATAATTTAGTCTGTATAAGACAGACGTGTACAACAAATATAATATACAACTGCACAAAAACGAGAGCAGTGTATGTGAAAAAACAAGAAAGCAAAAATACGAGTTTGTATGTATGAAGCAGAAAAAAGGAAGTGAATAAAATATATTTAGTAAAATTAATTTAGAGAAGATAGTCCGTGGAAAAAAAGAGGGAAAAAACTAATTTGGGAGTATGAAGAAATTCACTATTGGTTAAATTTCTGACTCTGCGGCAGTAACCAAAGCAGCAACCATGGAAGACGGGAAGAGGGGAGTCAGAATGTATACGTAAGTATTTATTATGGGCAGAACCGCGGCGATTTCTTCAAGGGGTGAAGAGAGTGAAGGCGATGTAATGAGAGAGTAATGAACGAGTGAAAGATAAGAAGAATGAAAAAGTGCAGAGAGATGAGTAACAGGAAAAAATATGACGAAAAGATGAAGTGAATGAACATGAAATGTGTGAGAAGAATGAAGAAACCAGTCCGAGGAGATATATTTGAGAAGGAATAATAATTTCATACAAGTTTGGGGAAAAACGGACAGAAAAATACACGTAGCCTAAGATTCTAGGCTACGAGAGAATTTTTATAATAGTTACAATCTAAAACCACGGACAGTCGATTTCAATGGGGATTTTTGAAAGTGTTCCTTTATTATTATTTAATTTTGAAATTTTTTGAGATGCCGCATGCGTCAATGGGGAAAAAACTACAACTTCGTCATTACAGAATTTTTGTCTTTATTTTCATTTATCTCGTCAATAATGAATTTTTCTTCACCTCCTTCAAGAAGACCTTTTTGTCGAGCGGTTTACTTCGTTCAAAATTGCAAAATTCTGTACCATCATCCACCAGTCTATTTTCGGTTATTTACGCGACAATAAAGGATGAAAACATTTTTTTGCTTTTTTTTTGCTTTTTTTTTTTTTTTTGCTTTTTAAATTCATTCTGGCAATTTATTTTGATAATCTGAATTAGGTTACTAGCTGATATATCGTTTCGGTAGAAATATTTTCGTTTACTCAGCCAATTACTCCGAGTATCAGACGTTTTCAGACGAAGAAGCGAAATTTTCCGCCAAATGTCAGTAACATCTGTTTGCCTACCCAACGATAAAGTTTTATTTGTAGGTTCCATTACTTTTTCTTTCATTTTCGTGTTTAAGTAGGTACGTATATTACTTTCTTTTTTTCCTTTCCTTTTTTTTTTTTTTTTTTTTTTTTCACAAATTTTTCCACCAGCCACCATTTTACAGTGTTCATCTTGTATAACCTTCTTAAATTTTCTTTTCTTTTTTTCTCGTCTCCGAAAGCTTTTTAAATATTATCATTTAACAATGACATTTTGTTTCCTCATGTCTGACTGTCTCACTCTTCTTGGTTAGCTTTTCAGAGAATATTTTGCTTTTGAATTCGAGGAGTGATGAAAATTACGTACTGTACCATCGTTGCTAATGATTCAAGTTCGTAGCGTAGTAGGTATGGCACACAATAGATACGTATAGGTAATTATGTAAGTTAATAAATTTGGACAGATTTATTTTAAATTCAATGGTACTGATCTCCAAATGAAACCGTCAATCAGGAATACCTTAGTCAAGGATACGAGGTTGAAATGGGTAATCCTTATAGGATGCCAAATTTTCCAAGTGTCTACTACAAAAAAAAAAAATTTAATAAAATAAAACAGTCCCACGAAATCAGCAAAACGTATCAAATTGTGAAAATTACAATAAGTGACGCTAAATTTGAACTTAACAACAACAAAAATAAGCCTATCGATACATCCACTCATTGAACTCGCTGGAATCGTCGAGAAGTATAGCTTCAGGGGAAACTTAATCGAAAACTCCAGCTCAACGTCTCAAAATATATCCGTTAATTAAAATTATTCATCGAGTAGCTCGTATTACATAGACAGTTGAAAGGCCGAAAAAGTCGTCCTGTGAATCAATTCGTGTCCGATTCTAACGGCAAAGGTTGAAAACTTTTTATGAGACATTTAGGTCCCTAAGTCGATGAATATAGTAAAATGCGATTCTGAATAATCGCATTTCGAAGCTACGATAACATCGAGAAATGAATGAAAGAGACACACCCAAACGAAGTTTCGCCTCAACGTGTTAAGATACGTTATTGTTGTCATACCAACATCGAACACATATCGAAAATTCCCCCGACACCTTCAGTGTATGCCACACAAAAATCGTCGAAGAAGTGTTACGAAAAAACAAACCCTCTATAAGTTTGCAGATTGACATATCGCATAGAAAATTATTTTCGTGTTATTGGGTGCAACGTTTTGTTTATTGTGGCCGTGAGTGAGTAAAGTCGGATCCCACAAAGAGAAATAACATTTTTACAGTTTGCTTGCAAAAGGGGTAAAATGGATCTCACAAAAAGATTAGGGTGGGGATGATTAGAATTTTCTGTTTCGCGAACAAAAAAAAAAAAAACTAATGACACCGTTTTCCCATTTTGAGTTCGGATCTATACGAGGGTGTATATTAGAGGGTGTACCGGACGTCTGGACCCCCTCCTCAGCACAGAAAAAAGGCTGCGCACTTTTATCAGTTTTGGTGATTTTTTGTTGTGGGGCGAGGTGAGAAGAAACCACTGAGAATGTGTGAACCTTCTCTTTGGAACGGAGCTATATACGCCGCCCCGTATATACATATATTATAATATATGTTTGTATCAGCTAAATTTTTGCTTCGAGGTTATGAGAAAACTGAAAAAGGGATAGAGATGATATATTCACTAATAGTAGTTGTTGTAGTGGCCTAAGCCCTAACTTCGTGTATTGTCCGAGAGACTTATATAATATGGTAGTGACACTCATCCTCACCGAAGTGCAACTGCCTGGCAACCACCACAACACCAGTACAGATGCGCTGTTGCCAAACCTCTGCGTATTGTTGGTGCGCAGTGGATCGTGTCATATCACGATAGTTGTGGCATCTGAACTGCACATATCGGGCGTAATTCTGGCCACCATTAATTGGCGTCATGGCCGAATGAATATGATTGCCAACTTCTAGTTGTAATCGAGGTAGGTATTCCACCAGATGACAGTTGTATTCCTCAGGTTGGCTGAATACCTACAGTAGTTTTTGTACATATAGGGTCAGCTCTACAAGAAGTTTTGTGCCTATTGGTTTAGTAGTTTCTAAGAAAACTGAAAAAAGAATTCCTGTAATAGTAGTTGATGAAACTACCAAAGGAATTATTGTGAAATTTTCATGACAGATTGTAATTCTGTTGGTGCAATTGTGGCAGAAATTTGGTGTCTACTCGTTCTGTTGTTTTTGAGAAAACTGGAAAACAGAAAATTACAGGAGAAAATTGTGGATTCTCGGTTTTGAGAAAACTACCAAAAGTATAAGGTTTAAATTTTCACGAAAGGTAGTTCCTATTTAAGACCAGATTTGATAAGAGTTTGTTATCTATTGGTTCGATAGTTTGCTAGAGAAATTTAAAACAAAAATAAATAGTTACTGGTGAAAAGCAAGTCAGTTGTTTTGCTTAAAGTATGTTTTTCGTATTTACGGCGCCAGAGATTACGAGCGTCCTTATTATATTAATTTGGGTTTTAAGGTTATGGGATTTTTGTTGTTTTTTTTTTTTAATAATTTCCGGTGAAAATTGGCAAACTGGATTCTATAGTAAAGCATCGTTGGGCTAGAGTTTATCTTCTTCTTTTTGCGTTCGATTAGTTTTACTTTTAATATATTCATTCTTAGTTGAAGAACCATTCTGTTATTTTCCTTCCCTTCGGGACAACTTGTTAAAGTTTCATATTTTATCTCAAAATACGGCAGATACCTTACCTATATAATAAATATAATTTTCTAAGTCTATACTCCAAAATACACGCGACTTACTCGCAACAAAGAGCAATTAATGAAGCTTTTATAAGCTCGACAGTAAATATTTGAATCCAACGAATAACCGACTTCATCGTTAAAAAATACATACATAAAATATTTCTTCTCATATTGGAATCAAGCCGAAAATTGTCCAATACTTTTATTGTTTTACGTCACTGAGTAATAAAATAGTAGTTAAAAGAAATCCTTTTCATCTCACCAACACCTATTAGATATGTAAAATATTTGTGAAAATTAAAAAAAATAAAAAAATAAATAAAAATGGCCTAAAATGAGAAAAGTAATCCTTTATAAATTTTTTCAGCAAGATTAAAGAACTGGAATGGTACCATTTTCCTTAAACATGAAATCTGTCTGATTTTCTGACAAACCTCATTACTCAGTAATTCCAGTCCCTAAATGTGGCTGGAGAAATTTCCAAAGAAGAAATATTTTTCTCTTTTTAGGGCATTGTTATTGTTTGTTATTTTTTTGGTTGATTCTATTTTTTTATAAAAAAATTTATTTTTATTATTTTTCCTTTCTTCTTACATTAATGTGTCAGCGAAAATTTTGCTAAAAAAAAAAATAAGTTTTTTTAAAGACAACTTGAAAATTATTACATTGATTAAAAAATTATGTTTTCCTCGTTCTTTAAATTTAAAAGAAGTGCTTCAAAATTGGTCGCGGACTAACATACATACACTACACATACACACTGTACATAATGTACACACCCATACACATACATACATATATATATATATACACACATACACTACACATACATATAGTACATATACACATACATTTATACATACGGGTTAAACTGATAATCTCATTTGTTCTAAAAGTTCATTAAAAAGCCATTTTACCCCCTAAAAATGAAAAAAAAAAAAAAAAAAGTTACTTTTATACCTGTCGATATTACATTAGGACAGAATTGATTAACCAGTATGTTGTCTTACTCACTTAGCCATTATGATTACGAAACAAATAATCGATCAAAATTAGACCCTAATCCCTGTTTCCAAAATCTTTCTCCTATTCAACGTTTTACCACAAGGCAATGCCAGTTATACGGTACTAAATGAATAAAATTTTCGCATAATTTACCCAAAAGAAATTAATTTAAATTTCGACGACGCAAACTTGGATCAGCCATAAAATACGAAAAACGGGTAATTTATTTTCTGAAATATTTCACCAACGAGCGCATATTCGAATTTATACTCTGGCTTCCAACACACAGACGCACCCAGTGCAGACATAGATTTACGTTCTTACTCGTAAATCGTATGAACTGCATATTAAATGACACCGGGGGACCGACATTAGATCAGCCAAGAAAGATAAGTTACCCGAACATTTACCTAATTCTCGTCTCTGTCTCTCTTTTGTAGGTACTCAGTTTGTCTCTGTCTCTATCTGTGTCGTTATAAGATTAACATTTTTTCTTAATCTTCGTTTTAGCGACACAGATTCAAACATATTTCTGGGCCCTTTTAAATTCTCAAGCACATTTTTTAAATTTCCAGGAAAACGTGAAATCACTCAATATTTTAAAGTGAATGATTCATTTTTGGATTCTATGTTTTAAATTTTTAAATTTGAAAACGGCACAAAATTATTGGAATGATTTAAGAAATTACAAATGGTGAAAATTCCAATCAATCATCTTGTTACACTTCTTCCATACTCACCAATTGTTGATTAATGCAAATAACTACGCTAGGTGGCCTTGCTAGATTGTTTTGGGTAGGCAGTAGGTCATTGAAGGGGCCGTGAAAATGTTTTTTTGTGGGGGAGCATGATAGAGTTAGAAAATAGTTATTTGTGATATAAATTGTAGTTCTTGTCGGTTTGGGGAATCGAACATGGCACCTATATATTTGCCAGTCAAAAGCGGTGAACCTAACCACATGGCCATCTTACCACCGGCTATAACTGGCGAATGTATTTTATATAGGACAAGGTGTAGCGACTCCTACACAAGTGTATTAAGTAGGTGATTTTAATACGAATGTAATTTTTGCAGCACACGCAGCAAGTGATACAAATCACATGAGTATCGATCACCTATTGCGTATACAATGTCATATATGTAACGCCAGAAAATAGGTGTTGGTTCAGAATTTGTTTCCTATTTTTGACGTTGAAACTTTACGAAATATTTATTTGAGGAAGACCACAAATAAATATTTATAAATCCACTTCACTATAGTGGACCTTAACTTTGTTGAGAGATTTAGACTTCAATTAATTTTCAACGAAAATCTTTTTATAAAATATAATATTTTTCATTTACAACACAAGAATAATAGAATTGAACAAATGAATTGACTACAATTAAAGAGTTGAAATAAAATTAAGAAACTAAACGAAAATAGTAGAATTGAACTAAAATTAAGAAACTGAACTAAAATTAAGAAGACTGAACAATTTGTTCTTCAGAGTTAGAGTTTTTATAATTTAATTTTTACCTAGTAAAAAGAAGAAATGGTAAGAAATAGTGGGATTAGTTTATTACAATTGGTTGTTACCAAAAGAAAGGAGAATTGACATTTTCCAGTATTAGGTAGATATTTCACATAAGTCACACGTGTGTGACATTAGCTGAGGTCAGCCATAATTGTTTTTTTGTAAAAGAGACTATTTTCATCAAATTCAGACGATGCCATTTCCTGTTAGGTTTGTACTAAGAAGAAGAAGAATAATAAAAGTGTGAGAAAATAAAAAAATAAGACGAATAAATTCGTCTGTGTAAAAATATAGGCGGACATTTAAAAAATGTTCGTCTATATTCGTTACAATATACTATTTTTTTCAACAAAACATACCCTGCCCTCAAACAAAAGTTGAAAAAATTTTGATAACAAGCGAAGTGGAAATGTGTTTCAAGGTAAATGTATAAAGTATAACGCATAGGCAGAAGCAGGTGCATAAAACAAAAACCAATCCATAAGGAATTTACAAATAGTGCATAATGTAACGCATGCGCATAAGATGGTACATAAACTAAAAAACAATGCATAAAAAATTTTTATATTATGCACTGTTTTAAAATCATTCACTTTATTAATGTCAAGGTGCATATAATTATCTACTTTATGGACAGGTGTTACATAAAGCTTTTTTGGTTCCCGATATTGACAGTTTATTATATAATATAGTTTAAATTTTTCTTGCCAATTGTCTTAAGGGGTGGGGCAGAGATGGGGCCAAAATATTTACCTACAAATTTATAAGACAGTTACAGATTTTTTAGGAATTCATTATTATAAAGTTAATTGAAAGTGTATAGCCAGGAAAGGATGTCATTTTAACCCCAGTCTTAGATTTTCACCACATTTGGCCAGAGGATGCTCCTGTGTAGAAGAAGTGCCCGTACAAAGTTTAAAGTTTGAGCCTTCATGCTCTTTCCTGAGGGAAATATAGCCATTTTTATCAAATTATAAACAAAAATTTACCCCTCCAGCCCAAGTGAACCCCAATGCTAGATTTTAAAGTGAATCATAAACCATGTGGTGAGGTATTCATGATATATTTTTTGGTTCTCTCCATACGGTCATAGCAAAGCTATAATGTTTTAAAAGGAGTGCAATAAAATTAGAGTAAGTAATTTGTTGTCAAATGAATCTTGGATACGTATAAGTGTAAAAATAAAAAATGGGCAATTTTTTCTAAATTTTCAACCATGAAAAATTCGAAAAAACTTAATGTTTCTCGATTTTCAACGTGACGCAACCCTTCTAAAAAACTGAAAAAATGTTATAAAAATCTAAATTAATTTTATAAATTTTCTAATAATTTTTCCGAATGTGTAATTTCAAAGGTGAAAATGGACACCATTTTGAATATTTTAAAGTACTACAGCTTTACAACGATCAAATGGAGCAAACTCCCAAAAAATTTCATAAATACCCCTCCACGTGATATATCACTCACCCTAATAACTAGCATTTCCATTCACCTGGGCCAGAATAGTAATTTTTGTTTTATAATTTCGATAAATAGGCCTATATCTTCTCTCGGAGAGAGCTTGTGAATTCAAACTTGGTATGAGCACTTCATCCATCAAAGAGTACCTTCTGGTCAAGTTTGGATAAAATTCGTGAGTGGGGCTAAAAGGATTGGCTCATCTCGCGCGACTTGTATCTCCACTTAGTGGCAAGGTTAGAAAGTCGAACTTGGTAACTGGCACTTCTTCGACGTAGGAGTTCCTTTTGGCAAAGTCTGAAGAAACATCTACACTGAGGCAAAACTGACACTATAACTAACCCGGCTATACCCTTTGAATGAAACATTATACTCTAGTTGTTGTTCTAGGTATATGTAAATTTTTTTTTTATTTGAAATCTCTTGAAAAGTACGCAGAATTAAACACCTAAATGTCTCATGATTTTTAGGATTTCTGTGAAATCAATAATTGTGCCGGTCCGGCCCGTTTACCGGAAGGCTTTTTGCAGCTTCAAAAAAAAAAAAAAAAAAGAAAGAAAGAAAAAAAAGTAAGTGCGGGTAAACTTTATGACAAATTACAAAGTAGACCATCACTGTCTGCCAGCGAATTTTTGACACCATGTTCTCCATTACTCATCTTCCATATCAGTCATAAAAAAATACATTTATCATATCAGAAAGCAACCACGTGAATGTCAGACCACTTGACAGCTATTAGATATTATAACGAGGATTATTATGCACGAGTGACACTCATGGAAACGAGTTAATTGAGCGCGCGAACGAGGAAAATTGTAATCCTATCCGCTATAACTTACAATTATTTTTCTTCTTCTGATTTTCTCTCTTTGTCTTTTTTATTTTTTGTTCCTTTTTCTCTCACATATATACACTCGCACTTTCTCGCTACCTCTCTATTTTGGTTTCTCTCTGTCTTACTGCTCTCGAATACAATACTCCTATCACCATCCTATCCGCGCCGAAAGTACTTAGCTAATTAAACATTAAATTCTCGTTTTCGCCAGCCTACTGGCTACCAACTGCCTAACCGACTATTTTCGAGAAAAATAAAATAGCAAGTGTAATTTTTATTCACTTCTCGAGGAGCTTTTCTTTCTCTCTTTCTACCTCTGCCACTCCTACATACACTCTTCGTCGCTTTTTCTCTCACTTAACCTACCTATAACCTTCATTCTCACTCTACACTCTTGTTCTATCTCTTTCTCTCACTCTCTCTCTCTTATTCTCTCACTCTCTCTCACTCTCTCTCTCTCTCTCTCTCTCTCTCTCTCTCACTCTCTCTCTTTCTCTTTTTCTCTCTCTCTCTTTCTCTCTCTTTCTCTCTCTCTTTCTTCCTCTTTCTCTCTTTCTCTCTCTCTCTCTCTCTCTGTCACTCTCTCACAGACACCTCTTCTTTTTCTCACTTCCTCTGCTTCCAACTCTCACGATTCTTTTGTCGTTTTATACCTTCTCTGTGCTCAATTCAGCTTTTCTTTCTTTTAAGATTACACGTAGGCGAGATAAAGGCAATAAAACACAGTGTTAAGATTACGCGTGCACAATCATATAAGTAAGGGACGGAAAAAGTGTAGAGTCAGACATACAGTTGCAACGAAAACAAAAAAAGGTAAACTTCTCGAAAAAAAAAAAAAAATTAATTGCCTTCACGATGTGTATTACAAAACTATTTCTTTCTTCGAGCTATTTTTTTCATTGTCTCCCTTAGCTTTTTGTTTTTACTCATCTGTCGGAACTAGCACAACACATTTGTGGTGTATCTTAAGCACTCCATTAAACAGCTAGCAAAAAAATAAATATAAAAAAAAAAAAAAACGAAAAAATAAATAAAAGTTTTTTTTTTGTCTGTAATATGCGATTATTTTCTTAAGGATAAAGGATATACAAAGCATACTCAGGATGTGCGCACCATTTTCTGCCCACTTGGCCATGATAAGCTATTTTCTCCTTTTATTTTTCTCCATCCGCTTTTTAAAGTTGGTTTTCTATGAAAACGTAGGTATTGTTATATTAATTTCAATATCGTTAAACGACCTATGGGTGGGGGTGGGTACGTTTTTCGTTTCACAATCCCAGAAAACTTTTTACTGTTAGCTTAAATACTGTGTATACATTTATGCGTTGGTGTAGAAAACAGAAGGAAAAGGGAGGGATTTTTTTTTTTTAATTTGTATAAGTATTCATTCATTTATATCGGAATGGGAGTATATGTCTTGCTTCCTTTTTATACGAATGTTGATTTTTTTTTCATCAGAGTAGTTTTTTATTTTTTACTTTTAAATCTTTTTATTATTACTTGCAAACTTAAAACAGTTTTGGGAAACTATTATGCAGTTGTGTACTGAGTGGTGAACATCATGAAACACAAACATATCTGCCCTTAAAATTAATTATACTCCTTTTACAGCCCCCCAAAAATTTAGTTTCTGCAATACAATGTTCAAAATCTTTCAATTTTTAAACTATTGACCCTTTGAAAAATGTTTAAATTACCTTATATATAAAAATTTTTGTTAGAAACGTCTTCAATTGAAATACAATTTTTTACAGTAGGTATCGATCCTTAATCGATAAAATCACAAAAACAATTATTTATTGTTGCGAAATATAGTTTGAAACATGTCAGAGGATTAGGGGAGAGTATCAATTTGAGCAGTAATAAATGTTTGATTTAATATACAGAAGAAACCACTACAACAAACATAGGCTACAGCAGACTGTCACCTACAACATACAGAATGCCTGATCCCGACAGAACTTAATTTACTTTTATGCTGAGGAGAACCAGCTGCAACAAATCCAGCTCCTACAAACAGATTTTGATGCCAAGTGAAGTCGTGAAACTGGCTACAACAAATTTATTCACCTGTGCTTTCTCGATTTCTTTCATTGAAGCGAGTAAAGCTTCTTATGTACACATTCACAGAACAACTTTTGTAATGACGCCAGGGCTGTACCTAGATTTTCTTTTTGACGCCCTCCCATTACCTAAACGAGAAAAAAGAGCTGTGAAATCATAATTCTAATGATTGAAAGAGGGTTAGTGATTGTAAATACCTGATTCGATTTAAATACCTATAGGTATACTAGGTACTAGCTTCTTTGATAAACGTAATTATTTTATAAAATAAATTATTTCTTTTACTCGCATTACCTCATTGCGTCAATAGTTTATAATAGAAATTCTGAATTTAGATAAATATATTTCACTTACCTACGTAAGACATGTTTTGAAAAACTTTACAAGCTACTAAATTAAAATTACAACATTATAGCTGTGTTTGATATGGCATTGTGGTAAAGAAGAGCGGATCTGGAAACTTTCAGGAGTGCTTTCCGGATAATATTGACTGTATACGTTAATAAAATGTAAATGTGACTTCAACATTAGTGGAATAGCCCCTCTAAAAGTTTCTAGGCAGGGATGTAAGAGAAACTGGAAGCCTAAAAGCCAGAAGGTGCAAGCTGCAAGCGGTAGCTTAATCCTGGAATTTCACAATCCCGAATTTTAGTTTTAATCGTTAATGAAATTTGAAATTTTCAAATGAAATTTCTACTATCAACTGAGAGCTGGGAGCTGGAAGCTAGAAGCTGAGCAATGCTAATAAATTGTTGAAGGTCAGAAGTTATAGAAATGGAAGCATAATGCCTGAAAGCTTGGTTACTTAAGTATCATTCTTACATTTGGCAGCCTAAGTGATGGGGCATAGTAAAGATTCAACTCAGGAATATAAATATGTTCACTACTTCATTGCCATAAATGAGAATGTCTAGTTTTTGTTGGCTATATTGCAACTCAGTTCATAATCATAGTTCAAGAACAATTATTGGGCCCTCTAGGCCAAATGCAAGAATGATACTTATATAATTCTTACATTTTTTCCATTATCTGTTATATCTATACATACCTACGAAGGTATTCGGACAACAACCATGTATTATATTAAAGTTTTTTTTTTTTTTTTTGTTTTTTTTGGGTTAGTATGGCGCTCTTGCACTCTGCCACCCTGTGCAAATGCATAGATCGCACGTACCTAGTTACGGCCCTGAACGACGCCATTTCTCACGGATGGCCCAACCAAAAATTACCAAGAATTCCGAAATAACTATTTCAAGTTGAGCCCGATGTCGTGAAGAAGCTCGATTTTTTAAATTTGATCTATTGAAAACAAATTCTGTTCCATCTGGATTTGAACGATCGTCCTACAAATTGTCAATGAAATTTCAATTGTTTCATTTCAGATTCTGAATTTCAATAGGCGAGAGGTTATGATATTCTTTTCTTAAATATTGAGTGACACATAGTCCATCATATTTTTTGAGGTGTTGAGTTAAAATTTTCAGTTCATTTCTGAATTGAACCACTCATTTTGAGCCCCTGTGACCACCAAAAAAGGTTGGGATGATTTTGTCTTAAGAAATCAAGTGATACATGGTGGACTGTATTTTTTGATACTGAGTTCAAAATGTCAGTTCATTTTTGGATGGAAATACTCATTTGGCCCCTGTGACCCCAAACAGGGGTTAGGATAATTTTGTCGTTATAATTTTTGAGGCCTTGATTTATAAATTTATAGTTAATTTTTGGATTGAACCCCATTATTCTGCTCTCTGTGACCTAAAAAGAGTTGATTAGGACATTTTTTTAGTATTTTATTGAGTGCTATATCCTTAAATTTGTTTATTGAAGAGCAAAGTTTCACTTCTTACATGTGTGATGTGGCTCAGGTACACTTTTTTTAGAGGGTGGGATTGTTGAGGGTAACCCACTTCGCTTCAGTTCTGGTTCTACGGTTTGCTTGTAATCTGCGAATCCAATCTACCCATCCCAGTGTTATTTTAGTGGTTACTTTTGTGTTTCTAAAAATTTCCGTTATGTAATTTAATCATTATACAATAAATTGCATTTTAATGAATAGTGAGACTAAAAATTAATATCTTTTAAGTATTGTTCATGATTGGTGTTGATCATTTTTGTTTTACAACCACCCTTATTTTATAGACCCACATATCCATTACAACCATGTTACTTACAGCAATCTGTTTTTTGTCATTCCCTTGGAATTCATTATAGCCAATTTCTAATGTGGTTTCCTCCCTAAAACGTATGATAAACCTCAAAGGGAAAAAATATCACCTTTCTTTTTTCTTAAGAAAAGTAGGGTGGTGGTAATGTGGCGGACCAAAAATGTGTGCCACTTTACTTGCGTAAATATTTATACAGGGTTATGCTGTTTAACTCGCACTACTACCTGAATACACCTCTCTTCCATTCGACCCTTCAATAAAAGCCTAATATCCATGTGGAATACCTTACTGGAAAGTATACCAACAACAGAAGGTGTTCAACAGAACAATTTGCGAGTTTATAGCTAAATACCTAAGTAGGTACGAGGGAGCCAAGACCTTGACAAACACTGGTGATTTAGCCTAAGATTTTCTGGTCTTATATACTCGGCTCCCTACATGCACACATATACACCTATGTATTAATTACATAGGCTGCTGTGTAGGTAATTACATCGTACTTTACAGTTACTATGGCAATGGTAAAGTACAGAGAATATATCTCTGTATGGGTTTGTGACATCTCGGAGATCGTTATCTCTCAATTCCATTTTGTTTTATGTGCCATGCACTATTATTTGTCACCAAAGGTGACGACTGTTGTCGATAGACCGAGCCTATATCCTCATACGAGTATTGACCAATCCCCGGTCCATTTTTCATTTTTTCATTTTTTCATTTTTTAAATTGTTTTGTTTGTTTTTTTCATTCGGCTATTTCCCCCCCCCCGACAAATTGTTACTGATATTGTGCTAGTTGACGTACATAAATGTGGGACTTCTCTGATAGTTATGAATGGTAGAGATCAAAATTTTTGTGCGACAGTAAATTTAGGTACAAACATTAATACCAAGCCAAGGACTAGACTTATTGATGATGCGGATTGGCCAGAAGCTACTTCCTGTACTACTTCCTTTACATCCGTTTTTGTCTCCATTGTTCAGACTCTATAGTTTTAAAATGCTCAATTTTTGACCAATAACTACAAAATTTAAAGGGATATTTACTATAATCTATTCTAATATATTACCAAATTTGGTGCGTATTTGCCTGAACGGTACTTCTGATATGTTCGATTTAATTCTGATTTTGGGCTTTAAAATGGGTAAGTATACTTTTCAATCAGTAACTACGAAATTTAGCACGATCATTAGGTATTTATTTTATAATCTATACCATCTTGTTTGCAGTTCTGATTCTCATTGGCTGGCTTTTGAAAACCTACATTTTCCAGGGATAAGCAGCTACAGAAATGGAGGTTTCTTGTTTTGTTAAAAATCTTCCATTTTTTCTCTCAATGCTAGATACTGTACATACATTATACATTTATATGTACATCCCACTACTGTCACAATTATTTCATTTTTTTGGTGAAAGTATATCGACTGAAAAAACAAAACAAAAAACTGCTGCATACGTATATAGCCGACTGTAATAAGTATCTGTGACAAATCGATACTTCTTGTATATTCTAAACCTGAGAAAAACTGAAAAAACTGAAAAAATCGTTTATATTCATTTTTTTCTTGAAATTTCCTCCATTTATTTTTTTTCTGTCTTATCTTCATGGTTATCTTTGTATTTTTATATTTTTACTGCGCTCTCGTCGTGTTAAAATTGTAGTTAGGGTGTAATTTTTGGCGCCTTGAAGGAGAGAATATTTAAACGACTTTTGAACTTCGCTGGTGTGGCGAATACACTGATTTTATGGTAGAATCGGGACAAATTATAGATATAGCTTTCACTTATAAATGTCGATATATATTCATTTAAGTTGATGAGGGTGTGATTTTTCAAATCATAGGCGACAGTATATAACGTTATTAATTTATCAGAATGTTGAGGAAATATTAAGTTTTTATTTATTTATTGTTTTTTTTTTTGTTTTTTTTTGCTGTCCCTATTGTGACTGTTATACTTCGTAACAGAATATTTAAAAGACACTAGTTGATAAAAAAGTGTATTAAACAGTAAGTTTAAAAAAACATGAAAGAACATAAAAGTAATAAGCAGTTACAAAACATCAAGAGAGTATAGAATTAAAATCAATTATTAAGAATCAAAGTGAATGAGAACAGAATGAATTATGACTACAAAACATGCGGTTATATTAGTCAGATTATTAGTCTATAGAGAAGGTTTGAGCGAATTTACAGAGTATTGGATAAGGGTTTCAATCTCATGGGTTAACAAAAATTTATGTATAAGAAGTATGACCAATGGTCTAAAGAGAATATGACATAAAGTGAGTGTTTACAAATTGCAGTATGAGAAAGTGAAATGGTGCTTTGAAGGGTCTAGTATCTTAATCATAAGTGCTACTTGAAAGAGAGAGTAGATGGTTGTAAAATGAAGGGAGAAGTGGAGCTTCTATGACATTATTATGGTTTGTCAAAAAAGTTCGATGATTTTGTGACATACCTACTATATATTTATCCAAATAATAACTTTGAGAAATTTTGTTATTTCTATTTTTGGCAGTATACTTATTTGTAGTGGTGAGAAAAATATTGATATGTATTGATATTTGCTCTAAAATATCGATATTTAGCATATTGATACTCAAAAATATCAAAAAATATTAGTATTTGATTAAACCAATTCATAATCTACCCAATGAATATATGACAATATTTTATCTCAAATGTTGATATTTGGAATATCGATATTTTTCCTGAAATATCGATACAAAAAAAGTCGATATTTTGCACTACTTACCAGCTGTTGGCTGAGAAATGAATACAAGTGTCTGTGATCAGACAAAGAGGATTTCAGAAAAAGTGTATGAGATGAGAGTAATAAGACTCCCGCCTTTTTTATTTATTTTTTTTTCTAATGTACTTAGTACACAATGTGGCTAATCTAATCTCGAAGATACAACGTAGAAATAAAACAAAAAATAATAATGCAGAAACTAAATTATAAAAAACTTTTTTTATTATAAGGATTCGAATATGGGTCGCCGGATTAATAATTTATGTTTTATGACAAGGGGCCATGGCAAATCTTGCCAAATTTTCTCTTTAAACATCATTACATGCAACACCACTGCAAAACACCTATGATAACCTAAGATAACACAAATGAAAATATATTATTTTCCTGAATGTACACCCTTCCAAGATAAATACTGTTGTGGATATACCATGTTTTTTCTAAAGTAAATTTTACAATGAACACTGATCCACTTAGATATTGTATTTTTCCAGTTTGTATTACAATGGGTTTTCTTCTATCATAACTATAATCCAATGTTTAACTCCAAATTTCCATAAGGTAATTGTATCATATTTTGAAAAATAACCGCAAAAATATATTATTTTATTCGCCAATGTTTTCTGGAATCATGAAAACAAAATAGAAGACGATTAAATTACTCATTTCATATGAAATATAGTATATTATACACCAAGGTCCAAAAGTGAGCGTTTACAAGTGGGGAAAGTTTGCAAAACTAGCATAGAGAGTGAGCAATTCCTGTGACATGTAAACTCACTTCTGAACATTGTTGAGGAAGATATTTAATATAATTATTGATGCAAAAGCAACAAAACGTTAAAATTCTATCATAATGATGAGTCTTTCACAAAAATTATCAACAATGGAACAAAATATCAACCTCCTCATTGGGACTGATTTAACGTTTTATTCAGAAAATGTAACCTCTACCTCCATGTAAATTGACCGTGTTTCCATATAAAAAGATGTTTCACGTTTTTACATGGAGATGCGTTCACTTTACATGGAGATTACATACATCAATGATATGAGCTACTTTTCACTAGCAAAATATAGAGTAAATATTGCCTTACCGATCATATATTATAATATAAAAATGATACCCTTCAAATATTAAATATGGTCAATCAGAGTTTAACAATATTTTTAGGAGCTGTTATTCTTTGACAAAATATTCAAATTTTCCATTTAATGGAGAGGGGCTCAGTCGAAGGTAGATAAAGTGTCCTCTAAAGGAAAATGGAATATAATTCGCGAACAAATGATTAAATTCGGACCTATTTTGAGAAAATTCTCATCCATATTGTAAGTATGCAACAACTGACTTCAGGAAAATGGAGTAACATAGGTTGAATTTTCGAAAGTAAAACCAATTTATAACCGTAGAAATATTGAATCGTTCAAGTTTACACTCGACACAATTTTTTTTTATTTTTTTATATTACTTTCAATATTTAGATACAAGGAATAATAGAGTCATAAAGTGTTTCGAATAAGAAATCTGAAATAATTCAAGAAGCACCGCTTCGATTGAGCTCGAAACCATTATAATAAAATATTATCTTCAGGCTACCATCCACGTGTTGGCCAAATTTTAAAAATATTAAATGAAAATCGCGCCCTATGTCGTATTAATACGATTTCGTACAAATGTAACGTGTATGCTGTATAACACGTCATATTGTCTAGAATTTTGAGACTTAGTTCACGACCGCAGAGTGCGCCGTAAATACTGTGGTAGGCCACAAGCATCACACAATTCGGATTACACGACAACATTTAAACGCTTCCTACAAACAAGAAAAAAATGAATAAACTGGAGAGGGTGAAACGTTTTCAGAAATTTAATATTCGTCAACTCTTTCGGTGACAGCGAACGAAACGGGAAAGAAATTTAAATATACGATGAAATGGTTGACGCAGGAACGTAAATGTGTATAATATTATGTACCTACGGCGTATGTATATGTATATATTATGCTGGCCTACAAAATGCTGGCAACAAAGCAAATGATGAGGATATTAAAGGCTGCGTTCGTCGAGATGGGCGTTTTTACGAAGCATTAATTTCAAATAAAAGCTTGATGTTCGTTTAACGTAAACGTTGGACGCTGTAAAGAAAGAGGGGGGGCTGTGGTTGGGGATTGGACAAAGGCATACGAAATCTAGTCGTTGATATGAAATACGAAACGCCTTATACGGATACAGCCTCGAAATCCATAATTGGATTAACTTCTCCGGCAGAATGCGACACTAATTTACCGAATTCGGTTAAAACCATTTTCTTTCGCTGCATGTTTATCGATTGTTGAACATAAAAACTTAGACAAAATGAATATTTAGGTATCAGCTTTTGTAGGAAACGTCGACTGGGAGACTGAAAAATAATTTTAGTAATTAGGCTACCAACTTTGATTGAAAAAAAAGAAAAGAAAAGAAATTCCGTTTTCTACGTATTAACTGCTCGCTCGTTGTATTCAGTAGGTCCTTATTGGTTATTATTCACGTAAGCTATAAATCGTAATTATTCTCTGTTTGATCGGACGAACACCATAATTTCAAAATCCAGTACGATACGTTGGAGTTAAAACACCGAATTCATCATAACTCGTTTTGACTGATGGTGGTTTTATCAGAGCCTATCGTATGTACTACGCGAGTATGCGATACTTACTCAAATAAACAGACCAAAATTAATGTACTTGACCATTTTACTTACTGTAGGTAGATGCTACCTACACGAGGTTCATGGAACCAAGTAAGAGAGATTTGCGTGTAGGGTGACCAAAGTGTATCTTGGTACCAGTAGCCAGCCGGTTTAATGCCTAACCATTCACAAAGCGTATTAACTGCTTAGGGCAATCATCCAAAAGCACTGCAGTACCATATATGGACCATGACACGCACTGTATCAGCAAGTATGTACTATTTTAAATAATCCGTATATAAACCACCCAAACTGGCTCTAAAATCGCCAGTGTTCGCCTTGGTTTTGGCTTACCCGTACTTATGTACGAAGTGGTTGAACATGCTTAAATTCTGCTGAATTTCCTTCTGGTGAGAATATCTCTCACAACAAGGTATTCCACAAGTATATTTCAATTTAATTTCTTTATGACTGTTTGAAAAATTTTCATTTTTTCTAGTTTTATCACTTTATTTTTGTACGTTTCTCTCACTTTTTTCAATTTTTTACGCATTTCTAGTACCCTCGCTCAAACAGAGTATTCCCTTATCTCAAGGTGAAAACAAAAAACTAAATATTTCCTAAAAAATTTTAATTATTTTTCAACGAAGTAGGTAAATATCGACAATTCAAAATCACTGAAAATTTTTTTTATTTAGAATAATTTTCAAACTGGATTATGGACTTTTTCAAATTTGCTTACTTTAACTCCATCGGTCCAGAATTCCACATAATTTTGCATTCGAACTATCGAATACTATAATATGATTTTGAAGTAATTTGCCAATTGCAGGCAAATGTAGAAACGCATGGTCTATATGAGTGAATACAAATGATCTATTGGTTTAAAGTGTGATGCACTAATAATTTGGGTCACAGACTTTGGTCTGCGACCCATCTGTTGACGCAGGGTCAAGCCCTGTATGGAGGAGATGAGGGAAATGTCCTCACATTTACCTACGGGTGAATACTAATACCAACTTGAAAGGTTCGCTAGTAAAATGAAATATTTTCCAAAACTAGAAGTATGTATATAGGCGAGTAAAAAAAAAAAAGAGCAATACTGCTATTAAATAGGGTCTATTACACTGACCCCTCTAAGTACCCCAAAATTCAAAATTTAAACATGAAAAAATTTTACTCTTTTGTATTCAAATGTATCACCTTTGAAATTATTTGTACCTCCTTCCATCACCCCATATTAAAGAAAATCCTCTGGACAGCTGTAGAAATACGGTGTCTCCCCCAAATACATTAATTTCAAATGTTTTAAACCAAAAGGTTTTTACTCCATTTGTGCTACCAATAAAATCATTTTACTCCCACCCTTTGTCATATATGACTGGAAAAACTGGAAAAATAGTTGCCCACCATACTGAACTTTTTGGATATTTTTTGGGCTAAATTTATAATAAGTATTTGTTTTGTACTTAATTATTGTATCACCATTAAAGTTGCTTGTACCACTCTATTTCCCGCTAAAACATTTTGCTCGTTCTATGAGGTATCATTTCTCTGGGCCCCCAACAGTCCAAACTTCAACTTTTTTTTAGCTCGATGGAATTTTTTGGTTTATACTTAAATTCAGCACCCTTAAAACTTTTTGTGCCTCCCTCCTCCCCCTTCTTACGAAAAAACATGCTTTGAAGGTTCTGACAATACAGCTGGTCCCTTCAAACCCACAAATTTTGAATTTTTGACTTGAAAGGTACAAACTCTATTTGTACCCAAATATGCCACCAATAAAATTGTTTGTATCCCCTCCATTGTTATATATTATGACGGGAAAGACTGGGAAAATAGTAGCCTACCAAAATGAACTTTTTGGATATTCTTTTAGTCATATCGATAGTACTTGTTTTATCCGTAATTGTACTACCATTAAAATCTTTTGTACCCCTCTATTTTCTCTCAAATTCGAATTGAGTGTGTGATATCTGACCCGGGGTATCTACGTAATAAATAAAAAATTTCAGTTAGGACCATATTTTTTAACTCACTCAAATATTAGTCAGACAGATACTAAAATTAAATTTTTGCAACAAACAAACAAAAAATTGTGCGTCCAGATAAGCCAGGATATTCTATACTCTGTTTCAAGTACCCTTCACAATTAACCTGCAAAGACTATTACCCAAACCTTTCATTTTAAATAGAAATTTAACATCACCCATTGCTCACATCCACCTCCCAACACCCTATACTACGCATCACTACTCAATCCATATTCTGTAGAATCAGCACATCTTAAATAAATTATTACCAACCACATTCGAAACCATTTAATTGTAAGTAAAGACTAATGTATAATTTTAATCCTTACCTACCTAACCAGTAGTCTCAATGCATAAAAGAGTACAAACTTCTATTTTTAAATTGATAGAAACATTCGTCTTCCGAGAGGTTAGTCAACCTTTCACCTGATAAATTTCATGAAAATTTTAACTGTCTTCTAATGAACAGTTTCTCAACGAAGATTATTTACTTGCAAAACACAACTTTAAGTTCACCTTGAATAATTAAAAGTTCTCCAATTTTAAATGTAAATTGGAATTACTCTTTCAAAAAATATTACTAGAAGGAGATTCGGATTAATCACCAAAAACATCATTAAAGCTGAAAAATGTCGCAACGAAAGTTAAAAACAGGCTATTTCAGTACAGCCTGGTTCAGGTGTAGTTAACGAACCTGAAGAAAATAAGTTCTTTTGAGACTTATTCTTAATTCGCGATATAATTTAAACAGTTAAAATTTACATTCGATGATGTAAACTTTCAGCTTCTACTCCTACATAGGGAAATAAGAAAAAGAATAAGTGAAAATAATATGGAAAAAATAAGTTTATATAGACAATCGATCAAAGATGACCATAGGTAAATGTAATGAGGTTCCACCTCTTGCACCACATCCAATATTTATAAGGATTGGAGTTTAAAAAATATAAATATAGAAAAAATGTGCAGAGGAGAGAACCCTTTCTCACCAATTATTTAAAAAGTGATAGAGAAGGAAAATGTTATTGGAATAAGAGAGATGCCAGAAATTGCTTCTTATGAAGTTAGAAAATTGGTGGTTACCAGCAAAAAATATAAATGTGAAGAGAGAGTAAGATGTAATACAACATAAGGGAGAGAGTGAGAAAAAGGGTTCTTCTTATAGACGCATGTGCCAGCATATTTTATGAAATATAGGGATCAATACACCTGAATAAATAAGATTCCCACAGTCTAACATCTCCCTAAATCCAAAAAATTACTTAGCACCAGGCCATGAATGTGTGTAATTTGTTTTGCATAGGGTACCATATGGCTCCAAAATTTCGGTCGATCACATACCTATATGGTGCGAATGACCTCTATTAAAAAGAGGGTACTTGATTAGTAGTCGAGAGGTATAGAAAGAATGTAAAAGAAATAAGTGAGAAGTGTAATAAATGGAAGACAAAACCTGTCAAAACTTCAAATAATTGAATCCCGCTATGTATCAATTTTTTCCCATTGTTAATGATTTATACAGACCAACAAGACACAAATACAACAATTGTGGTTGATTACGAAGATAACAGGTGAAATTATTTGATAATTTTGGTTACCCTCTAAAATTAACCTACCAATAAATTATTTTTGGCTCCAAAATTTCCAAAAATTGAGTCAAATTGTAGAAAATTAAAATAAGAAAATCTCAGAGCATTGGATATTGTTATGAACAGAACCATTCTAGCCAAAAAATACCAATATTTTCACTCCAGTCATCGACCTATCTGTTCCTACTACATTATCTTGAAAAGTTAATGTATACTAATTTTGAAACTGAATTCTTCATATATATCAACTTGATATTATAAAGAAATTTCATAGCATTCGGAGAAAGTATGAGTATTGTTTGTCACCTGATCGTACTTAAGATCTTGAAGTAGGGCTAGAAAGAAAACGTTTGATTTTGAGAAGTTTAAAAAGTTTGAATACCACAAGTGAAAATGAAAATTTTTATATAACAATTTTTATTAAGAGTAGAGTAGACAACATTCACCAGTAATTGAGAGAAATCTTCGAACTTACAAAGTGGAAAGGCAGAAACTTGTTCGCATATTACTAGAAAAATGTTTTCTGAATCTACCAGGTTTACCAGTTTTCAGCACCAGAAAACTGTAAATTTTGCATTCAACTTAGTTGCATGCAAACAAACATAATGTAACATATATAATTTGTGTAAAGATTTCGGAGTATGTATGTAACATCGAGACAACTTTATGCAACAAATAGCATTGTAAAAGTATTGTCGACACTTTCAAAATCTCCAAAGTATCTATAGTATTGATACCTCCAAAGTATCAGTAGTGTTAATACTTTACACCTCTAATTCCCTTTATACGGCCACACTCTCCAGCCTGCTTTGAGCTCCACTCTTTATCAAATCATATTACACTCTTCTACACTGGTTACACTGTGAAAAGATAACATCGTACCTGAGCACACATTACCACAAATAACTCTCATCAGCAGTCATAGGAGTCTGCAAGCTAATTGGTACTATGCTGTGATTTTGGTGGCAATCAAGGTAGGAGGTGCCAGTTTGACCCAGACTGGCAGTCCTTATCATAATATAACAATCAATCATACAAAAATTTATTTTGGCAGACCTACAGCATTTCTTTTCATACACAATTAGCTGTGTGCTTAGTTTTTTATTCTATTTGACTTTTATGTCATTAAAAGCATTTTCTTGGGATAGCGCTACAAGAAGCTGTCAGTGGTTGAAGCTCCTTGGAAATTTATGTTTAATTTTTCAAAGCGTAATAGATAAAACTAAATTGAAGATTCATTGATATAATTATTTTAAGTAACAATTTCAGGTATTTCATGATGATTCTTTTGAGAGTTCATTTGACGATCCACATTGAAGCTAAAACTGAAGAAACAGAAAAGGAGTAGTTCAAATTTGAAAGAGGACTTAGATATTTGAGAATTATTTAATTATTTATTTAATCGTGTGATATTTAAAAATTTACTGATTTTTCGATCTTGTTTTTGGAAGATGTTTTAAAGGATATTATTGACAATTATTTTTAAAGAATTTTTATTAAGATTGAGGTGCCAAAATTTAAAATTTAAATCTTTTAAGATGCCAAGAACCATTTTTTGCAATACCTGCTGATAAACTATATATTTTTATAGGCACATTGATGATGTATAAATCAGGCGATTTTAGAACCATTTAGAACTGATACATAAAGTCTTTACTTTATACATCAATCTTTACTTTACACAACATCTTAGGCGCATGCGTCGTTTTATACCCGGGTAGTACTTACTGCACGTAGCGTTCGTCATTATTTTTTTTATTATTTTCTTTTATTTTTTCGTAAAAGTTTCTCTACTGTGGAGAATCGAATCTCTAACATATACTCGTGTGATTTGCATCACTCGCCTTCGGCTCATGCTGCAAAATTCAAACTCGGATCAAAATCACCTACTTTATACACTTATATTACAAATAACTATTTTATAATATACGCACAAAACACTTGATTTTCGAGGCATGTGTTAATTTCAGAAGATTACGGGAATATCCTCCACCGCACTTTTGCACACACATACTTTCAGTTCACTAACCGACTTTCCACTCCTTTTCTTGGCTCCTCATCCACTGACCACCCACCTTCTTTGTTTTTTATTCATACTGTGTATATCTTTTTAGCAATAAGGGGTAAGTATTGTGGGGACTCTCCCGTATGAGGTATAGGGGCTCGGACCCCTCAACGACAGTCGCCGCCCCAAAGGGCAGGCAAACAATCGTCCTTGTGACGTTAAATACACAAAATACGTTTGATCGTAATTACCTGTATGTACTTGCAGGTAATGTACGAGTACCGAATGGTGACACAATGAGATGATGTCACGTTCTGTACACGAACCGGCCAGCCATCTCTTATCTCGATAGGGGATGATGCGACATGGCCGTTCTCACCAACGTATGAATTATCTTACATACGTGTGTTTGTGTGCGTGCAAATAAGCCATATATAAACCACCCGAACTGGCTCTAAAATCGCCAGTGTTCGCCTTGGTTTTAGCTTACCCATACTTATGTACGAAGTGGTTGAACATGATAAATTCTGTTGAATTTCCTTCTGGTAAGAATATCTCTCACAACAAGGTATTCCACAGTGGTGACCCAGAAGTGATATTTGGCTACATCGTGAGGTGTCCTTAGGCGCGTTGCGCATTTACAAAAATTTGGCACGGTGCGCTGGCAAGAAACTCGCTTGCTCGGCAAATACAAAAATTTTATGCAGACTAAGACACCTTTTAGGTCGTCGAAGTAGAGTCTGCTGAAATGGGAATATATACCCCTCTCCTTAAAATATATAAACAAGGAGAAACCAGACAGTAGACCTGGAGGAAGAAGGTTGGACTCATCCCCCAACTCCCCCAACTTCGACTCGACACTCTAAGAATTTACCAAATCTGGAAGAAGGCCCTCAACACCCAGAATTAGCACGACTGGGAGCTGCAATAAATAAAGATCAATTAGCAGTAAAAACGTTGAGAAGTGGTCAAACTTTAGGCCAAAGTTCAGATCTGAAAACACCTGTCCTACAAACACTGGAGCCAGTGTTTTCGACCAGCAAGGAAGAAAGTAGTTCTGTGGAATACACTTGTCATCAGAAAGACATAGCAATGGTCCCACCACCAAATAGAAATGAAAATCCACAACCATCGCAGGTAGGTAGTGCTCAGCCACAGCTGACGCCCAAAGTCTTGGCGGAGATCATACAACTTTTGCAATTGCAGCCAGGAAAGAACCCCAACTTCTACAGACGAAGGATAGAGATCCTGGAATTTCTGCCCAATGAGGTAGAGTTATGGTTGACCCTAATAGAAGGCAGGTTCAAGATGGAGAATATAACCCTGAACCAGCGGTATCTACACATCTGTGGAGGCATGCCCCCACAGATAATCCGCCACATTCCGGATATCATGGAATGCCCTTCGACAGAAGAGAATAAATATGCCTGGTTCGTCAAGAAGATAAGGAATGAGTTTGGTAAAACTAAAAACCAAACCATTGACGATGTGATGGGTGGTATGAAGATGGGGGATGACAAACCCTCAATCTTCATGGTGAAATTGAGGCAGAAGGCGGATAACATTGTAGCCCCTTCTGTCATAGGCAATCAATTTAGCAAACAACTTCCCCAAAGTGTTGTGCAATGCCTAGCAGCCATAGGTTTGACCGTGATAAACACATCCGCAGACTTGGACTTCCTTGCAAAATCAGCAGATAATGCGCTCGAATACACCAGGTCAAAGCCCGTGGTCAGTGCAGAAATCTGCAGAGACTGGAGAGATTGCTCAACTTTGAGCTCAAATAGCTCAGTTGACTGATGAAGTAAAAAGAAACAAAGGCCAAAGCTCCACGAAATCCGATAGTAGCTGGTGACAAAGATCTAAAAGTAGAAGCAACAACAAAAACAGTGGCAATAGCAAAGGACGACAGTCCCGGTCCAGAGACTGCAGATCTAGTTCCAGTAACAGGGGTCAGAGTTCAACTCCCCCTAGAACATCATCGCCCAAAAACCAGTCTTGAAATTGGGATGGTAAATGTTGCTTTTTCCGTAACAGGTTTGGCGTAGAGGCCACCAAATGTAACAACAGATGCAAATGGTGGGGCAAATCCTATACCAAGGAGGCGTCAAATTAGAACAAGGGGCCATCTATGAGGCCAAAGACCCCTTGGAAAAATACTCATGCTGCCTGTTTATTAAGGACAGGACGAACAGGAGAAGGTACTTAATTGACTCGGGAGCAGACCTGAGCATATTGCCAGTTAACAAAACCCAAAAGGTACTCCCTCTGAAATACTATCTCCATACTGTGAATGGTCAAAACCTTCCAGCTTACGGACTTGAAACAGAAAAGTTGACATCGGACTCAAGAAAATCATGATTTGGTCCTTCACGGTTGCAGATGTTCCAAACCCAATCCTGGGTGCAGATTTCCTTGCACATTTTGGCCTAATCATTGACCTCAAAAACGGCAAATTGATCGATAGTGAATCTAAACATTGTGTTGAAGGCAAAATGCTAGCTTACAGACTGGACACAAATATATCCAGCTGTACCAAAGTCGACGGACAACTCTTACAGATCCTGTCTGACTATCCTGGAGTCACTCAACCATCAATTTGCAGGCATCCTACATACAAACGCGATACGGTTCATTACGTAGAAACCAAAGGACAGCCTTGCCATGCTAGAGCACGAAGGTTACTGCCTGACAAACTCAAAGCGGCACGGGAGTACTTTCATCGCATCATTGAGGAGGGCGTATGTGGCCCCTCAAAAAGCTCATGGAGCTCCCCTATCCACATGACCAAAAAAGCAAGTGGTGAGTGGTAAATTGTTGGAGACTACAGGGCCTTACATGCCATAACAGTTCCTGATCGCTACCCAGTCCCCAATATAATGGACTTCAATGCGAATATGAAGGGTAAAATGATGTTCACCAAAATAGACATCAACTGGGCATTCCACCAAATTCCTATGGCTGACCAGGACGTACCAAAGACAGTGGTTATAATCCCCTTTAGACTATTCGAATACCTTCGAATGCCGTTTGGACTTCGCAACTCAGCACAAACTTTCCAAAGATTTATCAATGGACTGTTTAGGGGATTGCCATTTGCATATAGAGCCCTCAAAGCCTCTATCATGTCACATGATACAAAGAGATGGATAGAAGTACTCCCTACTATCCTCTTATGCCTTCGATCTGCCCTACAAACTGATACAGGTCACTCTGCAGTGCAATTAGCATTTGGCGAAGAGCTACACCTTCCAGGGGACTTCTTCACAAAATTGAAGGAAGTTAGCCCCGAAATAATGGTACAAAAAATAAGAAATGATGCCAACAATTTTCTTGAACAGGCAGCTCGCCATGGCCAGCCCAAGATTTACATTTCGAAACACCTGGCCAATACCTCACATGTATTTGTTAGAGACGAAAAAATGAGATCTGCGCTGGAGAAACCATACGCCAGTCCATACAAAGTAGTATCACGAGATGAGAAAAACTTTGTGATACTCATTGCAGGCGAACCTCGAACAATTTCAATCAACAGATTGAAGCCTGCATACATGGTAAGCGACAACAAAAGAATAAAAAGGATATCAAGGGAGAACATAGAAAATATCCAGACAGATTCCCAAACAAATACGGAAGAATCTGTCAAAAAATGTGAAACAACAAATTCACAAATCAAGAAAACACCAAAAATTAAAAAGTCTGTGAAGTTTTCGGACGATGTTACCACTAAAACATTTGATCCCGAGGCCCCCATAAGCCCACAAAAAAGAGGCAGGCCCCTAGGCAGTAAAAAACGCAAAAATTCCCACCCTTCTCGCATGTCTGAGAGGTTAATGTGAAGAAAATAAAATTTACTCCCAAAAAAGTAATATCCTCTACGTAAGTTGAAACCAGCTAAAAAATATGCGATGAAAATCGGAACTCCGTGAGGCAAAAGAAACTTTGAAGATAAGCAAACGATGAATGCCAACAAATAGAAAACAACAGGAATAAACAAATCCACGTGCGATATGGAAATAAACATAGCAACGTGCATTTACCGTTAAACACAAAGATAATCTCAACGTCTTGACGTCACAAACGGAGATTCCTTTGTAATAAAATTCGAATAAAATATTCTATGAGTTTATTTCAGGCATAACTCTGCTTAAAACGATCAGAACTTAACCGGAAAACTTGCATACGGCCGAGAATTTTAAGCGCTATCCCATCTACATGCTGATAAGAAGATGTGAAAATAATGAAACGGAACTGTAATGGTAAATCAAAAATAGCAGTAAATTCACCCATTTCAGAACTGTCTTAACTCTCAGACGTGTTTTCTGAATGATATTTTTGGCTCTCCATTTTCCTTTACACCTATTCCAATGTCGCTACCAACCCGAATCTTCCTCAACACAACCAAGAACCCAAAAGTTCCAGAAGTTGCAAAGAACACTGGGCAAATTCTGGAACAAAAGTCGGAACTTGATTGGATTGAGGAGGAACTCCTGATGGACACGGCACCAGCTGTGGAGAGCATTCTTGCGGAAATGACAACTCCTCTTCCACCCATCATCTCTCCTCCCCGGACTCCACCAGAACCGACTCCGACGACGGAACCCCCAACACCTGAGCCAAAGCCAACAGAGACCAGGGAACCAATGAGGTTCCTGTTCACGGCGGAGAGGGCAGCCAACAAAAAGGTGAAGATGGCCGCCTTGGCAGCGGGGAATTCAAACTCCCTGATGCTTAGGCAGCCTCAGTTTAAATGTCCGCTGCCCCTTCACCAAAAACTGACCACCAAGGCGTAGGGGAGAGGACAGCCTGGCAAACTACTTAGCCCGAGCACAGGCTCGTAAGGAATCTTAAGAGTGTGTTGGGGCTGCAGTAGGTAGAGCCCTGGCAAAGTGGGAGGCCGATCAAAAATGGCGTTAAACCCACACCTCCCCCCAGGCCTTGCACATTTCAATCATTTTTGCGGCGCAAAAACTGCGAGGGAGTAGCTGTGTGGACTCTCCTGTATGAGGTATAGGGGCTCGGAACCCTCAACGACAGTCGCCACCCCAAAGGGCAGGCAAACAATCGTCCTTGTGACGTTAAATACACAAAATACGTTTGATCGTAATTACCTGTACGTACTTGCAGGTAATGTACGAGTACCGAATTGTGACACAATGAGATGATGTCACAATCCGTACACGAACCGGCCAGCCATCTCTTATCTCGATAGGGGATGATGCAACCTGGCCGTTCTCATCTTACATACGTGTGTTTGTGTGCATGCAAATAAGCCGTATATAAACCACCCGAACTGGCTCTAAAATCGCCAGTGTTTGCCTTGGTTTTGGCTTACCCATACTTATGTACGAAGTGGTTGAACATGCTTAAATTCTGTTGAATTTCCTTCTGGTGAGAATATCTCTCACAACAAGGTATTCCACAAGTATATTTCAATTTAATTTCTTTATGACTGTTTGAAAAATTTTCATTTTTTCTAGTTTTATCACTTTATTTTTGTACGTTTCTCTCACTTTTTTCAATTTTTTACGCATTTCTAGTACCCTCGCTCAAACAGAGCATTCCCTTATCTCAAGGTGAAAACAAAAAATTAAATATTTCCTAAAAAATTTTGATTATTTTTCAACGAAGTAGGTAAATATCGACAATTCAAAATCACTGAAAATTTTTTTTATTTAGAATAATTTTCGAACTGGATTATGGACTTTTTCGAATTTGCTTACTTTAACTCCATCGGTCCAGAATTCCACATAATTTTGCATTCGAACTATCGAATACTATAATATGATTTTGAAGTAATGCGATCTTAATCAAAATGTGAAATGAATTTCTGATTATCTTATTCACCAAACGACTTTTCATCCTGTACTAGAAATAAGCTATTACAATCGAATGAGAATTTTTGAAAGGTAATCAACTTTAATAGATTTCAATTCTTGAAAAATACGTTCGGTAATGCAAAACAATATCTCATTATTTTCAAAATCGATTTTCCCCACCTTCGGTAAGCCAATCTCTTCCCACAAAAAATGAAGGGTTAACATTTTTTCTTTCATCGCCAAAGCAGAGTAAAAAAAAAAAAAAGGAATAATTTTCCAACCCTCTTTAAACCATCGCTTAGTAAATGAAGTTTTGCTTCTTTTCAACCACATCACTAACAAAGAATACAACAGAAAATGAAACTTGTCCAAAACATACTTTTATTTCCAAAAAGACGTTACACAAAATCTCATTCTACGTCTTAGTTTTTCACTGTTTT
Source organism: Ericerus pela (assembly GCA_011428145.1). NCBI lineage: Eukaryota > Metazoa > Arthropoda > Insecta > Hemiptera > Coccidae > Ericerus > Ericerus pela. The sequence goes on from WOFM01000346.1 coordinate 39,868, forward strand.
TAATATGAGTTGTAACAGTTGTCTAACAGTATCCTACACTGACAACCCTTCTCTATAGACGAAAAAAAAAATAAAAAGAAGCAGAAGAAGAAAGGACAAAGAAATATTGAAGAAATAAAGCCCGAAAGGAAAGCTAAAAAAAAAAGTTATTAAAGTTGAACTGAAATTCCCCATCTTTTCGTCACAGCAAGAGTAAATTAACTTTATTTTCGTTATTCCTTTTTATGACTAATAGATTGTTAAGATGTCTATACATATATACCGAAGCGTAAAAGCGGAAATTCTAATTAAAAAGTGAGGTCGGATCAAAAGACGATTTTCAACCGAAAAAGAAGTACCTAAGAAAGAACATAAAAAAGTTAAAACCTCTAGACTTAAGGATAGCATAAACAGGCAACATCGAAATATCTATCATCAAAATACATTAATAGTATAGTCCTTTATGCAGATATAGTTTGTTAGGTACCTACGGGTTGTACTTGTGTGTGCTTAACTATAACTGCATACAGGGTGCTTTGCATTAGATGAGATACAGGCAAATTTCACTTTGTGAAATATACCAGTAGGTGGTTTGCCACCTATCACAGTTGCAGGCGCATAGATATACTCTCATAAAGTTTTTAAGGGAATTCAGTGGCGATATTATTTTTGAAATTGCGAACCAAAAAATAATGTATCACAAATGAGAGAGATGTGAGACTGGAAGCTGGGCCAAATGAAAATATATATTCAGGGACGTCCCGAAGGGGGTATGGGAGGAGACATTTCCAAAATATTTTCAAAGTTGGGAAAATTTACTAGTTGCATGTACAGTTGAAAAACCGTGGAATTCGATGATGTTTTTTTTAGGAAAGTTGAAAATTTTACAGCAGTTGGCAATTTTTAAATTTGGGAAAAATTGCCAGTTGTTGGGAAATCGTCCCAGTTGCCTTCCTTTTTTTAGCAGTTGAAAATTTTTGATTTTTCTCCTCCCCACAAAAACTCTTTCTGTATGTCTCTTTATAGGTATATTACATACATTACACCTACTTTTATTGTTGAAAGAAGTTCTGTAATAGGAACATAATAATGTTAAATAATACGAATGGAACGTTGCTAAATTTTTCAAGCGCATAGATAATGGGGGTTTGGATCCCCTTCAGCAAAGAAAAAACTCTATAAATCTGAAAATAGCGGGTTTTTGTTGGATTAAGTGAGTGAAAATCGATTATTCTAAATAACCAAATAACCAATTCGTGAAAAATGTGGAAATCGACGAAGTTAATCGATTCTGCTGAAGTTACACAAAACGATAGATTATTTATTTCCTCTTTCTTGAAGCGACGAGTTACTTAATGAATATTAAGGGCAACAATTAAATTTATTTATAGCTTTACCAACATATTATTTCGATCAAAAGGACATAGTATTAGATTATTTTTACCTTTCAACTTGTTACTCCTTGACCATTTGCCGAAAAGAATCTCTCAACAGGTACGCAAGTACCAGGAATTACTAAAATCTCTAAAGCCACATTATACATTTCCGGAACCTTTTCCTTTAAATAAGATATAACATCTCAAATGATAGACCTTAAATTTTTTCTAGAAAACTGAAAATAACTGAAAAAATACCAAAAAATCAAAATTGGTGAAAAACGAAAAACTAAACTACCTATCTCTAAATGATTCATATAGCAGCAATAGTAAATAAATAGCAGATTCAAATTGGTTCAACAATTAACAAGAGTCATGAGTCATGTTATCAGTGGAAAACTGCCAAAACACCACACAAATAATAAAATTGAATATTATACAATATTAATTTAAAAATAATCGAATACTCTCACCTGTAGAGAGATTTGAACTGGCATCCTACATATTCCCATGGCATAAGTGGTGAAATTTACCACACAGCTATTCCACTACTAGCAATAATTGGCGAATGTATTTTCTGTGGGTACATAATGAGGCGGGTCCCCACAGACTCTCCTCTAGAGAGACTCATCATGAGTTGAATCATATGCATTGTTTAATATTGTGGTAGATTGGGCATAAACAGCACACCACTCACACAAACACACCCAGAGTTAAGGTTGGTATTCATTTGTATCATTCTACCACTCTGTATCATCAGTGCATATCTTGATACAATACACACTAATTATACGGGTCTCATTTTTTGAAGCTTTGTCTGGAATTGTATTATACCCTCAAATTGTATCGACTATTTTTCCATCTGTGGTAGTGCCATCTAATGTGATGGCAGAATACCAATATTAAATAGAAAAAGAATAATCATATCGTATCATCGTATCATTTTTCAATATGGTACAATGTAAGACGATATAATGATATGATACGGCTTAATTAAATAAGTGTGTACCCATCTTTACACACCTAAATGGGTCCAGTTTCCTCCATATGGAGCAAAATCTTCATATTGGTGATGTAAGAAATGAAGGGGAGTGGTGAGTTCTACAGCGTACCACCAAGGTGCATTCTCATGTTCAGCACATGTCAAGAGTCACTAGTTATAGGAAAGATAGCTCGTGGTTTCAAAGTGGTATCCTACCTATCTTTCATCAAAAAATGGTGAACTTTACCACACAGCTACTCCACCACTGGCAGTAACTACGGTAATAGATTTTTATGAGTACACCCAGTGTGGTGAGTCCTAACAACAAAAATAATCGATTAATCGATTAGTTGACTCAAAGTGATTGATTAATATACAACTGATTACTACAAAAAATTTATTACCAATTAATAGCCCATAAAAATCCTCTCCCATATGGTGGAGCTGTCAACACACTCGTTAAATATTGTAAGCTTCGCTTAAAATAATTTTCGGGAATTTTCTGGCAAAAACCTCATTATTTTTTCAAATACCTGCCTGTTCACTACACACAAATAATGATTTGAAAAATTTAAAATCAAAAAGGAGAGGGTGATTTTTTTTATTATCAGAAATTATAGCCAAACTAAAGCAGATAGGAGAAAAGAAAAGGTGTAGAAATTTTTTAAACGAGCCCAATTTTTTTAACATGTTTATACGTTACAAACAGTATTTTGTGACAATTTTATAAAGATAAGATGATTGAAAAAAAAAAAAAAAGGTGTGAATTCCCCTGAGACATACTCATGAATCATTGATGTGTAAACACAAAATAGTGTGGTTGTCTGCATGTGTTGTGCTTTGCGCATACACACAACCACAAACCTACACCTCATATAACCCACACAAACAAGATTTACAATTATAAGGGTTGCAGTGTTACGTGAATCTGACAATTGAAATTCTCATTTGGCCCCTATGGTGGACACCGAGTGTAGTGGAGGAGTTTACTAATGTGTTCGTTTTATGTCACAAGGACGAATAAAATATGTTTGTTGTCAAACACCTTAGCTCGCACCTGGTTGTAAGACAACTGTTAGCGTCGCCTCTGCCCAGCATCTCCAGTCATGTCGAGTCCTCTGCGCATTGCTAGTGCGCACAGGGCTTGTGGGCGTAGCCATGACAATGACATCGAGCAGTAAGATGTTTATACATAAAAAAAAACCATCGAAATCTTATATTTTAAATTGCTTTCTTTTTTCTCTCATTCTTATTTCTTTCGAAGTCCAATCATTGGGTATGGTCTTAATTTGTGTGCTGGAGTTTGGTTTTCAATTTGGTTTCCTATGGAAAAAAATCGGTATTTGCTCACTATAAAGAGTGTTATGGGTGAAGTACTGGTGACTTTTGTAGATGGGTTGATGAGAAACAACTGAACATCATTCCTTCCACATACTTATGAAAGACATGACCTTTGATCTGTATGTAACAGTACTAATTTGCAAGTATTCAGTCAATGGCACTATTAGTTGAAATTTTACACCCTGTATACACAATATTTGCCTGCACTTGAATTCGAAGTAGGCGATAATCAATTCAGCTAGGAAAAAATAACAAAAACAAAAAATTCCCCGAAGCTGCTCGTGCTCTTCGGAATTTTATCGGAAAAATGTTATAACCTTTTTTTTTTAGTCCATTTCTTTTTCCCATCTAAGATTTTCTTTCTTTCTTTGTTCCCTCGAAATGAAACAAAGAGTTTGTGTGTTTGAGATTAATTAAGGAACAATCTGCGATTCATCGTTAAATGCGCCCACAGAGCTCTTATATACCGAAAGCTTCATTAAGCAAACGAAGAAATGACATCGAATAAATTCGGTGAATAATCAGGCGTTGAAAAGGAAAAACTTGAGAGTTTGTAATTGATAAAGGAAGAAGAAAAAAAAAGAAAAGCGAAGCAAAAAAAAAAAAAAAGTCGTCTAAAATACGCCCTTACCGCTATTAAAAATCACCCTACGAATTTGAAAAAACAAACGACACAGAAAAGGCGTGTAACTTTTTCCAGCACTCCAGCATTCCATACCCTGCGTATAAGTACCTACCTGCTATTTTAACTTCGATATAAATCTATTATCGTAAGGTCGTTAATTAAATACCATTTAGGCGGTTTTTGTTTCCTTTCTTTGATTTTTCTTTTTTCTTCTTAATAGAAAAAATAGCTTATAACGTTTATGGTTCAGAGAACCAAAATACACTTTTTCGCCTATTCCAAAGTGGATTTGTTTGCTTTTCTTGAATACTTAGTTGGGTGCGTCGACACGTACCCAACTAGGATCGTATTTAATTCCACGAGTCCTGTTGCCAAATATTTGATTCTCGAACACACAATGTTGAAATTACACACTGATATTCAGCAGGTACCGTTTTTAATCGAAGGATGTTAATTGACAGGGGTACCAGCACTAGATTGGTTTCAAAATACTCAGATATTTCAATTTCAGCTATTATAGTCTCTAATCAGCAACGTAGGCGCACTTGTTAGATATTTTAATTTTGAGTGATGTAATATCGTAGCCAGAAAAAGCAGAAAGCATATTCATACATCTACCATATACGTATAGGTACGGTAGGTACATGTCTTCTATGTATGACGTCACGTTGTATTCGATACACAAACTGCGTCGGCAAATTAATATTTAAACTCGATGGTTGTAGGAATGCAGACTGTTTATTGAAAACATTGACTGCCGACCTTTCTCCTTACAAATAGATCATATTGAATATATCCGAAATAACATGATAATAGTCTCAACCTCAACCTATGTGATGGTATCTCGGCAAATGTGTGAAATGTACCGACCCTTAAATTCGTTGTTCGAGTAAACCTCAGTCAATATTGATTTTATGGTAAAAATAGTTCAGTAAATACTCGTAATAATGCTGAGCACTTAATTTTATATAAAAGACATTATTATCACCTGATGCCTAGGACTATACTCATCTCAGTCTTCAAATTTTAAAATAATTCAGCTTAAGACAACTGAGACACGCAGATACGCAGTTTATAGATGTCCATTGCTAAACAATGGTTGGAAAAAATAAATTCCAACTTCGCTCAGTTATTGTAAGGTTGAGACTAACTTCCCTCAGCCTCAACCAAACTCGATGGTTAATTGCTCATAATGTCAAGATTGTTCTGTTGAGTGTTTTAAACTATAAATCAACATTGTGTAGATTAATTAGTTTTTGAGATATGTGGGTAATCAGGCCCGAATTTAGGTTGGGTGCAATATGTTCACTGTATCCAAGCCCCCACGTAAACGGGGCCCCCAAACAAAATTAATAATTCAAATCGAACGGATCGTATGAATGGGTAACAAAAAATGTAAAACATTTTCTTTGTCATTGAAAATTACCGACTACATCAATAAATAAATTTCAAGCACATTTTTTGGGGGAGGAGGTTCCTATAGTATAATTTTTCACTCAGACTCCCTCAAAATCAAATCCAATCCTGTCGGGATTAGAGTAAGAGTGACGTGTGTAAAGAGCAATGAAAATTACGATATTCAGAACCTCATAACAGATATAACTTCCCTCAGACTGAATCAAACTCAATTTTTAACATTTCATAATACAAAATTTATTTTTGTCAGTGATTTAAGCTCATATCTAGAATTTTAGTTAAGTTAGATTATGAGACATGGGAGTTAGAGTAAGAGTGGTGGCTGTAAAGAGCAAACAAATTGTGAGGTTGAGATGTTATCTCATAACTTCCCTTAGACTGAGTTAAACTCAATGGTCAAAGGCTTATAGTATCAAGCTTAGTTTATTGAGTGTTTTAAGCTGACGTCTGTTTTAATATGACAAATAGGTACCTAATGATGAATGCCACTGAACTACATAAATTTACAGTATAAGTATTTAATTGTTTTTCTCTTAGAATAGAGATTACGTGAGATTTGACCAGTTAAAAATAACAAATTATTAGATGTTTCATTTACTGAAGCCATTGCAGTGTCAATAGTTGCAGCCTAGCTGATTCTCCAAAGATTGGCAAAAATAGTGAGTCAGAATTTAATAAAAACTATAATTTCTACTTACTGCATTTTTAGTTTTTATTTTTCACACCAGATGGGTAACTTCATTCATTGTTTTTAATTAGATTAAAATCTACTTATCACGCTGGGTGCGGTATTAGCCCCCAGTGTTGGGAATGAGTACGTTTTTGGTTTCATAACCTCAGGAAAATTTTGGTAGGTACCAATAACTCAAATTAATATAAATAGATAGATATAAGTCAATTTCTTGTTCCTACGGTACAGGTCCCAATGTTTATCTAATAATCATAAAATTTGATATGAACATTGGCACGAACATTTGTAGTAAGCAAAGACCAGATATATTGATTTTTGTGCGGATTGGCCGGACCGTACTTCCGGTAAAGCTTTTTTTTCCTCTTTTTTTTCTAATTTGCATGAACTTTTACAAAAATTAACCACATATTCATGTTTTCTTCTTTTTTTTTTTACTTCATAACTTTATTATGCTTCTCTGGTTTTATTTTAAATTATATGATTATGTATCATACTTCATCTTAATTAATTTTTTATTCTTTTAAGGAATAATTCTTTTAAATTTCACCTTGTCAATATATAAACTTACAGACATTAATGTGACCATCAAAATTCATAATTCTTTTTCTCAAAATCCTACTTTTTCTAGCGAGGCTTGCTACCAAAACCACTGAAAAAATGTTAGTGTAGTTTTCACTATTTTTTACAACAATCAAAATCATAATAGGTACTGTCTTTTTAATAAGAATCAATGATTATCCTTCATGCAAATACTCCCCATATTTCTTCATCAATGATCGTTAATCACATTTCCATAGAAGATAGAAATAATTTCTTCCAAAATAAGAAATTAAAAATACAATGAAATGCCAATCGGTGAGATGTAAGTTTCTCTAATTGGCTTCAAACAGATGTTAAATTTTTGTTTCTGAATATTTCTCATTCTTTTTAAATATGGTGTCGATTACGAAGAACTTAGTGTTTCAACCATGGGTCAGAACCTCACACGGTCGCAGCCTAGATTATCAGCGCTAAAAAACTGAAGAAAAAATTAATAAATTTCATTGTTTATTGGAGAACGTTTATCTTTTATTTTTTGAATGGATTAAACATCATATTTTTAGTCATTTTTAAGAATTCATTAACGAGTACCTCGCTATTCCGCAGATTTGAAGTCACAGATCGTGAAAATTATAACGAAAAAATTACTTAATACGAAGTCGACGAGAATATTACAATAATAATTATCAAGTTTAATGGACATGACTATTTAGAACCTGAAAATAGATGTTTTTCTTGGAGACCACTGGAACGCCACGTTCGAATTCACTCTATCAGGATTACCTAATCCGAAAATACTAAAATCTAATACACAGAAAAAGGAGCAAAAAAGTAGTTCCATTACTTTCACGTACGCTAGAATTTTCTCTCAACGAAAAATTTGGCACCAAGAAAAACGGTCTGCATATATTTCTTTTTTTTTTCTCTTTCTCACTGTGTCTATTTGTGTCTGTTTTTCTGTGTTTTTCATGTCTACGTTTTCACAAATTTACCCATTTATATCACTTAAACGCGAGTAGATGGTGAGATATAAATTTAGAACGTTGTTAATGGAAAACATACCATAAGAGGGGAGGTGTTCGTGGTTTTCTTTAGCATTTTTTCTTTTCTCTCTCTCTCTCTCTCTCTTTCTCTCTTTCTCTCTCTCACTCTCACTCACTCTCTTTGCACCCTTCATCTTAAGACTTTCTAGTAGCAGTGAAATGGCTGCGTAACCGACATCCATTAATGTTATAAGCCTTCTTCACACCATCCAGAGATATTATTTATTACGGAGCACTGGATGAAATGCCGCATAAATCCTCCAGTTTATGACAGAAAATCAATCATCGGCGGAAGCAGAGCTTCTTACCTCATTCGAAGGAAGGTGTAGGAGTGGAAGTTTTTTTCAACTCGAGTACAAGAAATTTTTTCTTTCAAAAAAAAAAAGTGTTGATCATTGATAATTTATTGATTGATAATATGGGAGGTGATAATAGTTGATGGAAGACCTAAAATAAAAACTAACTTAATACATATTTTCAGCTTTTAGCCTGTACGATGTCTGCGTTCATTAGCTGAACATTTTTTACGTATACGTACTCGAAACAAAGTTGCAGCATAATAATGTAACCATTATTATAATACTATATATAGGCAAGACGATGTTTATTCTAGCTTCAAATAATTGTGTAATGGTTCAAAAAATTGTATTTTTTTCTTCTAAGAACTTGATAGAAGTGATATAGATAAGGGGTGTACAGTGGTTTCGCCCCCCGAAATGAATTACGAACTCGAGAAAAATTTTCCAGCATAGTTTTTCGTTATGGTTGTCTTGAAAATTGATAAGCCAAAACAAAAAAGGTATGAAATATTCGTTATTCGAGACCATAGCCCCTCAAATGTCAAACTGTATTTGCGCCTATGAGGGTATCGGTTATTTCTTGCGTTCCTCAACAGCCTGAAGTTACAAGCGAAAAGAACCGCACTCACTGAACGATGATAAAATTGGTAGAATTTTGTTCGTATGTGTGTAGGTAGAAACATTTTTACTGGAACACAAATCGCTAATGTGCAATCTTTTCTCATTATTATTCAATCTGAAGCATCAAACCAGAGTTGAATTCGAAACTCTAACTTTGAAAAATTAACCTTCCTAAACATTATGAGAAATTTACAAAACCTTATAGTGCACTCCGTCAGAAACTCTTCATTTATTGCAGAAATTTTACTGGAATTTTTCATATTACTATGAAATTTTATAATAACCGTGTAACGAATATGGACGAATATTTTTTAAATGTGCAACTATATTTTACACAGACGAAATAATTCATTTTATTCTCTAATTTACTACACACTTTTGACTCTTCTTCTTCTTGAAATAAAATTAACTGTAAATTGTCCCTAAAATTCGGTAGAAAATAGTCTTCTAAATGAAAGACAATTGTATATGACCTCATTAATTCACACACGTGTAACTTAATAGAAATATTTGCCTAATGCAGGTAAAAATGTCAATTCTCCTTCCTTCAGGTAACAACCAATCATAAAGAATTAATCCCACTATTGGTTAGCATTTATTTTCTAGACTGTGTAAAAATTAAATTATAAGAATTATTACTTTGAAGAACACAATGTTCAGTTCAATTGTTTATTTGTTCACTTCTTATTATTTTCTTAAATCTTAATAATTGATACTAATTGTTGTTCTTTTGTAAATGAAAATATTGTATTTTATGAAAAGTAACTTGTTGAATTTTAATTGAAGTCTCATAAATACATATGAAGTTAAGGTCCACCATAGGGTGTGGATACCTAGGAATTCTATTTCAATTATAAAGTTTATTTTTATTGATCATAAGTATTTGTTTGTGGTAAAACCACAAACAAATACTTGATAAAAGTGTCAACGTCAAAAAGAGGAAACAACTACCATAACTACACCTCTTTTTGGCGTTACAAACCGACTTAATTTTAGACGTTAACATAAGTGATATAAGTATTTTTTGTAACATGAGCGTGTAAATGCTGGTTTTTTGAGACTGTATAATGTACCTATGGTGGCTGATTTTAGAACTTTTCATTTTCTCAATCCTTCTCATTTCCCTTTTTTGGTTCTTCTACTTTTTATTACGCCTTATTAGGTCCTTAAGTTTTCTTACACCTCCTTTTTATCAAGCAGTACTCCTATTCCTATTTCTTACTTATTTTTATTATTCTTTCCAAGTTAAATTTATTTTATAAATTTCTTCCCTTCAACAGAAATTTGAACCTGAGTCTCATGCATAGTAAATCTATCACAAGTGTTCCATGGTGACACGATGTAAGTTCACCCATATATGTTGTCAATGAAATTTTTTTCGCGCATTTCTCACTACAAAGCAACAGTTTTTTCTCAAGTATTTCAAAACCAGTATTCCCTATACTTGTTACAAAAACTATAGTGTGTTACAAGTACTAGTGGGCAATTTGAAAAGGTGTGAAGTTTGCAAGATTCGCCTTTGACTTGTTTGCAAAATCTCTACTCCTGGTAAAAAAAATAGTCTACTTTAGGCGCTTAGGGCGCAATATACTATTTCACAATATTTTCCTGGTGAATTCTACAAAAAAAAAAAAAATGAATGAATGAATGAATGATTCCCTGCTGAATGTCCACATTATTTCATAAATAATGTGTCTTCAATGCGACTAATAAATGATTGCTGCAACATTTAGAATACGAGATCGCTATGATAAACTTACAAGATGTTAATTATTCCACAAAATTATTTCTCCAATATTATTTCGCCAATTATTTCCTCATATTCAACGCGCATGCGCCACTATCCGTGCAGCCACACACAGACACCGAAAAAAATATTTGTTGATTCCAGCTGAAACAACAAATTCTACAGTATTACTTACATAAGGACACCAGCAAAAATCCAGAGTTGTCACCAGCCAAAGCATCACAGAGCGGCGCTTCAGGGCTTATATATTATATATTGCTTGTAGGCTAATTTGCATGCAACATTGTTCGCATCAAGTATAAGAAATGCTGTATTTGAGCTGCCTGGTGCAATAAAACCTATGAATTGTTAAGTCAAATACCTACTATGGCAAAGAGAATTTTAACAAAAAGAAAAAAAACATGAAGTTGATTTAAATAAAAGAAAATAAGATATACCTGCTATAAAGGTGTGGGAAAACTAGAGAACCACTTTTGGGTGTAAAAAAAAAAATTACTGCCAGAAAAAGAACAAAAAAATAAGAAAAAATAATTAAGAGGTAAGAATAAGAAATTAGGGTGAAAGAAAAATAAGTTATGGTGTTAAAAAAAGAAATTAAGGTGTTAGAAAAAGAAATTAAGATGTGGGAAAAAGAAATTAAGGTGTGAGAAAAAAAAATTAAGATATGAGAAAAAGAAATTAAGGTTTGATAAAAAGAAATTAAGGATCGAGAGAAGTAACAATTCTGAAATTGTCTACTTTCATTACTCCATACATACCTTGAAAATACAGCGTTTTGTACACATGTAGTAAAAAACAATATTCGTTGATAAAAAACAGATTGTCCAAACTCACTCTTGTCTAAAATCAGTAGAACTCAAAAATCTTCATATTTTATGGAGTGGTTTTCGTGTTGTCTTATAAATTTGGTTAGAGTATAGCTGAAGTAATAATGGTCAAATTTTTTCTTATTTTTATTTTATAGCTAACTCCACTTCTATTATTATCTGTCAATTAGGTCTGACCTCAATTATGCATCATCTATTGGTTTTCAAAATCTGTACGAACAATACAGGGATAAAAATTTAATTTGAGGATTTTTTGTTCTTATGTACCCCATTCGCGTTCAACAAGATTAAAAAAAAGGTCTAAAATTTTAAGAATAAAAAAATAGAGGAAAAAGAGAACGAAGAACGAATAATTTTAGTGTACTACCTAAATGTAAATTCACATTATGATAATCTTTCCTTTATGTGTATGTTCTCTTTTCATTACATTTTTTTCTTCCGTAATATCATATAAATCTCACTGACGATATTATACACTGTAACTATAGGTATCTATGTACTGTGTATACCCATATCCATACTCATGGAAAATAATATCGCTGACATAGAGAAAAATCCTTTGAAAGTTCTGTTATTTATCAAAGATAAAAAGTATTACGGCCATAACGAAGTGAAAACATTATTTTCAAATTTATTTTTTCGAGATTTTAACCTTTGGCTGTATGCCACTGTGTATTCCAAATAAACATCTTTTAACGGATACGTGGAGAAGGATAGAGCTGTAGTGTTGCGGAGGAGTGCAAACGAGGGAGTGGGAAAAAGAAAGGAAAAAATTTACATTTCAAGCGTCGTTGAACACGTTTTTTTTTGCTTTTTTTTTTTTTTCTTTCATCCTTTTCTATTTTTTGGCGAATCTGTAAACAATAGGATTTGGATTTCATATTTTCGTTTATTCGTAGAGAACGCATATATTCGCGTGAGAATAATGTTATTTAATGAGGTACGATTTCAAAAGGCAGTAAGTTGTTTTATGTGGTTCGAGAACTTTTGTTAATTTAAAAGCGTGGTGTACAATTTCAACGACGAAGTTTGAAAATGTTTGTTGAGAATATTGAAAAATGGATATTGTAAGAGCTACGAGGTCGTATACCACCGTATATCCAATAATTGGCATTGAATTTACATGTTTCTACTATTTTTATTACGATACCTGGTTGTATTTTTATTTTTTTTTTTTATGGAGAATACGTTTGTATTTTGAGATAGGTACTACCATGTAGTGAAAGTTTTGGTGTCAAAAATAGTGTAGTTATATTATTTCCTTTAATAATTTGAAAACTTATGATAGATGTGGGGACTCACCCCTATGAGGGATAGGGCTCGGACCCCTCGACGACAGTTGCCGCCCCAAAGGGCAGGCAAACAATCGTCCTTGTGATGTTAAATACACAAAATACGTTTGATCGTAATTACCTGTACGTACTTGCAGGTAATGTACGAGTACCAAATTGTGACACAATGAGATGATGTCACAATCCGTACACAAACCAGCCAGCCATCTCTTATCTCGATAGGGGATGATGCGACCTGGCCGTTCTCACCAACGTATGTATTATCTTACATACGTGTGTTTGTGTGCGTGAAAATAAGCCGTATATAAACCACCCGAACCGGCTCTAAAATCGCCAGTGTTTACCTTTGTTTTGGCTTACCCATACTTATGTATGAAGTGGCTGAACACCCTTAAATTCTGTTGAATTTACCTTCTGGTGAGAATACTTTCTCACAACAAGGTATTCCACAATAGATATAGGGGAAAAAAAAAACCTCGATTTGAAAGGAAAATATTCAAATAGAATCGAACGAAATGCAGTTCACAGTATTATTTATGACAAAATAATTAGCGGTGTTGCCATCCAATATTTTATTATGAAATTGGCACTCGTCACCTCACTTGAGACTGTGATGATAGAATATTCCATCAGGTGTCATTAGTTTCATCTACGAAAGATCTATCAATATCTTTGATAATATTTGTGAAGAACAAAACTTGATTATTTAGGTGTATAAAAAATTTTGATTATCCATGATTTTGTTAAAATTTCAGAAATGCTAGAAAATTTTCACTGAGGTTGGGATAAAAGTCTGCCCCAAATACAAACAAGGAAAAAAAAATCGGATCAGTACAAAGGTTACTAAATTGACTCGATGACTTTTTAGTTAGATAAATGCAATAAATTGTTCATCAATCTATTATTTCCATATTATCAAGGTTCTATATAATAAAACACTTCCTATCTCCAAGTTTTAGTATCAATATAGAAAGTTTTAAGGCAACAAACATTCAATAGTCATACGACATATTCTATGCCCAAAAGACCTGCGGCTATGCCCCCAATACAGCTCCCACTCATTTTTTAATCGAGGTATTTTAACAGAAAAATGGATTTTATTCGACAACGATACTGATACATATTTTTTCTTTGTAACACAGGGTGTCCTAAATGAGACCCACAATAATTTGGAAACTATTGCTACTATAGTCTATTCCAAATAAGAAGGACATGACATGACAGTCACAGGAACGTAAAGCTAAAAACTTGGGTGTAAATAAAAAAATTTTTGTTTGCAGCGTTTGTTGAATAGGGTGAATCTCTACCTTTTCCTTTACCCCTGGTCTATCAACTGCTATGACGTCATGTCTTTCTTATTTGGAATAGACTATACTACAGTACCTGGAACTATAGGCAAGTGGGAAAATTTTGTTTACTTTGAATTGTTCTGGGAGTCGTTTGCACAAGTGAATAACCTCATTGAATCAATCGTTTATTCGTTTGTTACAAACTGGTTTTCAGAAGCAGTTATGCTAACCACAGACTTTTTTTAAAAAAAAGACAGTCGTAGGAGTATTTTTTTATCAACATATAATATAGCCATTATTTTTTTTGCAAATTTTTTCTGGTGATAACATTTTATTTTTTTCTTTCTGTTAAAACTGAAATAATTTCTATTTTTTTTTATTTGATAATTTTATTAGGGTAGGGGTAGTAGAGGGTATTTTTTTATTGGTGTTTCTATTATTTTTTGGGGTAACGTTTTTTGAGATAAATTTTTTTGTTCGTTTATTTTGTTTTCCTTTTTGCTCTTCTGTTTCTATTCAATTTATTTTGAATCCTTTTTTCTTCCTGCTAAATTTATTTTGAAAATTTTTTTTTTGTTGTTTTTTTTTAGAGAATTGGTTTTGATTCTTTTTTTCTTCTTAATCAATCAGTTTGGAGAATTCAATTTAAATTTTCACGTTTTCTGTTAGGTGTATTTGATAGATTTGTTTAAATATTCTTACCTACTTCTTTATTTTAAGAACACTTCAAATCTTTTTTTTTAGACAATGATTTTTGGTTTCTGGAAAACTTATTCAGTGCATTAGTTACTAATATTATTTGTCGAATGATTTTTAGAGAAATATTGTTCCGAATATTTATTTTATTTATTTTTTGTTTTTTTTTTGTATCAAATTTATTATTTAGTGGAATTTTGATGAGTTTTCTTTCAATGAATGTTTATGTTCTTTTAAATCTATCTGAAAAACTTGTTTCAAGTTTTTTATGTTGAATGTTTCAGGGAAGAATTTGTTTTTGATTTGTTTTGAGTGAATTGGTTTCGATGAAATTTCTTTGAAAATTTGAGAATTTGTATTTCAGAAGCAACAAATTTTCAGACCCATATTAATAGGACCTTATTCCCTTTTCTCAGTGAGTTCTACAAGATCCCTTTGGCTGGAGAGAAGATTTTTGAACTTCCAAGACCAAACTGTATTCCTACACGATATGTATGTCATTTAAACAGACAAATACTCTGTCTTACAATAAGTACCTCCCTATAATTATGTGTATATAGATATGTAAAAATACTATAAATTATACTCATACCCAAAACTAATAGTGTTGAACACTTAATGATTATCGATAATCAACATTATCGTTACAAATTTCTGACTTTCAAAATTAAAGGGTACTTTTGTAAAAATGTATACAGGAAATTCTGTATTGTAGGAATATTAATTTTGTAAACACTCAGAATAATATAATATGGAGAATTAATTTTCTAACAGTTCGTTGTATTTTTGCTTATGCAGGATTGCAGTCGTACAAAACCTGTGCTGTTGGTTATATCGGTCACTGGTATCAAGATATGCAGTCCAGATGGAACGGTAATTCTCGATATGTATTCTCACTAAATTTGCTTATATGTACAAAAGGTTTGAGTGATTCAAGATCATATAGAAGAGGTGCACTACCTCTTAGTTAAAAAGTTGAAATTTTCAAATCAGTCGTCATCATACTTCAGACACGAAATGATGGTGGGTTCAGTTAGGTTCAATTGGTACTCCCATAAATAATTATGTAATTGGAAAATTCATGCTAGGTAACAAGTGGCCACAACGATTTTTCATTCGGTACTCTGTGTTTGTTCTCATCTTCTCGAAATTCCGTCATTACCTAGGCAAAATAGTTGACTAACTATATCTGAAAAATATATCAAGTGAGGCAGCCACATAAGGCATCTATGCAGTATAAGGATATGAATTTACATAATATAACTAATATCTTCTCGTTGTTTTGTTTTTATGAATCAAATCAATGATATTAGTGTGTTTTCAGTTTCACATCACTCATAGATTCACTCATAAATGCCTCACTAAATTTTAAACCAAACACTTTTTAAGTAGGTATAACTTCCTTCTTCGTACTTATACATTTTCTAAGTATTCCATTTCATTTCAAAATAGTACCGTAGCCTTAACTAATTTTGCGTTGAAAATGACTAAAATATATTGCGTTACTAATAACTTGTGATATGAATTCTATCGATTCTACAGAATAAAAATAATTCCCGATGAAAATAAAATTTGCTAGTATTTGGTTTTATGTTTCATAAATGCAGGTCACATTGAATGGGCTATCGCAACAGACTAAAACAATTTATAAGTATGAAATTTTTTCATTCCTATCGTGAATTTTCATTTTTAATTCAAGATTAATAGGTTGGTACATAAATACAGAAGTTGGTAAAAGATTTGTTGTAAAAAAAATAACTAGGAGTCTGTGTGGCATAGAGTTTAGGTGCTCCACTTTACAATCGAAAGGCTGTGAGTTTTGAGATCACCAGCAATCACATTCTCCACCCAAAATGGTGGTGTGTTCGGTTTAGTTCTACTGATGCTACAGAATGTGGTAAGAAAATTCATGCTTGCCAGATCCCAACCGTCACCATCATTTCTCTTCGACGTCGAACATTACATCCTCAAGATGCTGAGTAAAATGACAATGTCGTCGAAGTTAAATTTGAAAATATATAAAAATAATAGGAATAAATAGAAATTACTAAAGACCTGCTATTCAATGACTGACAAAATCACTCTGAATTCAAAGTTAGGTACTTACATAAAAAATTAAGATAAGGTCTTCAACGATGAAACAATTCATTGTAGAGTTATTTTGAATTCTGGAAGTGTAATAATTCTATGGGAAAACTATGTAAGTGTAGCTGGTACCAATATTAAAAATATTTCTGAAAATAAAATTGTTTCCCTTTATAATTTTTTAAGTAAGTACCTAGTAGTGGTGCGAAATGCTGATTTTTGAGGGAAAATGTCGATACGTATCAATATTTTTCACATCACCATGTGTACCTAGACTGATAAGTACGAATGACTTCTGCTTATCTCCTCAAATACTTCCGCAAGTAAAAACACTGAGTAAGGCATAATTATAATATAAAAGCTGCCCCATACGATAAAGCTTTCATGTCCAAATCTGTAAGATCATTTTCAGGAATAATTATTTTCCTTGTGGAAAATTTTGAAGGTAAATCTTAAACGTTAAAGCTGTTCTGTCGACAAATTAAAGAAAAATTTATGTCAGCAAAAAATCGTTTCCGAGTTGGTTCTCGAGTCTTTCTTGCAAGGCCCTTATCTCAAGATCCTTTTTTGTTTTTCTCCCAGGAAAAATAGGTTTTCTAAAATCACAGAATTTTAGTTAGGTACGTATTTAGTTGTTTTCAAGAAATTCGGTTATTTATGAGAATTTGGTGAAAAATTGTACGCTGTCTTATATGTTTAAGCATAAGTACAACGTTGGCAGTTTCAAAGCACTGTCTGATGTGTTTAGAGAAACAACGACGATTCTTACTTTTTGTTTCCTTTTTTTTTTTTTTTTTTTTTTTCATCGAAAACTTCTACATTCGAAAATTCAATCAGTGCTTTTGAGCGTAAGGCAATCACTCAAGGGGCGATTGTGTCAAACTGATTTATTTACCATGTCTTTGCTAAATTGAATTATCACACAGCTAACGCATGCTAGAAGATGGATTTGTGGATTACACCAGGCTACATGTATATGTACACGAATTTCATTTCCTATTTGGCTGTGTGAATGGTACAAACAAATCGATATTTCGTGTTTTCTATTTTTTATACTTAGGTATATGAGTTAGACCAAATAGAGGCAGTAAAATAATTCAATGTGCCAACGTGTTTAAAAATTTTTCAACTTTCCAGATCTTAAAGGATACCAACGTTGGAAATTCTGAAATTTCTAAATCAATATTGTAATTCAGGTATAAGCTATGAAGTGGCTGTAAAATAAAGGTGTGTGAAGAAAAAACCTGAATTTTTATTTTTATTTTCATTTCCACCAAAAAGATATAGCATCAATATCATCATATTACAGTCATCTCTTATCATTCACGTAGCATAAGTTCCTGAATTTTGCGGAAAATGTTGAATCTATTCTGCAATGCATTCACAGGACACTTCACAAAGTTTTAAAAAATATAAAATGGTATGTTTATTGAATTTTCCTCGCATAATTAAAGTTGAACAACACTTAGAAAAGTAGTTACATGATTAGAAGCAGCCACAAATATTGCGACAGCTAAAACGTGATTCAAACTTCTCAAATTATATGGTTTACGGGCTTCGAAATTTGTGGAATTTTCTGGAAGCTGTGCATTTAAATGTTGACAAACCAGTCATTAACATCTCTACAGAATGTTTCGCAAATGATAATGGCACCTATAGTTCCCTCACGTACGTAACTTAAATCTGGAAATGTTAAAATTAAGAATTTCGACAGTATAATGTACGGATAGGTATCACTAGAAACAAATTATAGAATCAGAGAAAACATAATTCATAAATTTTTAATACACCCCTTTCGTATTCGATTAAATTTTTGATTCGTATTCCAATACAGTGAACTTGACGGTCATTTGCATCTACCTGAAGTTGAGTAAATACGAACGATCTTAATTTTATAAAATCTAAATTGAAAGAGTTACTAGCCTGGCATAAATTCGGAATGCTAATAACCTGAATGTGAAAGAGGCTTCAGTTTGAAAACGTGTGCAACTCTTTGATATTTGTATTTTGTGATATAAACAACTAAAGTGACTTCTTTTTTTTTGTCTTTTTTACCAAATTTCACACTTTGTAACACCGTTCATCTTACAAATAGGTACTGTAATTTTTCATTTTATTTGTTTTCGCATACCGACGAAGAAAGTTGATTTACTCGAGAGAAAAATAAATAATAAGCGAGAGTCGAAGCGCCACAAAGTTCCAGAAAATTAATACGTAATTACGAATACCGACATCGTCATCCAGTAGTTTATTGTTTTCTTACCCAAACACACGCAGAGACGTGTACACCTTCTTCGTACCCATAGACACAAACACGTCTGGAATTTATAACCCTATTTGAGGCAATTTTAGCGAGCTAACAAAGAAAATTTATCTGGCAACGTCGTAAATAACCTTAGGGACCATAATTTAGATTTCAAATTCATGATTCGTCTCAAAAAAAGAAGAAAAAAAAAGACGGTATCTAGGTATTGGGTTTAGTAATTTTGAGATTTTAAGTTTATGGAAACAAACGATTTTTATTTTTGTATTTTTATTTTTTATGGACTTTCGAATCATGAAGAGTCTTTTTTAGTCCTTCTAAAAAGAAGTTAAAAGAAAATTATATTTTTTCCCCATTTGTTGCTACGCACATATTTTCAAAAATCAAATATTTTAGGTACGAAGAAATTTGGATTTTTATTTCCACATTTTTCTGTGTTATTTAATAGCCATAAGTATAGGTTCAAAAATCTGGTCCTGACGGTAGCTTTTTACTTCGATTTGTTCTAAAAAATACTAATTTAACTTCTTCGGAAAAATTATGGGCAATCATTCAACTTTGGTGGCATAATTGAGATTGTGTTTCTTGATTAGAAGCCGAGGGACTTGGTCTGCACTGTCTACTCTACAGAATTTGCTATGAGTCGCAGTCAACAAAATTAATAAGTAAGAGTTAGCCTCAAAGTGAATATTAAATTTCTCGAATTTTTGTAGCTAGGTATATTCTCCGATATTTTTTTTTTTTTCTGGTTTTTCACGTTTCCCTGCAAAGCTAATTTTTTATTAAGTCGTATGTCCTAAAAAATTTTAAATTGTTAGTTTTCTGAATGATTGATAAAAGCATTCCATCGAAAACTCTTCAAAAAATTCACTTCGTAATATCTTAATAAGTTAATATACATTAATCGACAAAGTAAAATCGAGTCAAAACTATAATCAAACTTTATTTTTCATTACCACTTTCTCCTCCCACTTTTTTTTTACCATTGTTATTTACCCCTTCTCATGCAATTCACACATAAAACATTAGTAAAAATTGGGTAGCGGACACTTTTTCACAACTTTATTTGAGAAGAATTTTCTATGCTAAAAACAAACATAATATATAATATATAGCTGTGCAAAAACGTAAATAATTTGGACGTGTGTAAAGAAAATTTTCACTTTTTTGCATAGAGAAAACATTTTTCACTACAAACACACATTGGACTCAGAAAAATGGCTACTATATACCTACCGATTTTGGGTGAGCACAATAAAAAATAATTAACAATAGAAATATTGGTAAAAATAAATGAAACATTTTAAATTTAAAAAAAAAAGAAACAACGTGAAGGTACAGTCCATTCTTTTTTTTTTACACAGAATAATATACGTATTTAGTTATATTGCATGTTAACTTCATTAAAAAAAAAAATGAACTTATTATTCGTGTCGTGTGCATTTGTAGATTTTGTTCGACGAGACATTATCAACTTTTTCGCCACAATTCCATAGGTTTCAATTTAAAAAACTTCAAGTTTTGACGCCACATCAAGAATTAGACCTCACTAAATACAAACTGTACCAACCCCATCGATATAAAAGTTTGTTATTGTATTTTTCCTAATTGTATTTTTGCGAAAATATAATGAAAATGCTTGAAAAAATTTCATCCTATTCCTCGCTGTATTTGACGTGAAATTTATCAGCTCTAATTAAATTATAGCCACTCTGTTATTTATTTTTCTCTCTCGACGATTGAAAATAAATTTTTCCTCATTTCCGCCAAGAAATTCCATTTTTTTACGCTTTCGCTTTTTTTTTCTTCCCAGCGATTTCGGTTGATTTATGCCCTTCGTCTCATCCCCACTCCTTTCGAAGGCAGTGGAATGAAAATTCCACCCTTTGCGTCGATGCGAAAATTAAGGACATAACCGCAGACGTGGCTTAGAACCATCGTAAGTTCATTTATGAATGATCCTGTTAAAGGTATGAAATGATGGATAGCCTGTGACCGTAAGATCCATTATATCCTTCGTTTTTTCTTCCTCGCCTTTTTTTCGTTCTCTTTTTTTTCTTGCTATCAGTGAACTCCATTAACGGTATTGAAATTGCACACGAGAAGGTGCGAGTTATTCTTTCTGCATTTAAAAGATAAGAAAAAGGATTTGTTTCGAAGACATGATTTGGTAAAGGGGTCACATGCAAAATCAACTGTAGTTTGTGTGTCTTTTGCTGAAGTGACAACTAAGATGGATATGATATTAGTTTATTTATTATGTGGGGACAATACTTGTATGAGGTAATAGGGGCTTGCACCCCTCGATGACAGTCGCCGCCCAAAGGCTGGCAATAATCGTCTTCATGACGTTAAACAAATTTACACTGGTGCGTTTGTATGTTTGTACCTGTACGTACATACAGGTAAGATACATTGCACGGGCCGAGATCAATTACCTGATAACAATCTCTGTAATGTCACAGCCCGGTACCAAACGCGCTGCGTCATTTCTTATCACCTCAACAGAGGCAAGAAACGACGTAACGCATGACATAATTACGTACATGTACGTATGCATGTGTGTCTGTGTGCATGTACCAAATCCTGTATATAAACTCTCAGAACTGGCTCAAAAATCGCCAGTGTTTGCCGAAGATTTGACTCTCCCATACTTAACCGTATGAAGTGGCAGAACACGCAAATACTGTTGAAGACCTTCTAGGGTGAATATCTCTCACGACAAGGTATTCCACATATTAATTTATTCATTCATTTAGGCATTCGTTCTAATGCGATACACAGCCCTTTAGTAGGTACATAATTATACATGGATATAATTCACGTATTATCGACAGTTACATTATACTTAAAATTAAATTATTATTTTGTTTATTCAAAATTTATTTAATTTTGTATTTTAAACCATACCGTCGCTGTCGTTCCTATAAAAAAATCGGTTTTCAAAAACCATCAAATTGAAAAACAAATGGCGACAAGTTAAGCGTAGATCATAAATAATTATTGTACGAAGTTATTGATTGAAAATTAACCATTTTGAAGCTATAAAATCTGAAAAATAAGTAGAAACAAAAATAGATTTATCTGAAATACCGTCCTGCAGATCCACTCCAAAGTCAATGAGTCAGATTCTGGACTTATTAGGTAATAAGTACTATTTGTACCGAAGTTCGGAACTGCCGAAAAGAAATTGGGACTTGTACTGACGTAACGAACAAATGAAATAGTATGTACACACATAAATTTGAGCTTTTAGTGCCAAAAGTTTCCTTGGGTAACGAAACAAATAACGGAATTACCCACCACAATCCCAAGGTCGTTTCATGAAATCAAAATTAATGTAGATTTTCATCGAAAACCCATATAAAAAGCATCATTATGGAAAAAAATATAGCATACTTTTTTTACTATTAAGGAAATGACTTTGTGTGATGTAATTTTTTGTACATTGAAGCAATAGTGATGAGTGAAATTAGTCTTCATCCTCTTTTTTTTTTTACTTCCGTGGTCTTGATCTTGTTTTCTCAGTTTTGATGTTGGCCTTGGTCCTCCCTTATCAGTGTAGGTTTGAGTCTTAGTATAGGTCTTTCTTGATCATTCTTGGTCTTGCATAATTAGTGTTGGTTTTGGTCTTTGTATCGGTCGAATCAAAACCACTTTTTCTCAATATCGGACGTGTTAGCTTGGTGAATCAAACAAGCATTCCACATATTTGCCAGCCAAAATCAGCAAATTTGACTGCGTGACTATTCCATTACTGATTATAGCTGGCAAATATGTTGATTTTACATACCAACAAGATGGGGCGAGTTTCCACACACTTTTCACCTACAGAGACTGATATGAATCGAATGATGAAATACGTCATTAGATGTTGTAAGAAGTTTAGTGGACACTAACAAAATGCCACTTACACCTTGCACACTAAAATTTACATTACTTATATGGGCACAGCTTCTTAAATATAGGTCGTTATCTATCAACGACTTATAAATGGAGTTCTGCCATGCACTACTAGGGTGCATGCATGTCCAGCACACGTCTAAAACCACCATATGTAGGATTTGCCAGCTCCAAGAATTGAACCTGCATCCTTCACATTTGTCAGCCTAAAGCATTGAACTTGACCACGCAGCTATTCCCTTGCTGGTTGTGTCTAGAAAATTAATATATTTTATGTACGGACAAAGTGCAGTGGGTTCCCACTCTTAACATCATCAACCTCTTGAAATCATAGCACTGATTCCAAAAATAAAGCTCCAAAAATTCACTATTGAAATTACTTAGATGAACTTCCAGATGTAGTAGTTTAAAAAAACAAGAACAACAACAAATTCTATAAATTTCAAATAGAGAGTAAATGTAGTTCGTTTTGGGGCACGATACTATTTGTTTTATAAACTTTTATTGCAGTTACCAATGCGACAAAATGTAACGTAGTTCTTAAGTACTAATATCTGAGAGCGCTAAAATTGGCTTCGTTTGTTATCACTTATCACGGTGCTTGCTTAAGCAGAAGTTATTTTTGTTTATCTTTGTCCTTCTCAACTACGACTATGGTATCGTATCAGAATATTAGCTTTTCACCCGAGAAGTACTGGGATCGAATCCCCACAATAACATGATCTTTATGTTATTTTTTTGTTCTCATTTTTAACTTTTATTTCAGAGTTTCGAACATGGGACTTTGGAGGAAAATGTTTTGCACTTATAAAATAAAAAAAGTGTATTTAAAAAAATGTTTTATTCAACTTACTCATTCTATGATATTTAGCTAATAAAACTTTAGATGGTGTGTATGATTTATGTAGGTATTTATGTTACAAAGTCAAAAAATGTATATTTTCCACAGTTGTTTTTCTAGCAAATTATACACACCTAAATTGATGAAAAATTATTTAAAATAGAATTTCGCTCAGTTCATATTAACTTATTATGTAATTTTATTTTCCGCGAAAAAAAATTCTGCTCATTTACTTGGAAGAATGAGAACTGTGTCCTAAATTAGAAATTTATTCAAGAAATACAGATCATAGTTACAATAATTTTAATCAAACCGTGGAAGATTCCGGCATAAATATGCTAAAATTTCGGCTTTTGTAAGCCTACAACTTGCAAAAAAGGATCCATCGAAAATATAAGATTTTCTAATCACTTATTAAAAAATAATAATTTCCTTGAAATTAACTGGCTCAGTGAGTTCAGGCTTTCGAAAATGTGCAACGTAAAACAAAATAAATTTCAACTATGACAATGTAGATGCAAAATATACGAACTTCAAATCATAATCGGAAAGTCTTCTTAAAGAATGAAGAAAAAAAAAAAATTTGTTAAAGAATATCTCAGTTAATATCGTATTTTAAAATTTCAATGAAATAATAGCCGTCAAACTTTTTAAAATCATTCTGCATTTCATTATTCAATTCACTACTCTTCGAACGAATAATGTAAACGTTTTTGGGCAGGCTTGATTTGATGATGAAAATAATTTCGTATAAAATACTACTGATGTGTTGCATGTTGCATATCTGTTTCACCGTAAACAGTTGATACGAATACTTCGTAACGTACGTTTGACACTTTTATACTCTCCAAATTCGCCACAAAAACGCGTTATTCTTCATTTCATCATCTACGAAATAAGATACAGTTTTAAAATTACAAATCTATTTTCTCAAATATAAAATTTTTAATTTCATTCGGGCCCATAAATATGGCGTCCAACTATTCACCTATCAGATTTTCAATTTCTTATGCTAAAGTCTATACAAACGAAAATCAGTTCGTTTATCGCGAAACAATACGTGCCTATGTTTTTGTTAATTTTGTTTTCTACATACAGAGTAGCGTTGCTTGTTGTTCATTTATTTTTGTTTTCAAAAATTATATCCTACAAATCATCGAAATATAATTTTCCAATTTGTCAAATTTATTCATGGACGTCTACTTATTCTCAAATGAGCTGTGACGCACATTTTCACTGATTACATATTATGACAACCTATGTGAACCTTAAGTATAGGGGATGAGCGTGGCATAGTGGTTAGGTGCTTGGCTTTGCGACAGAAAAGTCGCCACAATTGGTAGGCCTAATCACAGCCAAATTTGGTAGTATGTTAGAATGATTCTGAATGAATATTTAATCAAAAGTGCCGACAGCTAGTCAGTTTTCACATCTCGCAACTGACATCGATACAAAAACCATTGAATAGGATGTAAAATTAATTTTGAAAAGAACAGGTTTAGAGCTAAAACTTTATAAATTAATTACAGCACTCGGAATATAACTTTGGAAACTCCTGACAGTTCTTGTTTTTTCCGCTGCTCGATCAACCGACCATCATCTTCCCTAGGCAACATCTCCACCGTTATAGTCTTTTAATTTTTTTTTAGCATGAAAAATGCTTCTCGAGTCAAGTCGTGAAAAAGTGTCGTCCACCCAATTTTTACCAATGTTTTATGCGTGAATTGTATGAAAAAGGGTATATAAAGACTGTAAAAAAAGCGGAAGCAGAAAATAGTAATGAAAAATAAAGTGGAGGTGGTGACGTTGTTTCGCTCTTTATGGAACCAATGCGAAAATGAAAGAAAACTAAAAATAAACAACTCCTAATTTTTAAGTAGGTTTTTTTTTAGAAAATCTGCTTATTACACTTAATTGGTGCGGTACTAGCCCCCAATGTTAGAGGTGACAATATTTTTCTTTTCACGACCGCAGGAAAATTTTGGTACTAATGACTCAGATTCATACACACATACACACATACACACATACACACATGATGAGACTTATTGATTTCTTTGCCGATTGGCTGGATGGTACTTTCAGTACCACCATTTTTGTTTTTATTTTGGCTACAAAATGCTCAATTTTGCTCCAATATCCACAAAATTCGGAGTAAGTATTTATTTTAATTCGTTGTAGAACTCTACCAATTTTGTCGTTGATCGGCCATTGATCGTCCCGACGGTATTTCCTGTACCGCTATTTTTGGTTTTATATTGGTCATAAAATACGAAATTTTGGAACCATATGTACGAAATTTGAAACGAATATTTATTATAACACATTGTAGCATACTACCAATTTTGGTGCAGATTGATCAGACTGTACTTCCGGTAAAGCTTTTTTTCCCTCTTTTTCTTCTAATTTGCAAGAATTTTTTACAAAAAATTAACCACATTTTATGTTGTTTTTTTTTTTTTTATAACTCTATTATATTTCTATGAAATTATTTGAAATTGTATGATTATTTACCCCACTTCATCATCTTAATTAATCTTACATTTTTTCAAGAAATAATGCTCTTAAATTTCACATTGTCTAATATTTCATTAGCAGCTAACACATTTAACACAATTAACGCATATAAACTTACAGACAATTAATTTGACCATCAAAATTCATAATTCTTTTTCTTGAAAACCTACGTTTTCTTGCGAGGCTTGTTACTCCAGAGTTATTTTTAATTTTCACTCATTTTCAATGCCCTCCTCTTTACAAAGGGTAAAACCTATGGTAACGCATATTTTCGTCTATTTTTAAATATGACGAACATATTCGTCTACACGTTTTCAAATACCAAAAATGTAAGTATTCATCAATAATGAAAACATCCTATAGCTCTTTGTAAACAACCACTAAATTAGCTGTATTTGATTTTATAAATATAGATATAATGTCTGTATATTCATGACCTCATTGTGACTGCCCCTCGAGTATATCGCGAGTCAGCACAACCCTACAATAACAATAACCTACCTCATTTAGCCTATCCAACACGTACACTTACATACCCCAGACAAGTATATAAACCCTCTATTCGAAGGAATAAGACACAGTTCCCAAATAGTACCTAGAGCCTCTCTTACAGAGCTACTAGTGAATGGACAGTATTGTTTAAAGAGTTGTAATCCCATATGTTAAATCTATTGTATAATAATTAACGTATTATTTGATGTACTGTTGTCGTATAGTTTATTATTTTATTAAAAGTGTTAATTCAACTTTGTGTTTTAAATATTATTGAGTCTCTCAAAAACGTTAAGGTCCACGATAATTGTGGATGATAAATTGAATATTTAAATTATAATAGAAGTATTAATGCTTGTCCAGTGTTAGATATCTTGTGTATGGTATAACACTGAAAGTGGTTCTAATTAGGTACATTACCACCTCTTTTGGCCGTTACACTATGAATTTTTTCTATGACGTCAATTTATTTTTCCAATTCACGATGTTTGGTTTTATCATGGATTGATTTCTTCACTGGCAATGGGTCAGATCCTGGTAGTCTATCCTTGATAAAGTCGGTACCTATTTCAGTTACTCGGCTATAACCTCGAAGTACATAGGCTAATTTGATGATTTTTATAAATTTAAAAGCATGGTTTAAAGTGGTCAAACAAATACCTGGCTGTCCATGCAGGCCTTCATCACCAGATTTTGCTGGTGAATGACGTCCTCGGATAGAATTTGTGAAGTGTTTTGGGAAATGTGCTGGTTTTGTATTGGTTGTATTCTGCCAAACAGGGTCGCATACCACAGAATGTATTCATTCAGTTCTTTGCTATCTCTTTTATAATTTGAGGAAAAATCCAACTTTTAAAATAGCACCGACTTTCTTTTAAAAAATATGCAAGGAAACAAAACAGTTTCTTCTAAATAACTCGAGTTTCTGCCAGCTTAAAATTAATTCCACATATCAATAAAATTGGTGCTACAATAATTGATAGTATTGTGTTTCAGCTCACTTTTATATCATAGAAGGTCCAGTGTTTTTTTTCTCTCCAACTCCAATAATTATCTTATAGTTCTTGAACTTACTTTAATTTGATACCTGCCCATGAGTGCCAAATAAGAAAATAATGATTTTTAGCAGAATTGAAGAAAAGTTGGTTGTTGAGGTTTACGAAATCATTACTGAACTGCTAAGTTTATCATTACAAACGATTGGTAATTATCAGTCATCAGTAAGAGAATGTTATGCAAACTGTGATTCAACCCCACAAGAGGTACCTAGTTCAATAGGTATCGATTGTAAAATTATGTTCAACTTATTCATAAAGTATTTGGTGACTCGAAAATATTTTAACTTATGGTAAAGTGTTCGCGGTTCATTCCAGAAATTTTGTTAACGATTTATGATTTATAAGAGTTATTGTTTTCTACGTAGCTACATTTTAGAAAAACACACTCAAATGATACACTTGCGTCTCCTCGCCTTATATCCAAAATTCTGGGTCGTTCAATCGAACGTCCAAATTTTCAATTACACTATCGAGCTCGACGATCGAGAGTCGACTTACTTAGGGTAATTATTTTAAACGTTTTAATTAAACGTACTTTACCTTTATTAGGCGTTTTGGTAGGCGCTTTTACGCCTCAACGAATCGATAATACCACCAACAAAACACACATTAACAGCCAGCACACTGCTTCCACCACCACTGCTACTACTACCAATGCTCTCACTTCTACCACCACCACCACCACCACCACCAACACCAACACCGCCACCACAATCACCACCTCTCAGCCACGACTTAATAATCCACCGAAACGCAGCGAAGAGGCTTTTCAATTGTAAGAGAGCAGAGGGTTGGTAGGGTTGGCTATAGGGGTTGGCGAGGAAAGGGTAGGAATTGGCCAGCCAAAAGCGCCAGTAAAAGGGTATTAGGTATTATGGCCGGTATTTATTAGCTAACACGAAAAGCTTGATTCCAGCGGTTAGACCCGTTAACCATTCTCTTTTCCCTTTTCCACCGGTGAGGGGGGGATTTGTAAATTATTACGAGAAACGATCCCCTGCACCCCTTACCCTTCGTTGTTCTATTCTCAATTCTCGAACATTATAGCCTTATATTTCGTCTCAAAGGATTGCGAATGAAGTATTCGAGTCCATTAGATAACGTAGTCGTCGTCGTCGACCTGTTTAAAAATAGTCGACGTCCTTTTGCCAAAGCAATTTTAGGTTACATTCAGCTAAAGGTAATATCCTTTAGTTGGCTGCACTTTTGCTATTTTAAAACGCGTTCTTAGTGCTGTTGGTTTAAACATCTCAGCGGGTAGTAGCAATCAAAATTATCGTCGATTTTCGT
Organism: Ericerus pela; assembly: GCA_011428145.1. Taxonomy (NCBI): domain Eukaryota; kingdom Metazoa; phylum Arthropoda; class Insecta; order Hemiptera; family Coccidae; genus Ericerus; species Ericerus pela. The sequence continues at coordinate 69,081 of WOFM01000346.1, forward strand.
TTCGCACCTTATGTAAATACGAGTATAGGGTGTCCTTTTTCCAGTTGTTTGAGGAAAGTTTTTTATTGTGAGTACCTCGGAAGAATTGGTGCACAGATAACAGCTGTTTTGTGATTCGTCTTTTGGAGTAAAATTACGGGCAGTCTATGGTTGGAGAAGTGGAAATCGGTTGCCAAACGTAAACGAAGGACTACGAAATTGTATTTTTATAGGGTAATGTAAATGCCATATTTGAAGCAGTTTATTCAACTGTCGTATTGTGTTGCAAAATGGCAGAAAAAAAAACACAAATCGTATTGTACCGGGTATTCGATGGAAAACTGCTACAAATTTCTAAAAAACAAATAATTAGATGTACAATGAAAGTTTCCTAACAAGGAGACATTTGGCGATACCTATGTGTTAATTAAATAATTTTGAGAATTCAAATGAAAAAAAAAAAATTAATGGTTAATTTCAGTATTGAACTTCTGTTTCAGTCACATTAAAAACAGTTCAATTGTTGAATAATTACTCATACTTACATAAATTTATGACAAAAAAAAAAAAAGGTAACTGGTGGTTTTGGTTGAAGAAGATGATAGGAGGTACTTTTCCACAACCTAAACTGAAACTATAATAATAGGCTCAAGACAACATGAAATTATGAAATATAAGAAGAATAATTATAAAAACTAACATATACTATCACTAATAAACTGAAATAAGATTATCATCACTTCCAATGACAGTTAAAGGGAAATTTTTTCTTGCTTATGGACTTGTTTTGTCCTAATGAACTGATTCATTGTCCCCAATAAGTGGTCCAATTTCCTATAGTTTTATATAATTTGTTTTGGGACTTCCCAGATTTGTCCCAACTAAGCGGTTGTCCTCTTTAACTGGTGTCCCTAATAAGCAGCTTCCACTGTATTAATATCTGTATTTTGTCAATCTCTGCTTTTGAGTGATAAAGCATTGTTCTAGAGAAATATCAATCTCATTAGGTATAGGTACATTTTATAGTAGAAATGAAAATCAAAATTTAGTGGTGTAACCAAGACATGGAGAGTGAGAAAATATAATTATCTCAAAAAAATTCTCATCACTTAAAAATTTTGATTGATAAAGCAAATGGAAAAAGAAAAAAAAAGTTGTAAAATCACAATTTACAGCTATTAGTCCAGTAAAGATATAGTAAGTACAATAACTTTTATCCTAAAAAATTGCCATCTTCCTATTTTTTCACAAATTGTTAGGAATGGTGTTTTAAAAAACATACCAAAAGTCTCAACCACCAACCTGCCTGCTTCAGTGAGAATGGAGAGAAATGTGTCTTCCCAAATCAGAGTTTTACTGTTTTATCAGGAATTATCTGCTGTAGTGGGAAAATAGATCAAAAAATGTTGAATATGAACGTGGCATGCTCCCCCGTACATCACCGCTCCGTGGCATACGTCCACCAGCGCCGTCACGCAGAGAACTGGCGGTGTGACGCACCACAGTACAGTCGGTAGTTCGCCTAGTGTCCGAGAGATGGCGTGAATATTCCATCTCCCGGATCACGTCGAGGTCACCACTTTAGGTGTTCAGGCGGTACAGGGATTCGAACCCGTACCGGCCGAACACCTAAAAACCTCCCTCGCTCACCGCCACAAAAGGCAGCACCGTACTCACTCGGCCACGGTGCCGGGTGATGGTGATCGAGGGAGTGAGTATAGTTTTATGTGCCGACGTATAGTGTGGCGGCCGCCACATTATATTTAAAATAAAAAAGATTCTTATCACGTTTTTTGTATAACAATCTCTGCATCCCAAAAAGTGAGCATAAGAAATACCACTTTTTGTATTCTGTCAAACTAACATACTGGAAAACATTGATTTTATTAGTTAAAATTTGGTACAAAATCCATAATAACTTGAAAACCATTGTTCCTACTGACCTAGCTGTTCTTCATCTATTCGGTTTACTCCTAAAAAATACATAAGATTTGATACTGATCCTGCTGTAAATTTTCATATAGAGCTTTTTTTTGTGTACGGCTGGATGATATCCTCTGAGCACCTGATTTTTGTGCGACAATTTCAAAAAGAAGATAAAGAAAGTTGAAATTTTCAGCTGGAACAACATCACATATCTTATGCATATTTTAATGAAATCAACCGCCGATTGGTAGGACTAATAATATTTTAAAGTTATTGCAAATTTTGTACCAAGTTTTAACTGATAAACTTCACATTTTCTGGTATTTAGCTTCTAACACTGAACACAAAAAGTTATATTCTTAGGCTTACTGTTTTGGGTCAGGAAGCGTCTTACACAAAAAGTGGTGAGAAACTTTTTTATGGAAAATATAATGTTAAATATTTTTAATTTAACTATTCTCCCTCTATAATCAATATTTCTCAAAAAAATTGCATAAAACTAATTTGGCGGCATATTTTCCATAATTTCCACTGTAGCAAGAGGGATGGGACTTGAGACTTTTAGTATATTATTTAAAACACTCATCCTTAAAGATTAGGGGAAAAAAATATATTATGGAAATTTTTTAGAATCAGATTTTTATCTTCTCTGAATTACAAGTGTATTTTTAATGTAGAATATTATAATGTTCATTTGTCACATAAAAACTAGGAAAATAATAGGCAACCTGCAATGCAGAAAAGGCTCCATAGATTAGGAATTTAAAAAAAAAAAATTGAAAGGTAGATTATTAGGAACATTTTCCCTTAAACTCTACACCAATTATCAACTGTATCGTCATTTTAACAAACTACAATTTATTCGAAAGATCCTCCTTTGGTCTCTTAAGGCCCCGCTTGGACCACTAATATCTACAAAAAAAACATAGGAAGAAAAATATACCAAAAAATCTACTTTTTAGCTATTTTTTCAAAATTCTCAACCTATATGAAAATTTTTAGCAGGAATAATGTAACCTTCCAACTCCTATGTATTTTTTAGCAGAAAATTGAATGAGATCAACAGCAAGTCGAGAAGACTAATAGTATCAATTTTTTTCAAAATTTTTATTGATAGAATTCAAATTTTCTGGTATTTTAGCTTAACTGAATGCAGAAAGTGGTATCCTTCAAGTTCACTTTTTAGTACTGGGGCATCTTACATAAAAATTATAAGAAATATTCATATCATAAATAAACCTAATGTGAAACATTTTTGATGGAATTATTTTACCGCTAAATTTGACATTACTTGAAAAAATTGCAAAACACTGATTTGGAAAGCACATTTCACCTCAATCCCACTGAATCAAATGAGATAGAATTTGAGACTTTTGATGTTATTCAGGATAGTCATCCATAACAATTTGTGAAAAAAAATTGACACGTTTCACATTTTGTAAGAATGAGAGGACATTGAAAATGAATAAAAATTAAAACAATTTCAGAGTTGTTCATTTTTCGATTTCTTTCATTTTAGTATTTTTTCCGTAAACAACAAAACAACATTACCACCTCTACTTTATTTTTCATTACCATTTTCTCCTTCCACTTTTTTTTACCATCATTATCTACCCCTTCATATACAATTCACGCATAAGAAATTGGTAAAAATTAGGTGGCGGACACTTTTTCACAACTTGACTCAAAAAGCATTTTCAATTCTGTAATGATAATTTCGTATCATTCATAATATTTCTCTCTTATATATATATTTCACATATATATCAATCACCTAAAACAATTCTCATTATATTGACGTCATGTAAACAAGTCTTCACTTGCCTTTACTGACTCATTTATTCTACATTCAATGTTTATAAACAAACATAAATACACTTTTCATAACAACTCTTTTCTATGAAACCATTCTGCAGATATTGCAAATACCCAAAATCACCATTTATGTCATTTCCTTAAACACCTATTGGACAATATCTAAACTTGTATTGTCATAACTCTCCAATCATATCACTACCATTTCCACTCTCCAAGAAATTGCCATATTCTCCTCCCAAAACTTCTAACTATAAAAACTCATGTAACTATGTACATTTTATCTTTTCTTATCTCCTCTTTACATTATCATCTTTACCTTTTATGTTAACCTTATTATTCTTACGTAACTTACTTTTAGTATTTCACTGTTTTATATCTTGTTCAATACAACCTTTTAACATTTACGAGTATTTAATTATTTTGTAGCCAATATTCTCGTTACAAATTCTAAAAAGAAAATATGGAAATTTTTCAGAATAAAATTTATTTCTTTACTGGACTATGTGTACGAAATGAAGAAAAAAGTCATTTAAATTATAGAGGTAGATGTAATTGTGTATATAATATAGAGTGGATGGATCGATGAATCTCTTGGAATTAGTTTCTTTTACTTCATTTAATTTTTAATTTTTTTGGTTTTAAACAACTTACCTATCTCAATTTTTAAAATTTTTTGATCTGAAGAAGTTAAATTAATGGCACAAATCTTGAACTTGGGTTAGGGTTATGCACGGTATGTTCAACCACAAGAAATAAAAAGTCGATTATAACTTCCAAAATATTTTTCTTAAAAATATCAATAATATAAGTCCACAAGTGGAATATAAGAGCAACGAACTTTTTGACTGTACAGCCCAAGACGTCATAAAAATTGGAATCCCAACTTATTACTTGTGGAATACCTTGTCGTGAGAGATATTCACACAAGAAGGTCTTCTATAGAGTTTGCGTGTTCTGCCACTTCATACTGTAAAGTATGGGAGAGCCAAATCCTCGGCAAACACTGGCAATTTTTTAGCTAGTTTCAAGAGTTTATATACCAAATTTGGCACACACACACAGACACACATACGTATATGTACGTATGTGATTATGTCATACATTACGTCGTTTCTTGCCTCCATTGAGGTGATAAGAAACGACACAACGCGTTTGGTACTGGGCTGTAACATCACCGAGATTGTTATCAGGTAATTGATCACAGCACGTGCAATATATCTTACAAGTACAAACATACAAACGCACAAGTGTGTATATGTTTTAACGTCATAGAGACGATTATTGCCAGCCTTTGGGCGGCAACTGTTGTCGAGGGGTGCAAGCCCCTATTACCTCACAGGAGTGATATCCCCACATTGCTTTTCAATATTGTGTTTTTGCATAAAAATATAACTAGGTACGTACCTAACTTAACTCAAACCATAAGTAACGCAGTGTGGCAAAAATTCTACTGAAAATTATTTTCAAATCATTTGTAAAGATAGGTAACTTCTAAACATTACCAAAAACTTCATAGTTTTATAATTTTTTTGATTTTCAATAAAATAAACATGAACTATTTACAGTCTTAGAACAGGAATCATTTATTTATATGCACAAATAGTCCACATCATCATCGTGAATTCTTTCAAACTACATAGAAAATCTTCATTTTCCACTTGAACACAACCTATGAACAACGTAGTATCATATTCAAAAAGTTGAGTGAATAGGTAATTAATAATATAACTAGATAGATTTTGAATTCTGGTAAATCCGCTTTTAATATCAGCTAATCATCGCCTCAAATTTTATTTGGGCTATATTATGCTTCTATATCGTGCACTGTATGATATAGGTACCTAACTGTTGTCTGTTTTCACAGATTTTACGCCATTAAATGGATATGATCTGTTGATTTTTTCTGTTTTTCCTGACAATGAAGCATTATATGGAAATGTGGCTAATAATATTCGATCAATTATTATAATGTAACTTATGGATTATTAATACCTACCGACTTCACTAGATTCACCAGGATTCACTGCAAAATCTTTACATTCACCAGACCAATAGACTGCAAACAGACAAAAAAGACCTATTGTGCATGCCCAAAAAAAATTCTGTCTATTTTAGGGTTTTAGAATGATGGTAAATTCTAACATTGGTGAGATAGGGGTAGAGGGTATTCATACAACTATTATATATGATCGAATGTAATAATAAGCCGATATAGAGGCTACCCTCGAATAACAAAGTTCTCTCCTGTTTCTCTCAAAGTTGAACTTAAATTTTATAAATTTATATGTTGTTTTACTTCTGAACCATTAGGCACCTTTTGACTAAGCTACATTGGAGAAAAAATTTACGAAAAACTGTCTGAAGAAAACCCTGGTCGACAGCCAAATTAAGTTACCTCCATAAAACATATTTTTTGTTTCTTTAGAATAAGTTAATAAATTAGATATCACCGCCAAAAATTTTTCTTTTTAAAGATAAAATTAATAAAATTTTTCGAGAATTTCAAATTTGAAAAAAAATTTGTTTATTTAACAACGATTGTTTGCATTTGAAAAACATTTTCTTTACTCAAAAAGGAGATCTCATATATTTATGTTTGAAAGAAATTTCATATTAATTTCAATTTGGTAAGTACCAAGATACATGAACAAATTCTATATTATCTCATTGCTGCCCAGCACATTCAATTTTAAATGAAATTTAAAACTTATATTCTTAATATTTTCGTACTTATTTTTAGTCAGTTTAATTATGTATCATCAAGTACTCTCATTAAATTTATTTTACTCAGTGAGAAAATTTTAAAATTTGTTTGTCGTTTGGTGGAGAATAGTAAGTTGTTTTTGATACAAGTGCGAACAGATGGTGATTTCAATAGGGATGTAATGATTGAAGTTGGAGTTGAAAGTGAATGATGCATGTTGCACAGACACCCAAGTGGGAGTAGCCATAACTTACTTTTTATGCGTGTGTGTCCTATGCCGTTGGTAGAAGCTTACAATTAGTGTGATTCAAGGTCCAAGGGAGCATATGAAGTTGGTTGGAGTCACATGCCTTGTAACTCACAACTGACATCGCCTCAACACCAGTATCTCCACTATCAAGAGGAAGAACTCTCACGCATCATTCACATGCTGGAGCCTCAGGGTCGAAGCTAGGATACCCTACATTATTTTTTCACGATACCCACACACAAAAATAGTTGGAAGAGCAAAAATGAAAAGAAATATTTGTGCCAGTGAGAGATGTGCAAGAAGTATACTTACTACATAAAGAAAGTAAAATCAAAAGCACGCATGAGCGGCAAAGACGATGGTTTCAGCTGTTCAAAAAATAAATATATTTACAAGTGCATGGGCGTAAATTTTAATTTTTTTATTGTGTGATGAAATTTGGCTGTATTTTCACACTCTAGGTATACAAATATGTCTACTTTTCAGGGTGGGTATTACAAAAATTAGGTTTTTTGTCATCATTGGTAAGATTAGATTGCTCTAGGAAGTAGATTCCTTTTTTGTTTCATGACCCCAGGAAAATTTTGGCATATTAGCTGAAATTCATAGTAGGTATATCTATATATATATTTATGTTAAACTCGTTACAGGTCACAATTATTATCCTAGTCTTGAAATTTGATACACTTATTCGGATTTGGACAAAGACAAACCCTATTGTTTTTGGTTTTGATCGACCTCATGGTTCGTCTATTACACCCTATGATGTTTCTTTCTTAGGGCCTAAATGATTCTAAAATGCGTGAAATTTGGTACAGACATCGAATATATCATAATTTCATTATTATGAAAAATTTTGTTTCAAACAGCTGTTAACGATTCATGCGTAGAGGTGATCTGAAAAAATGTCAAACTATTGCTACGACTGGCGAAAGTGTTTTATAGCTTTGTAATACACTTCATAATTTTCATTTTTTTATTGTATTTAATTTCACCAAATTAAATGTTATTCCAATAAATTATAAAATATATTTTTAACTAACTTAAAACTCTTCGTTTAAAAATGATTTGAAAAATTTTAAGTAAAATCATTAACAACAACAGAAGATAATTATATTCTAGAAGGAAAATAATGCTATCTTCAAAGCACTCTTGCTGTTATTTTATTCGACAAACAATCGTTTATTAAGTTTCGAATAATTCATTTTCATCAAATATTCAATTTTTTTTTCTTTTTTATTAGGAAAACTTACATTTTCTAGCGTTACTTTCTGCGCTGGAGTTTTTTTGTTTTTTTATTATTTTTGCAGTTAAATGGGTAAGTCTAATTAGGTTTGTAGAAAGAATGTAAAGAATTTTGTGGATATGTTATTGAATTTGATGTTATTTAAGGAGTGTTGTTATTCAATGCATGTAGAATAGTTTATTTCATTAAGGATGTTGTTGGTTGACAATGACATTAGCAGTGGTTCATTGATTGCGTTTTTACTCAAAGGTTAGAAACAGATTCACTACTAAGCTGTAGTTCACTGTGAACTGAGCTAGTTCTGTAACCTCTTAAGGCAAATTAAAATTTAAAAATATGAATACTGGTCAGAAGTAGCAATTATTGATATTTTAATAGATTATTGGCACGTAATAAAATTTTGATTGTAATCTCGTTTTCTAACTGGGGAGTTGTGTTCTTTGTTAAAGGACTACATTTTTTGTTGTTACGAAGTTTTAATAGGTACATACCTACCTATATTGTAAGTTATTTGAAAAGCATCCCTTAAATCGTGCATAATTTTACTGAAAATACAAAAATTCACTCGTACCACAGAGTAATCTCTCCCTCCTCTCGCTCCTCTCCCTCGTAGTTTCTAAGTCAAATCTCATTAACACAAATTCGTGCAAATAAACTCCAAAAAGTTAAATTAATGCCGGGTAACCTTTATTTTTGTATCACTGTTTTGATTACGAATCAAAACTGGCGGGAAAAAAAACACCATGAAATCGATGAACGCCTTTTTTGATTTCTGGCACAGGACAAACCGCATCCTTATCGAATTTCATAGTAAAATTAAATCGGAAATGAATTTAATTTCCGTTACGCCGGTAGTTTGAAACATGATACGCACTCTTGTTGTACAAAGTATATTAAATCTGATTTGTTATCTGTCTGTTTCTGCCAATAACCCTATCGACTTACCACACAGGGGAGAGAAAATAGCAGGAAAAAAAAACCAACAAACGTTATTCGATATTCTCTCGTCCGAATGTTTCCTAAATTATTTTTACTTTTTTTTTTTTTTTTTTTTTTTTTTTTTTATACAAAATTTATACCCTTTTTTTCGAATTATTCTATCGAAATGAAATTAAAAGAGAAATTGACTGTTGCTTTTTTTTTACTAAAAGTACGAGTGGTGAAGAGTGAAAAATACGCAATATAGGCCTATATATCGAAGAGAAATCTCTAAAATTGTTAACGCAAATGTAGGCTACGGATTAGATTGAAAAAAAAAAAAAAACACAAACTATAGTCTCTACCGCATTATAAGATTAATAGTCGAAGCTTGGTTGAACGACATTTTGGTATCCGACTCGAGAGATTGATGGATCCCACGATAATTGCCAATCCTTTTCCAAATCTTAGAAGCATCGAAGAAGGAAACAAATGTTTCGTTGTTCCTTGAAAATTTAGCTCACGTGTTTGATGGAATTCGACCAGTTTGACTGGCTGATTCATTTATGAAGCATTTGATGTACGTTCTCCTATTTGTGGCAATTAATTAACGTTTTCGAGTTTGGTTAATGTTTCCTCACCTATTGCCATAAAAAATGAATAAAAATGTTAAGAAAATGTTTAATCGAATTACTGAGGATTCAAATTTTGTTCTATAGGCCACAAAATTGTACCTATTAGTTGCATAGAGAGATAGAGATAGAGAGAGCGAGAGAGGAGAGAAAGAAAGTGAGAGAGAGAAAGAGAGAGAGTGAGAGAGAGAGAGACGGTATTTGCAGATCTAGTCAAATATTTCCAATATTTAAGGTTTAATTTTTTTTCCCTACTATTTTAAACCATCCCCTGAGATATTGAAAATGCCAAATAAGCCATACATTTTGAGAAAATACCATATGAGAGAACTATAGGGACAAACAAACACCGAGAGTATTTACTGAGAATTTAGCCCATTACTACTAAATGACTAGACTATGATAAAAAAATATATAATTGAAAAAGTTTAGAATAAGCATGAAAATGCAAAAATAAATAAGACGACTAGAAATTGTGATGTTGCCTATTGAAAGGACAATTGCGGGTTAGTCAAGTAGCAGAAAAAAGTTAAAAGCTAGTTGCTTAAATGTGTTGCTGTTGGTAAAAAAGTTAAAGAGGGAGAATGAAAAACATGTTTTAGATGAAAGGTACCAAGTTGCACAAATATTATTATTAATTACATGGACTTTGCGGAAAAAATTATTATTATGGGGAAATTTTATTTGTATTTTCCTTTATTAAAGTCTTGAAGGGTTGCTTCGTGACACTTTGCCTTATACAAGCCCTGGATTTTTTCTGGCACATTTATAGATAACACTGTAGAATTCGTTGTTTCCCAGGAAGCAACAAATATTTTTTTTGTGGCTGTGTGGGTATTGGTGTGTGCTCATCGAATATGAGGGAATAATTGTCGAAATAATATCCGGAAATAATTTTGTAAAATAATTTTAAGGAACAAATTAACAGCTTATACGTTTACTAAAGTGATTATTCTACATGACCTCAGTCTCTTAGAACCGTTTTTTTCTTTTTCTTTTTTTTTTAATTTATTAGGCGTTCGAAGATACTGGAAATTTTAGAGTGTTTATTATTAAAATACCAAGCCATACCTGTTTACTCATTTTCAACGAATGAACCCGACTGAAACTTCTGTATTAATCATAGTTCTATCATCACTAAATTAAAGATCATACATTTACACAACCTAGGTAAGGTACCAATTTTCTAGTGACTTTTATCGAATTTATTGGCTTGCTGGTTTATCGCTGCTTCTACCAAACCAATAAAAACCTCTCGCTGACGCTTGTGACAAGCAAGATAATGTCCTCTAAGTTTGAAGAAGCTCAACTCGGCAATTCTTTCATCTCCTCTACCATTTCAACTTTTTTATATCACTGTATTAGCCTCGCCCTATTCATACGAGTCAAGTTCAAAATACAAATCATGCCTGATCGTTAGGTTATTCAAATTCAGACTCTGTAACTCTTGAGATGCAACTTATTACAGTTTCCAGCGGCAAGCACTCAAGTTTTACGTCATTCATAAAGAATACAAGAATTTATCTAAGTCTTTATAAATCCAGATGATTCCTGGAATTGAAAAAAAGAAAAAAAGAAAAAAAGGAAAAAAGAAAGGTTTCAAAGAATGAATTTTCGAGTCACAATTTACATACTTGAATGAATATTTAGTCGTCAATCTACGAAGAAGAATTAAAGTATCTATCGATCATTCATGAACTCGGCAGTCTAGCAAAATTTTTTCAACATACATACTTATTGCAACGGCATAAAAGAGGTTTGATATTTAGTTATTTGACCACTTTATGTGTTACACCATACAGGAGATATTACTATCACGAATGAATATTAATATCTCTATAATATTACAATAATTAAATAATTTACTATAAACAACTCATATGGTGGACCTTAACTTTCTGGATTCAGTCTTTAGTTAAAATAATAAAACACAATTCATAAAAATCACAATATAATAAATAATATTTTGTACATACAACAGCACAAGTAAAATTTAGAGAACAGTAACACACTGTCTCAATGGTAAACTGAAAGAGCTCTACTAGAGAGTAATACTCTACGAGAGTCTAAAACAAAGTACAATTTCACTGTTAAAAACGTGAGTTTATGTACCCTTTCAGGAGTATGTATTTTTCATTGTGTTTTAGTGTAAGTGTTGTGACGTCCGAAAATATCACAAAAACCAACACACAACAAACAAAAAAAAAGAGCCAACAGAAAGGCAGGTAAAATATAGGAACCCCTGCATGGCCAAGTGTAGGAATAGACAAAAAGGAAGAAAAAGGAAAATTCACCATTTTAGGACTGACATCTCAAAGTCCAGAATAACCAACCACCCCCTTCCCACCACATGCCTGATTATTAGGCTATCATTTTAGATTTTGATTCCCAAAAAAGAGTGACCAAAACAGAGTAAAGAAAAAAACCATATATTTACTGATCCTCCGTGACAGCTCCGCAGCGGCCTTGAGACGATGCAAATTCAGGTGGTGATGTTCTGGAATGCCTCTTGTCGCCCCGGTTGTTGTAGCCCCGCTGACAAATACTGGTACTGATGAAACAGCAACTGACTGGTTCCCCTGCTCTGCTTCCGCTGCTCTATCTGGTTGATGGCAGAACCACTGTGGAGGTGTGGTTTCTGCACCCCTCTGTGGCCTTTTTCGAATTTTGAAATGACCAGAATTCAAATTTGACCTTGAAGGTCAAAGTATTTTTGATTTCGATTAACACAAAAATATCTTACGAATTGGCTACCCTATTGGATAAATTTATGAAAAAAATGTTAAATTTCAAATATTTCGTGGGTTCCAAAAATAGGCATGAAACCTTGAAAGCAAGGAAAATTTTAGACACACAATTCGCAATTAATAATGGTAACATTAAACAGCGAGGGCAGGCCCCTCCGAGTAAGTTTTCTTAATTTTTGAATTGAAAATTTAGTGGCCAAAAAAAACACTTTCAAGGTGAAAACCTCTACACAGCGCAATCCGACTGCTAAAATTCAACTAAAGTATAGGCTAAATTATAAGATCGCGCCAAGCATCGAGAGAAATTCCCCCCAGAACTCACCACCAATTGCATTGCCTCGTACATTCTCACACTACAAAAATACAGCCAATCACCTGTGGAATAAAGATAAAATATTTTGGCCGCTGCAACAGTTTGAATTTAACGACTTTTTCGGTCCATTAGGCGAGCAACTGAACGGACTGCCAAAAGTTGAGCAAGCAAATACAAGTATATAGTACAGGCTATTGTGTCCATGTACGAGATCCGTGGCTAGGCTAAGTGGCGAATAAAAGGTAACACGGACAGGCGAACAAGTCAAAACTGTGTAGCCTAGCCGAGTTTGAGAATATAAAATACATAGTGAAATATAATTTCTATCGCCGAATTCACGTATAATGGTTCGAGAATAATTCGGTGAGTTTCTGGCCGAACAACTAAAAAAAAAAGAATTATTTTAGAGGAAAAAAATGGTTCGGCAATCGTACATTTTTAACTGTAGCAGAGAGAGAACATTTCAAAAAAAAAACAGCGGAAATTCGACGGAGGAGACAGGTTTTATTCAAGGAAAAAAAATCACGGGTCAGGCATCTCAGTGTGAAAGAAGGATCCACTAAATAAAAGGAATGTGTCGTTCAAATATTTTTGAGGGACCAGTGAAATCAGGTCTCCAGCTATACCATTAAGTATAGGCAAGTAAATGCCGAATTATTAAACAATAGAAAGAAGAAGATAAATTTGTGAAGAAAGGAGAAGAAGAGTCAACGGAATTTAGAGATATTACTGTTATGAAGATTCAATAAAATCGTCTGTGTAAGAATGTAGTCGTCTATAAAATTTATGGCCGACTATATACGTTACACATACAACAAATTATTATATAGGAAAACAGTCAGTTAGTTTCATTGGCTGGTTGAAATATGTTGGAAGCACGAGTACAAGAATTATACAAGTAAAAAAATGTTTCCCCAAAGAATCCTATTGGACAACAACCACAAATATCTTAAAAAACGATGATCTTACAACAGGCCAGACAAGAACATCATAGGTTCAGTCTATTCTCATTCCAACGAAACCTTTAAGCCTACAAGAGGGGGAAAGAATCCAACATGTCACACTTCAACAATCTCACTTTTTTGTGGAGGAGGTAAAGCTGGGAATAGAAAAAAAAAAAAAAAAAAAACAATCTTGTCAACAATAAAAAGTTGCTATGTTTTCCTTTTTTGGTCCTCTTTTATTTTCATTCTTTCATTCCTTTCTTTTTCACTTTTCTTTCTTTTTTCTCAAACCAAAACAAATAAAAAAAGTTGCACATTTAACTAGGTGGTTTAGTAAAAAACCAAAATAATTTTCCATTATACTGGCTTTATTGGTGGAATTTTGAGTTGAAACATGGATAATTTTTCATTTCAGGTCGAAAGAAACACGATGACACCTATACTTACTGTGGGTGTGTGTATGCGTCAATACACAACGCCACACAAACACCAATGAGAGGCGGCTGCGTGTTCGAAGTGTAGAATGTGCGGGCCGAGCCCAGTATACAAGTTTAGCTGTATAGACAAAATATACAGTTGTGAGTGCAAAAAGGTAGTTTGTGGAAATAATCCACTGGCCCACTAGGTGGTCGACAAGTGTGTAGTACACACTCGTTTGTCATCAACCACCTGTTGCCACACTTACTATGTCAGTTTTTATGTAAGTTAGGTGGGTATAATGTATATAGATAAATACTCAATGACTGTATGCATGTTTTTTTTTATCATGGTGTGGTTTTACAATTAGGTACTCATCTTCTGTGGTTCAACTAAATCCATGTATTTTTCAACTTTTGCGATATTTCACAAAATATTAACGCTTTCATTAGTGGAAATTTAATTTGTGATATTGCCATGCAAAGTAAAATAAGGTAAAGGAGGCAAAGATGCTGCACCTTTTAAATACTTACTTGAAATAGATTTGGATAGGAAAGCTGAAAAGAGACCATATTTGACAGATATGTACTTCAAGGAATTATACATCATTTGCTACCATTTAATCAAATGTTTATTCAAAAATAACCAAGCAATAAAAAAAATAAAAAACCCTAATTTTGGCCATCTTATAGGATGGGGTGGATAAGTTGCCGCACAGTGGCGGCTAAGATGGCTAATGGAAATTTGCATGTATTTCAAATAAAAAGTAGTCTAATCTAAAACTGTTGAAATTTCTGAAAAAAATCTGTTAAAATTAAAGAACACATAAAATTATTTCATTTTTCTTGGCTTTTGAAAATAGAAACAAATCAGTTTGAATTGTTTTTTAATGATATTATTCAGTCCTTGAAATCACAATATGTTTTTTCAATGTAATTCCCTAAAATTTAACTAAAAATAAAAAGGAAATTACATAGGATGGTAAGGTCACCTATTTTAATTATTCATTAAATTTAATCAATTAAATATCATTCTGTAATGAGTAATTTCAATATTTGCACGGCATCTTAGCTGCTATGTATGTTGCCCATATTAGCCAATTTGAATTTTTTATTGTTTCATATTTTTTAAATCATGTAATAACGGTCAAATCAGCAGAATTAAATACTATCACGATCCACCCAAAATTTGCTAATTATTTAATAGATTATCGGAGGAAATAGGAAAATTCATTGCCACAATAACCAGCATAAAAATTCGAGTTAATTATTTTTAAGCTTTTTATCAAACATACAATTCACTTTAAAATAAAATGGAAGAAGGAACCAAAGTTTCTTGTCACAAAAACTTAAACAGAATTCCTGTTGACTACCCTGCATATACCATTGACGTCATTTTACCCTCAACAGTGCTGTCATAATGACTTTTTGAAAGTGCAGCATCTTTGCCAATGTGGCATCTTCACTGTATTTACCTTAAATAAATAACTGACAACATGATAATATTTCAAAGATATTTGAGAATATTGAATAGTGTTTAGAAACCATACAAATTTTCAGTTGATCAATAAAAAAATAATGATAAACTAATCAATGAAAAACTTGAACCATTATGTTAACCCACAAAAATCCAGTGGTAATGGTTGAACTTGGTTAAACAGATTGTGCGAATCCAGTTCAAACCAAGTTTGGAGTTTGAACTGAAAAGCAAGTGGAAAAGTTGAAAAAAACAGATTTATTTGAACTGCAACCGATACGCAATTGTAAAACCAAATAAACTTTGAATGGATCATAGTTCAGTTGAATCAGAGTTCAAACATCTATTGTAAAATTAGCCCTTAGAACTTCATCTTTTAGGTCAATTTTGTTAATTTTTCACTTATCCAAAAGTGTCTACAGCTATTGTTGGCCATTAATATTGTCTTTCATTATTAAAACTTGGTAAAATCATCCTCCTATTTGGCAGTCTTGTTTACAAAAACATAGAAACTTTCCTAACAATTATTTTCTTTTTTTGTTCTTTGATTAATGCTGTTTAAGAGGTTCTAAGAATCTAAATCACCTCATTTTTCTGTTGCACATACAATAAGCTCGAGTTTTAGCGTTAAAAATGCTTCTCGAATCAGTTTGTGAAAAAGCATCCGTCATCCAATTTTTACAAATGTTTTATGAGTGAAGAGTAAGAGAAGGGGTAGATAATAATGCTAAAAAAGTGGAAGGAGAAGATGGTAATGATAAATAAAGTGGAGGTGGTAATGTTGTTTCGTTGTTTACTGAGCAAATTTAACACTCTTGCTGCCATGTGTGCACCTTTGCACACAAATCTGATAGCCATTCACGTTGTGTGTGCTGTATTGCACACGGATCATATCAACATATTTTTGATTGTGTGCTGTAGAGAACACAGTTTACATTCTACTGGCTTGAATACATCTAACTCTGGAATAGCAAAGAAATTTGGCAACATAGTAACAAAAGATGCGTGTTTCAAGAATGCCATAGAGTAACATATGAAAAGTACCTTTTCAGCTTAGTACATTGATTGTTTCTCAATTGTTGAGGCATTCCCAAAGGTCTTATCAGTTTCTTAATATTGTATTTACCACCTAGATTGCTCATGGGTGGAAGTAGGATGTTTTTAGCTCTTCGGGTTATGTGTACTATATTGCACACGGGTGAAAACCTCCCTTACACTGGATGATATGATGAAAAAATGATAAATATATGTTATCTAGACCCTTCTAAATGAGATTCAAACTTTGGCTCAAAAAATTTTTTACACTGATTTTGGTGAAATCCTGTCTGGCAGCGAGAGTGTTAAAAATGAATGAAAATGAAAAATTAACGTCTTATTTTATTTTATTCATTTTCAGTGCTCTCTTCTGCTTCTCGCAAAGTGTGAATCCCACGAATTTTTTTATGTGCCTTTAATTTTGGTCTTCATTTCTCTCAACAAAAATCTTAAAACACTGGAGCATCAAGCCCAGTCAATTCGCCGAAAGAACGAAGTTGTCGAGTCATGAAAATTTCTAAATTCCAAACCATAAATATACTCTATAGGGTAACTGAAAACGAACCTTCCAAAAAATGTTGAAAATCTGCTGCGCTTGGTTCATTTTTACATCGGAAATGAACGTCTTCGGCCATACACTCTTGGTGGACAGGAAAAGTGAAGTGGTCGGCGTGGTGCGACACCCAGCTAAACCTATTCCAGTATTTCGTCAGTAATTCACGAAAATTTTAGTCGAAGTTTTCCCATTTCACCGTATGTTTCACGCTTTTTCGTGCGGTTCCCCACCCCCACTACGCCGCACCCACTTCCTCTAATCTGAGCAGAAGTTTTTTCATGCGTCCAAAATCGAAGATGAGCGAAACTGGGCATCGACTTTGTCTTCGACATTTCACGCACAAATGGTGCGAACGCAAAAGGTCGAACATTGCGATACCCTCGAAATGTTTGTTGTGTGCGGAAAATCATACGACGATCCGAAAGCAAACCGTGCAGATTTTCTATCATCTTCGCAGCAAACTCATTAAAAAGTTTTCGACTTTGAGCGAGAATTTGTATTAAAATTTTATCGAATAAACGGCAGCAGCGGCGTGAAATTCTCGATTGAAGCGCCCTGTAGCAACGTCTTCGGGTAATTTCCGATGGAAATTACCGAACTAATTTCTAAGCGAAGGCAATGCGATGCATTTTACATAAAGTTAAGGTAGATAGTAGATATAGTTTACTGGTGTATTAGTTCCAGTGGTATGCTCGCTGGTGATTGCAATTTGATTCCATTTATACGCAAAGAAAACAATATATTCATATTCTGCCGTTTCTCCATCCTCCTATATACTTAATTACAAATCTTAATCTTACTTAGGGTATCTAAATTTTCAGTTTAATAATTAATTTTATTAATTTTGGTAGCCTACCTATTCAAAAAGTTTTCTGTATTTAGCCTACTCAGGTTCGACTTGTTGCTAGTGCTTAGTACAATATAGATTTTTTCCAACGTTTATTTAATCACATATTCTTTGTCTGCAATTGCCTGTCGGCCACCAATACAGATCCAGAGCATCTTTTTTTTTTTTTTTTTTTTTTGGGGGGGGAGAAAATGTCGATAATTTTGAAGTGTTGAGATCTCTTATTTTTGTTTTACTCTTCAGCAAATTTGAACGATTTTTATCTAGATTCTGTTCATGTTCCGTCACCTTTTTGCAGATGATTCAGTTTGTCTACAAAAACGTGTCGAACAAAATATAGACAACTATCATTTCCAATTCTTGGAATATTAGCGATTTATATGATACCTACTTCTCACGGATGAACACCACCAAATATGCTGATAATGAAGAGTCATCATATTGGGCGGATGTTCTGATTTCATACCACCCATTTTAGGTCGGCCATTTTGGAGACATGACAATGAAATTACAAGCAATGTATTCTCTTCTTTTGAAGATGAATTCATTCCTGTGTCACCAGCCAAACAATTAAGTTAGGGTTCATACTAGGTGTTATGAAGATTCCAGGTTTCAAATTATTTTAAGTAAAAACTTATAGTGATTATTAAAATGTAATGTATTAATTATTTGAATTGAATTAAATAAAGAGATAAAACAGAAAGAATTATCTCATTTGTTGAAATATTCTAAACATAGAATATCTTCCGCAACAGTTTATTTTTTTTTAAATCTTATTGTTGGTGGAACTTTTGTCAGTTTTCATCTGAATTCTCCTTCATACTTCTATTTTTCCCTTAATTTTCATCTTTTTTTAACTTTTTTTGGAAGTTTGGGGAAATTTCTCTCTCAATCCATATTTTTGTAACAGCTGGCAATCATTTTGATGAGATTCAGTTCTAATCATAGAAAATACATTATTATATTCCATCAATTATGGAACTGAAAGAAAACCACCAACAACTCGTACAGTAAGTTACATAATAAAATTTACAAAAAAATTTGGTGGTATTCCACAGGCGCTGACTTTACCAAAAAAAATAAAACCCCTTCCAAAAAATTCAATATTTTTGAAATTATTCAAATTTTAAAATTAAAACCTTGAACCAAAAAAAACTACAAAATTTTGAGTTGCCAAATAAGCCAATATTCTGGAACTCAGAAGAGTACCCTTCATGTTTTCACCTACGAATCATCATCGCCAAAACCACATTGAATACTTATTTAATATTACCTCATTCTATGACTTATTTCTATCAAAAATCTACAATAATTGATCTTGTTCGACGTTTATACCCATAATTTAAATAATAACACATTTAAAAAAAAGAATGTTGCAATCTAAATACAATTTATCATTTCATTATCAAGCCCTAGATATGACTGACACAATGCTTACCTTGCAATCTTTAACTTTTTTATTTGAACTATGAAAATATTTCTACTTACAAATATCGATGCTCAGTTGTCACAAAATATGCAATCGAAGATGCAGCATCCCAATAACTAGAAGAATTGATGGAACTTAGATTCTTTGTTGTGGAACCAGCTAAACTACCCTCATTGTTATATAATAAATAACCATACAAATTCTTCTTCCAAATATTTTATAGGCTACCAGGCTTTATGATTTGTAGCAGCAGGAATATGTCAAACACAAATTTTGTGAAGAACCTTCAAAATTTTGGATCATTAATTTAAATAAAATTCAGCTTTCTCGGAAATTTATTGGTTGTATTTTAAAATTATTATAACTGGAAAATTGGAACTAGAAAAATTAGTGTTTCACTTTATTCGAATTTTTAGTTTGATTCGTGCTGAAAATTTCTGGTCTTTTTCTTTGAAAAAGGAAAATTCTCCAAAATTATTATTTTGAAAGAAAATTTATCAAATATTTTTTAAAATGACCAAAAAAGATTTTATGAAAGCACTCACGAACTTAAAATTATGAAACTGAGGTGGATTATTTCACATCTTCAATATTGTGGTACTTCCAAAAGCCAAACTGGATCATGGCCTTGGCGACAAATACACTTCACGTGAATAAAAAGACGAACTTTTCACCTGTTTTCAGAGGTAATGAAAAAAATAAAAGCATATACTCTCTACTCAAGCAAAACATAGAAGTAAAAATTCGGATGAGTACAATGCCTTTTTATAATCGTGAAAAGACTGATCAAAACAACAACAGAAAAACAAAGCCCTATTTGTCAGCATCATTTCTTCTATAAAAAATTAAAAGTATACTGATTTTTCCATTTTTTAAACAAGTATAATTTTATTTTACTAAAGAACTAATAAATTTGAGAAAGATGAACAAAATCACAAAGAAAGAAACACAGTTTGAAAAATATTAGTAGATAGTTAGTGGTGTATATTTCGAAGATGAAAATAAGAATAAAGTTGTATCAAGTACTGTACCAATTTTTAGACAATAACATCCTGGAAGATCCCTAAGTGAAGATCAAAGGTTATTGTGGGTGTGTGCGAAGATATACACAACACCACACAATACCAGAAGGCGGAGCGTGTTCTTCTTCGTAGGTGTGTGTATGTGTGTGTGTGTGTTTGATTTTAGTATCTTGGTCGGACACATACCTGACTCCTCACCAGCTTTAGCCGGACTAAAAACGTTGGTCTGACACACACAAAGTGTGACCAATGTTTTAACTGTTTTTTTGGATTCGGGGTTATATTTGTATTGAAAAAATTGGAAAATGTTAGTCTTGTAAAAAGTCTGACTAGCATACTTATGGCCCACCCATCAAATGTTACACCCCATGTGTGAAATTTTATTTTGGAATTGACAATAGTACTACGTTGGTCGGACTTCTGTGTGTGACGTTGGTTAGACTTGAGTCTGCTGGTATGCTAGTCAGACCTTTTAAAATCAACGTTGCCACAGTTTTGGTTCAATTTTTTTTTCAATTTTTCGTTGTTATCTTATGATGTGACAGCTGCAAATAATAATAATACTGGATAATAAAGGAAAAAAAAAAAAAAAATTTTCTAGTTGACGTTGACAAAAAATTTTTTTTAGTCAGTACTTGGGGTCTGTCTTACAATAAATGCAAATAATATTAAAAAAAAAAAAAAAAAAAAAAAAAAAAAAAAAACATTTTCAAGTCAACAGTAAGATGAGAGTTAACCTTGAAATTTACCAATTTTTGTGTAAAATTTAATAATAAAAAAAAAATACACACCCATCGATGGTGATGTATGTTGGATTGAATTCTTTTCTTTTCTGTTCATTCTATTGTTGTTTCTTCCCGTGAGTGTTCTATTGTTTTTTAATTTTTATTACACGTGCTGTTATATTATAAGATGCTTACGCGTAAAAAGGCAGTGACAGAGAATAGTAAGTGGCATTTAATTAAAATAATTGAATTTTTTGAACTACCTACCTATCCTGGATAAACTGTGTAGCATTTTTTACTAGGTATGTATTTTATAGTAACGTGGATCTAAGGTATGGTCAATATAGCGGGTATTTTATTTCAAAAACATGGTCTTACAAAATGAGCTACTTGACCTAGCAAGCTACCTATATTTTCTGAAGATCCAAACCAAGATAAAAACTTCACATAAAGTTCTAGAAATATCTGTCAGGCACTTAGACAACACTTTGTTAGGCCCCCATGGAAATGAGTGAGAAATTGAAAATGTGGACTTTTTTCATCTGTTTGTTTAAAAAAGTAGTACGCCTATGCATCAGTTATTAAGAAAACCCCCGAATTGGAATATGTATAAAACTAACAGAAGTTGTAGAGAGTGTTAGGAAAATTTTAAGGTTGGTAAATTGGGGGGTGCGAGGGTTTGAAAGGATTAAAAGTTAATGAAATGATGATCAAAATCCTTCTCAAACTTGAATGAAAGGAGTGACTAGGAAAGAAAACTACTTATCAAAAAGAACTAAGGCAATAATGAAAAAAACTCCAGAGCAGCAAGCCTCGCTGGAAAAAGTAGGTTTCCGAGAAAAAAAATTATGAATTTTGATAGTTAAAATAGTTGTTTTAAAGCTTATAATGCGTAAATGGTATGTTATGATTAAATGAAATTTGTCAACTGTTGACAAAATATTAGACATTGTGAAATATAGAAGAATTATTTCTTGATTTGAAAAAATGAGATCTTGGGGAAGCTATACCGGAAATATTGTCAAACTAAAACTGATAGCCAGTGGCGTAGTTATGGGGGGTATGGGGTTAAACCCCCCAAAATTTTTTTTAAACAGCAATTTTGTACACTAATAAATTTTTTTCAAGTTTGTAGTTTTTAGCACTCGAAAACCTCCTATTAAATTTGGTCTGACTTACGCAATAGGGAATGGGACTTACATAGTTATTTGTTTCATGATCTCCAGATTCCAAAAATACCCATCTCACATTTTCATATTTCTTATAACTCTCTTTGTTTAGATTGGACACCAATTGTGTCCAATCAACCTTTTTTCTTTGCTCTGTTTTTTTTTATATGTTGTAAAAAATTGACTGGTTACACCCAGATTCCTCCTTACAACATCGCTTTGTATAGCCCTTGATTGTATTACTTAATTATGTGGAGTTATGTATCTTATAATAATTTGTCATGTTTCACATATTATTTAAATAAATTGTGAAATAATCTGTCTAGTCTTCGCTTTTTTCCAGGTCAAGTAATATTTGTTTGCTGTTCAACTTTAAAAAGAGATCTACAAGATGAAACTAAAATATTCCCAGTATACAGCCCCCCTCCCTTTGAAAACAGTAATTGGAGTGTGATTTTCTTAAATAAAGCACCTTCTTATTTGATTTTTGTCTTCATCCTATGAATAATATAGTGCATACATATTTTCAGTACCACTGATTTGATAGAATAAAATTATTTGGAGGTGGAAGAAAAAATATAACACATCACTCCAGAGCTGGCAAAAGTAGTGTTGCTTGAGAGCTCAGTCTAGAGCAACTCCCGAAATTTTTGTTAAAATTAAGTAAAACATCAATTATTTATGTAAAAATATTGGAACAAAAATTTTTAAATTGTAATTTCAGTGTAGGTATAGAAATCTACGTTATCAAAATTTTATGTATTTTTCTTTTTTTAAATAATAATTGTGGAATGAGCTGTAAATTAGAGGCATTTCAGCTTTCACCATGTTATTGTATTCAACTAAAGCCAGTTTTATGAGGAAGATGGTTTGGGGTATGATAACTCCCAGCACCCAAATAAATGAATTAAAGCTTAATTCAAAACACTATTTTGATAAAAATTGAGAAATCAAGTTGATACAGATGTGTAAAAGAGAGTTAACCCCTGTGAATTTTAGGATGTGATTCTATAACCACCCGCCAGAAGAAATCCTGAAACGCATTCAACTAGCGTAGATAAGGTATGGCATATATACTCCCCCATTGTTCTATAATAAAACTGAGAACAAATAATATGGTGACTACTCATCCCTTGATTATTTTTGGAGGTATCACATTTAGTTAGAAACAAAATTGATCTAGGTTCTGCAATCTTGGTCAGAGTCTTGTAAATTGACAAATTCAGAGTGGTTCCCTTGAATAATAATTTCCTAATTTTAAAAATTACAAATAGATAGTTCTTTAACATGCATTTATCCAAAAAAATTGGGGCGGTTTGATTTTAGGTGACCAAACAGAAAGTAGTCATATTCTATTTGGATGAAAAAAACTATTAGTGCTTTTTGATAACTCCATAGTCCCATTCTAATTAGAAAACGACAAAATTAGTTTTTTAAAGATACTGATCTATTGACAATAATTAATTTCTTTGTACAACAATTATTCTTTATACCCATATTTCCATGAAAAACTGTGGCAACATTGCATTTATGTCTTACTAGGGACATACAGGAACAAGTGATTTGTACTCTTGATGTCTGACCAATGTTCATGAGGAGTCAATTTCAAATAACACAAAGGTCTGACTATAGACTGATATGATTTCATTTTTGTGTGTAAAAACACACACACGCAGTCTAACCAACATACTGTTACAGTATTTTTTTATTATTGAGTGTATAGCTTTGTGGGTTGGGCGGTTTTTTCAATGTTTTAAAAACTAAGACATTCTGCTGTCAAGCAGCATTCTAACCTCAAAAGTAAAGATTTTTTTTTGGGTCTTACTAAGGCAGTTAGGTGTCAAGGTCCAACTAAGATACTATAATCACGTATGTGTGTGTATGTGTGAGAGAGAGAGAGAGTCAATCTCAGTTTACAATTATGCTATACAGAAGAAATATATAGCTGTGAGTGCAAAAAGTATACGTCCACTGGCCCTCTAGGTGATCCACGAGTGCTTAACACACTCATTCATCAATGATCATCCCTCGCCACAGTTATAATACCACAGTAGCTTTAAGATGATGGCATTGCAAAATATTTAATGGAAAACAAACCTTTCATGTTACCTGCAGAAGTTACCTGACTTTTTTTTCTTGGCCAAAACAGTTTTTGGCGGATTGTTTTTGAGAAAGTGGACTTTAATTAATATTTAAAAATAGTTACGTGCAGAATAACTTGTGGGTGGAGGGTTACAGTTTCCCATATATTTTTCAATAATTTATCTTTGAGTAATGAGTTGGCAGACACTATTCGAAGAAATATTTGTAGGGACAAGAGAAAATTTGATACCAACAAACTTTTAGCCTCTACTTTAGGTGTAGTTAACTTCAGTTTCTGGCAATATGACTCCAGTAGAAGTTGGTGCAGTGGTTGAAAATGGAAAAAAATCCACAGGTTTCACACCTTATAAGAATAAGATCAGGCATTGAAAATTAATGAAAATTTAAAAAAATACAATGTTTATATCGTTTTCTTTCGGCTTCGTATTTGCTCCATAAACAATGAAGCAACATTACCACTTCCACTTTATTTTCCATTACCATTTTCTCCCACCACTTTTCTTACAGTCGGTATCTACCCTTTCTCCAAGTTGCATAAGTCATTGAAATTTGTTGTAAATTCAGTTAGTGCACGTTCTTTATGCTGTCTTATCCGGCTCAGCAGCATTTCTCCGCTTAAGAATTGCTCAAACATGTTGAAGATTGATTTTCCAGGATATCAAAAATCAACGAATTGTGGAATTCTTATAGATACTGAGTTTCGCAAGAATACGTCCCCTACTTTTTGGATGCCACTTATTTTTTTCTTTTTAGACTCTCCTCCCCAACATTATAGAACAAAATGAGTCACAAGGTATTTAGAATCGTCCGGTGCTACTCCGTTTTTGGCTTCCACCTCAACGCACATATATACTCACATATAAATATACTTATATTATACTGTAAATGCAGAAGTTTGTAAATATTATAAGTCCATTCACTTTAAAACCGCTTAATCGATCCGGCTGAAATTCTGTGGAATTATTTACGTTTTTCCATGGAAGGTTTTAAGCCATTTTGGAAGTCCGTAGCCCCCTTGAGAAAAGTTGTGGATTCTGACACATCATACACCCCCAATACATTTTTTAAAGAATTTTTGCACACAAATTTATAATTTTTCGTGATATTAGTATACCATCAAAATTTCATGACTCTACATCACCCTTTGCTCGAAATATGGGGCAAAACTAAACTGAATGACTATAATAACACCTGAACAAATTAATCAATTAAACTCAAAATTGGTAGGTTAGTTCCAACTGTGTTAGAGGTAACATTTGTACCAGATTTCGGGAATATTGAACAAAAATTACGCCCTGAATCGTGTTATTAAATATGGTACAAACATAGAATACATACACCAATACACCCACACAGACATACTAACTTATACTATAGTATATTATATACTGTAAATATGAAAGTTTGTTTATATATATGTCCATCACTTCAGAACCGCTTAATCGATTCGGTTGAAATTTTGAGAAATTATTTGCGTTGTTTCACAAAAGGTTTTAGGCGTACTCTGAGGTCCGTATCCCTCTCTGAAAAAAAGTTGTAGATTTTTACCCCTGCACACTAACACATTACGAATGTTTTCCCGAAAATATATCGTCCTCTATTACATTAGTGTACTCTCAAAATTTTATGCCACTACATCATCCACTTCTCGAGATATGAGGAAAAATTATCTAATTAACTACTAATTCCTAAACAAATAAATCAATTAGATTCAAAATTGGTAAGTCTGTTCCTTGGGTAAGAGTTAATGTTTAAACCAAATTTCGAGAAAATTGAACAAAAATTACGTCCTGTATCGTGTTAACAGGAATGGTTCATATAGTTCATACATAAAATACACACACACACACACAAAATGACTAGTTTGGAGTGTCTCACGTATATCTTCAAATCTTAGCCTAGCATACGTCCTTGATTACCATTCATATTGCTTGATTGGGACATGAAAATATTTATTTCTCTACAATCGTACCTATTTTTTTTTTTTTTTTCTATAAGTATAAGAAAAATTGCTGGCTTTTCTGTCATACCTACAGCTTTTTTCTTTGTCATTCTCAATAAGTTTATTTTCTCCCTTAATATTTCATCTTGCTGAAGATCGATAAGTTACGCAATAAAGAAAGCGTATAAATAGGACAACGATTCACGTTTTTAGGAATCGACCGTATTGAAGTTTAATCAAAATCGACGAGAGAAAAAGAAAAAAAAAATGAAACACAATAAAAAATAAAATTGTCGAGTGAAAAAGGACAAAAAAAAGGGTTACAAACATGAAACTTTTTCATTACGAAACGATCATTGTGTCGTCCATTCTAGTTGCTTTTAATAAAGTAACCCTGTCGTATCCAGCTACCCTTTATATGTATACTCTAGTATACAATTACAGGGTGTACCAAAGGTACCTTTTTCCTACATCTTTTTTTTTTTTTCCTCTAAATTTCCCTTCCATATTCGCTCTGTTGCACGATAAAAATAATATTTACCGATAGGAAGAGAATGTTTTTCGCTTCACTTCAATCTACTTTTTGTATTACCTGTTTTTTTTTTTTCCAGTTGTTTTTTTCCTTTCTTTCTGTTGCCTTTATTAGGTCACATTTCAATGGTATTCTCTCGTCAATTATCGATCTCAATATTATTTACCAGTTTTTTACCCCTATTTTTCGCTGACTTTTTTTTTTTTTAATACAGTAATTATATCTACCCTACTTGGTACTAATGACCATTTCCACCGAGTAAATTATAGCTTTATACAAATACATAGGTACTCGATGAGGGTTTGCATCGTATGTGGGCTGCAATCGTTATTAACGATATCGCCGAATTTAGCTTTCGATTAAACAGCTGTGACCCATGTCGTATGTGATAGGAAATATTATTCGCTATTATGCGGTAATGTCGTCAATTTTCGAAAATGATACGAGTCATAGGGCCGCACGATAAGTGGGCACATATGTCAATTGGTGAAGGGGTGGTGTGTGTGGGGTAGCAGAAAATATGGTCGATGTCGAAGTTCATTTATCAAATTGGGTGGTGACTGCGTAAATGCTGAAACTGATGAACAAAAACTACAAAAAAAAAAAAAAGTAAACTTTTATCGAATTTTTAAATTTTTAGAATTTATATGCACCTGCAGCTGGACAAATAGTAGAGATTTTTATTTGATATTTCCCGCACATTTTTACAAATAGCTAATTAGAAAAACGTTAATGTGTATGAGGGATGGAAAATTCGAATGTGATTGAAAAAAAATTGTTTTTTGTGATGGAAATTCGTATCAAGTAGGTGGTTTAAATGTTCGGTACGATGGTAGGGAGGTGATAAAAACGAACTGATTGAAAACCTAGGCTCAATACAACAATAATATTCATAATCTGTATTATAAGACTGAATATATTCGTTTGAGAAATTGCGTTCACATAGGTGTACTTAACCACTTTTCTGAATTTTGCAAATGCATGCTGGAAACATAACAGTTACCTACACTGAAAATAAATAAAATCAATGTTTTTTTACTCACCTCATATGTATAACAGACAATGAACTTAATCTTCCCCCTCACCATTTTTGGTATCCTTCCTATCATGAACTTCTGAGCTTCTCAAATTTACCTCCACTCCATTCCCCAGCACCCCACACCCAAAAATTAAATCAATTAAATTACACACTGCGATTCTTGAAATATACCAATACTAAAATAATTTACAAACTTTTATCACCATTCATTCGAACTTTTGAAACAAATTAGCTAGATTGGTGTCGATATTTTGCATAACAATATGAAAAAAAAAATCCAGAAGTATCTATCGTGGACTGGCCACGAGTTGGTGCGCACCTACAGGGTGCATTGATTTGGCAACACAGGTGAAAAGTTGTGTTGCGTTACATTTCGGTGAGGAGGAGTGTGACGACATATTATTATTTGTCTTACAGACGTTAAACTAAACTAGTTGGTACGCCACAATAGTATCTATATTTTCAAAAACAAACTCACAGTCTGTACAAAATATGACAATATTTATCTAAACCATCGATATTTTGAGTATTAATATTTTTCTTGAAATATCAATATGTACCAATATTTTGCAAAAAATATCGATATTTTGCATATGTATATAAAAAATTATCAAAAACTATCAATGTTTGCAAAAACTAAATCACAATTTACTCGAAATTTGACAATATTTTATCTAAAACATCAATATTTATAGTATCAATATTTTTCCTCAAATATCAATATGTATCGATATGAAAATCTATTGCTATTTTGCACCGCTATCAAGTACATATAATACATCAGCTGATTCACTTGAACTAGCTATTGCTTATCTCATTACCTAGGACAGCAGTTCCCAAACTTGTTTTATCTATTAACACAGTAGCGCAGAGACCATGGTTTCACAAACACCCCAGAATAAAGACCACGATTTTGCAGACCCTGAGTAGACATTATCACACATCAAAAATTTATACATAAATAAGAAAACTTTGTCAATACAGTAACTGGTTGCAGACCCTTTTGACCCCCTCACAGACTCCCTAAGAGTTTACAGACCAAGGGTTTGGAACTTTTGACCAAGGGATAAGAGTTTGATTTGTTCAAAATCTAATGTTTTACATTGTGTGAAAGGCGTTATTTAACATGCGCATAATATTTTTATGAAAAGAGAAAGAGAGAGAGAGGAAAAGGAGAAGAGAGAAGAAAGGAGAGAGAGAAAAAAATTACAGACTGAATTTTTTTATAAGCTTTTATTCTAATCACCATTGCGATTTTAAAATGTACCAACACTGCAGCCAACTTTCTGCAAAATAAAATTTATTTCGTATAAAGCTAAAGCCAAAAAAAATAAAAGCTTATATTTTAAAAACTCGTTCTTAACGTAAACTTATTTTCAAGTTGAAGATCCAGTACGCCTGTTCAAATCTCACAGCGGCAAAATTTTGAAATTAATTTTTTATGATTTTCATGCACTGAAAAATTATGTTTTCACATAGGAATTAATTTTGAATCAATACGTTTTTCATTCAATAATGGGCTACATAATATTGATTTTGAATTTTTCAACTTTTTACAGTCCATATCTCGAGAAGGGGTGATGTAGAGGCATGCAATTTGGAGGGTATGCTAATATCCCGGTGGACAATACATTGTGAAACAAATTTATGAGAAAATGTGTTGGGGCAAATGTGCTAAAATCCACAACTTTTTTCAGGGAGCTACGAACCTCTGAGTTGACTCAAAAACTTCCTTGGAAGAACACAAATAAGTTCCCAAAATTTCAGCTGGATCAATTGAGTCGTTATAAAGCGATGAGCATACATACATATATATATATATATATATATATGTAAGCTCTTTAGAAAATAATGAAGAATCATGTAGACACATCTTTCATCTTTCCATACTTAAAATCCATCAATAGATGAATATAATACAAATCTAATATATATATGAGAGATCTCTGCAACTCACTATATCAGCGAGTGCGAAACACAGACAGAAACTGTGGTTATTTTAAGAATGTGAATACATATTCTTACATCCCTATTCTTCAAGGGGGAGCTGCACTAGGGAAAGAACTGAGCTGATCGTTTACTAATTAGCATTCCGTCTTCCTCAAGATCATCCCACTAGCTTGGCATGTATTGATGGATTTGTAAGCTCTTTAGAAAATAATGAAGAATCATGTAGACACATCTTTCATCTTTCTATACTTAAAATCCATCAATAGATGAATATAATACAAATCTAATATATATATGAGAGATCTCTGCAACTCACTATATCAGCGAGTGCGAAACACAGACAGAAACTGTGGTTATTTTAAGAATGTGAATACATATTCTTACATATATATAAACAAACTTTCACATTTATAATATAATGAAAATGTAAGTGTGTGTGCGTGTATATATGTATATATATTCACACAGCTTATGTCGTTCTCACAGGCTCATAATAATAAAGCTGTAGTCGAAGGGTACAGCATTCGGCCATCAAAACTTTCAGTACCAGACACAAAATGAATTAAAGCATGTTCCATTTAATCGTTTAGGCGTGTTTCTTGGGTCTCAATTATTTATTTATTTTTTCACGATACCAAAAAATGAGGAAAATATTTGAAAAAGTGTGCGAGAAAAAGGTCGGTATAAAATATATATAAGAACGTAGACTTAAAGCGAAAGGAAAAATAAAAAAAGAAAAAGAAACAGAGCAAAGATGATCGGATGTTTTCATCAGAGAAGTGAAAAAGTATGTAGCCGTTTCTTCTTCTTTACAAAAGTGGACTTTAAAAATAGACGAAGTCGAAGGAAATTTATTTGAAAGCTTCTCGAAAGGTGAACAGACACCAACAAATACGTTAAAAGTTCTACAAAGCCTTTTTGTTACAAAACTTACGTCAGAGTGAGAGCAGAGAGATAAAGAAAGACAGAGAGACGACAGTGAGACGGTGAAAGAGAGAGAACAGATGGATTTCGTAAGTTATATATAGCCCGTTTTAAAAATTGATTGCATATTTAGCTATACGGATTTTTCTCGTCGGTTATTGCCTGACATTTTTACCCTCAGTCAGATTAAAAAGAGAAAAAACGCTCACATCTTCGATTCAATGTCGAATATACCGCATATTATAATCGTATTAGGGCCTACAGCAAGCTTTTATCGGTTTAATGAACACAATTTGGCAATTTAATTTTTTCAAACTTCTACATAGTTACGTGGATAAAAAAGGTTTTCTTTTACCTCGACTATATGGACGCGTATACAACGTGAAAATGCTTCTTTCGATTTATTTTTTCACACTCGTTCAAATTCTAGCGTGTCTACCCGTACGAAGCCTTTTTCAAAAATATTTTCATTAACCTTTTCTCGAAAACATTTTCGGAACAAATGACGAAGAAAAAGGTTCGTTTCAAAGTGCTTTGCTAAGCGGATTTAGAGCTACCTCTTTAAATTTTTTTTTTTTTTTTTTCCTCTCACCCACCGTCTCTTATTTGAAATCATACATCCAACTGTTGTGGGCTTATTTTTGAGGAGGTTTATATGGTTGTAGAAAGAGAGAAAAAAAAAAAAAAAAACACTAAACGAAAGTCTTAGTATTTTATTTTACGATATTTGGAGCATGCGTGGGATTTATTTTCTACGTGCGATGGTGTAGTTGATGAATAAGGGGTATCTACTATTTTGTGCGAAATTCTTGCGAGATTTCAGTATATGGCTTTCTTATGGTTTGGTTCATTGAAAATGGTACCGAAGTCTTCAGCAGGATTAAACGATTCGACCAATTTACCTTACTTACGTGAAGAATTCCGTATTTCTCGAAAATTTGTAACGAATAAAGCGGACGTACCAGAATCAGAAAAAGCCATTCTTCTTGTGGGTATTATGCCAGTCTGAGGTATTAGGGGCTCGGCTCTATTGATGACAGTCATTGCCCAGAAGGTTGGCCATTATAGTGCACTGCATGTTAAACACGCATTCGTTCGTATGTTTGTAATTATGTTCTGGCCAAATCTTGTAAGTACGTTCCAATTACCAGACTGCGACTAATTGAGGGGATCACTCTCAGGGTGACATCATTGGCCAGTTATCAGTGCATGTGCCATATTTTATCAGTTACCATAGCAACCATAAAAAATACGAGGAAATATATTTACACGTATAATATGTATGTATTTGTATACGGGGTGATGCAAGACATCACGCACCATTCAAAAACTCCATTTGGTGCGTGATGTTTTGCATCAATGTGAAAATTATGCCACTGTCGATGAATATTGACGGATCACAAGAAATGTCATGTTAAATGAAAAAATTAGATGTATTTAGTACGGTTACATGCAAATCGAAAGCAATTCCTTGCGAGTAAATATTAAAATATGTATCATTGATGTGTGTAAAAAATCGCAAATTCAACTTTTTGAAATTGATCAAAAAATATCAGGAACTTGGACCCCCTCAGAAGTTTTATATCCTAGTTGGTAATTTCGCCTCTAATATTTTGCTGTACCATCGCGAACCAAATGCTGCTGTCGGATCAATATGGGGGCAAATTAAAAAATGGACAACGTAAAACGGTTAATAATTGAAAGTTAATTGACGTATAAACGAGTGCAAAGTGGAAAAGCTGCGTACAACATATTGGGTATTATTATGATTATAATATTGTTACTTATAAAGCTGAAATTGAATTTTTGAGAGTTGGATAGATGGATTGTTGAATGTTGATAAGGCTGTTGAACCACTCGTGTTTGATTTAAAGGCCAACTCCAATTCTGATTAGTAAAATGTAATGTATCTGCTGTCCCCCTCCCACATTATGAAATAGTTTATCAGTCGATAATTTTCGCAGCGCATATTTCAAATTTTATGTTACAAAAATGAAGAACTTACAATGCTCGTGGATGGTGTACTAATACTCATCGACAGTGGCATAATTTTCACGTTGATGCAAAACATCACGCACCAAATGGAGTTTTTGAATGGTGCGTGATGTCGTGCATCACCCTATATACTTATGTGTGCGAGTACAGGAGCCCGTATATAAACCATCGGAAATGGAAGCTAAATTGCAAGTGTTTGTCGAGCTTTTGATTTCCCTATACTTAATTGTATGAAGTGGTTGAATGTGCGAACTACAGACTACCTTCTGAAGTGAAATTCATTCTACAATGTAAGGTATTCCTCACTTCTATTCATATTATTACCGTTTAGCAATAGTTACCTAACTAATTTTTCAAAATTAAATTAATTTTTCATATTTTCAAATGGGACCGGTAGAGTCCACTTTTTCAATTTGTGGGGTGTCACTATTTTTGATGCTGGCTGAAGTTATCTTTTTATTTTATTTTTTGTATATTATAGCACACAGAAAACTGATTTTTCAAACAACGAACTGGTTTTTGTAAATCAATTTTATAAATGAATTTGGTGATTGTGGTGTATTTTTCTTGAAACCTTTAAACAATTGAAGCATCATCAACTATTCTTTGAATAGTAGGCGAAAAAATGGAAGAGAACTTCCTGAGATTTGAATAAGTTTGTATTATTGCAGCTTTTCAAGCTGCAATAATCAATGATTCGTTGTCTAAATGAATGCTCATTATTTTTCATTCCTGAAGTCTTACTTTCAAAGTGACAATAGGAAAGGAGGGGATCATATTCGAAACTTTTTAGAATTTCTACTTGGTTTTTAGATGAAAAATTTCAAAATTTTTTTACAGATATTTTAGTACCGATTCAAGTTTATTGAAAACTGGTGGACATCAAGAACATAACTATGACTGT
Source organism: Ericerus pela (assembly GCA_011428145.1). NCBI lineage: Eukaryota > Metazoa > Arthropoda > Insecta > Hemiptera > Coccidae > Ericerus > Ericerus pela. The sequence continues at coordinate 102,623 of WOFM01000346.1, forward strand.
CCAACCGATGAATTTACTCTAAAATGGATGATTATTATTCCTTTAAAGAAGACTCAAACGGGTCAATCAAATTTTTTTTTTTTTTTCTTCAAGTTTAATTACTGTAAAGAAAGGCAAAATCTATTAATATCTTGTTCATATTTTCCCTTACGTATTACTTTTAAGGAGTGTAACTTAGGTTTTGACTATTAACATCATTCCTCCTAAAAACAGTTCCAAATATTTTGACTGAAGTAGGTACTTAATAGTATATTGTGTGACAAGTGCGTAATGTGGGATATTGTTTTACTGAGTGTGAAAAATTTGCAGACGAGCCAAACGCGAGTGCTACAAACTTGACACCAATTAAAATAGCCCACAAGCACTTGTCACACACCATACGTTTTGTAACTAATAAGCAAAAAAAATGTACAACAACAACTCCCACTCTCAATAAAAACAAAACTCATAAAGTAATTAAATTTTGGAAATTATAGCTGAAAAAACACAAAAACGGTTAGTTTTACTTTTTTTTTTGCTCATTTATTTTCAAACAGCTAAGAACAATTAACAAATTATAAGGAAAGTAGTTTCAAGTAAATTTTTTCCACTTTCTAGCAGTATTAATCCCAGATTTCTAGCTTAAACAAGCGCTGAGGAATCATTGAGTGAAAGAAAAGAAGTTTTTGGATTTCAAAAATAAATTTTTTCAAATAATTTGCGTTTTATTTGTTTATTTTTAAATTGTTAAAGATGATTAAGAAATTAAACGAAAACTAAATTCAGGTAATTTTTTCCTCTTTTCAGAGATATTGTTTTCAGCTCTCTAGCTTAAATAGCGTCTGAGGAATCATTGAGGGAAAAAGGAAAAGTTTCTGGATTCCAATATATGGCAAATCTTCTATTAATTTGGGTTTTTTTCATTTATTTGTTGTCAAATAGCTAAAGATAATTAGAAAATTGTACCGAAAATTTTTTAATTTTATCCGCTTTCAACCATTACAAACCCCAGCTCTCTAACGTAATTAGAAGTTGAGGAATCATTTGAGACTTTTTTTTTTGAAGATTGAAAAGTTGTGCTTGATTGGATTGGCAATTTGACGAATAGTTTTTCACGAAATAACTAACTGATAATATCAAAATGATTATATGTTCGAATATTTTACACCCTGCCGCGCAGGATCGGGATGCGCAAGAGTGTGTAAATTACTTTACACATTCTTGCGCAGGATTTTGATGCGCGAAAGATTGTAAATTTATCGTCTACTTGACAGGCCAAAAATTTGTTTGTTTGCATTGACTGTACATGGATGTAAAACTCGTTCTTTCGTGCATGTATTGCAAAAAATATTTTCATGATCTATTCAAAATCAAGAAAAGTATCAAATTATGTAAGTAAAGAAAAATAATTTTTAAAATGTTGAATAATTTCACTTTAGAAATGATTTTATTATTGGAAAGAAATACAACATAATATCTCTTGTTAATTTTCCAAACTAATGAAATTCATACAGTCAATATTATGATATTAATTCTCTAATATGCAATTAGTTACAACCAAAATCAACACAACGTTATGTTCTCGAATTTTGATAATTTTGAGATAAAACCTTACAAATGGATATTAAATTATTTCAACATTATTGAGATGTCAGTCTTCATTGGAATATTTGACATAATTATTTCAAGCAATGATGAACTACAATAACGTATTTTGAAGCTGACTGTATAATACGGAATCCAAAAATCTTTTCTCCTATGAAGGGAGTCTTGTAGCACTCTTCCAGAGTTCGCACGTGTCAAATCAGTTGCATATTCTTACCTTCAAAGGCTCAATTTATAAAAGTTCTTATTTTGTATGGGTGCATTCTGTGCACATAATAGGAAGTGTAGTGGAGGAGTATACTTATTATATTGGTTTAACGTCACAAGGACGAATAAATATATCTCGTTGTCACACACCTTAGCTCTCGCCTTGTTGTTAGACAACTGTTAGCGTCGCCTCAGCCCAGTATCTCCAGTCATGTCGAGTCCTCTGCGCATCGCTAGTGCGCACAGGACTCGTGGGCGTAGCCATGACACTGGGGGCGGTGTTCCTGGGTGGCCATCGGTGGCCACCTCCGAAGATTCCCCTGAAATCTAGAATAAAGATTAGACATACATGTTATATGAAATGTTATTTTATTAGAAAAACAACAATAAGAATAACAAATACAATATAAACATGAAAAAATAGTTATTTGCAGAGTTTCAAATAAAAATAGGAACACATAATTTTTATTTTTTCTTCTGACGTTACGACGTAACAAACTGACAAGAAAACGAGACTTTCAACGAAAGTTCGTTTCGACAGCCGGACGCTGCAGTTGAGAGTATGGGACGAGTTATTGGCCATAGATCACAGATTCTGTAAGGGAATATTTGGGAATTAGCGAGTCGTGTAAACATCAATGATGCTAAGTTAAGTAGTGCACTCTGCCACCTATTACCCGTAACCTTTTATAAAGCACATGACAGTAATAGTGGGTGCCAAAAAATTGTAGTTATACCGTTTTTAGGAGTATAATGTCCAATTATGGTGTACCCTAAAGTCAGTAATTTGGTTTGTCAGACCAGTCTATTTTTGTCATAATCAGGGGTTCTATCGGAGGTACGATACTATGTATCAAATTTTTCTACATTTCTGGCATCTAACTCCAACGGAGCCAAGAACTTCAGAGGTCTTGTAGATGTTTGCTTGCTTGAGAATTCTATTTTTGCGTGACGGATTTGGCCGTCACAAGATTTCTCTAAATCAATGATTTTTGCAAGTTTGTAAACGCCAGGTTTGGATGTGTAGTCCAAAACGTGTACTATATCGTTTACTTTTGGTACAAATGGTACCGTGCGCCCTGGATTTGAGAGCTCAGTTGGTGGTCTATCTCTTAGGTATAAGAGAGATTGTCTCTTCCAAGTTAACCAAAGGTTTGTTAGGTAATCTTGGTCAAGTTTCTAAATGTCCATAAGCTGTTTTGCTGTAGGAGTTGGATCTTTATTCGATTCATTAATCGGATTACTTAGGTGGCCTAAGTTGGCTCACATGAAATGTGCGGGTGTTAACGTCAACTGATCAAGCTCATCTGGAGATGGGCATAGTGGTCTTCTGTTAACCATTGTTTGTATATCTTTCAAGCTCGCTTGAAAGGTATGTTTGTATATTGAGTGGTGACCGTGGACTTTATAAAACACTTGTTTTATAATTCCAATCAGTCGTTCATAAACTCCACCATACCATGGTGCTTTAGCTGGGATGAAGTGCCATTTAATGCCTCTTTCATCTAAGCTAGGTTTTATTTTTCGTTCTTCAGTGAATGTTTTCCAGTATTCTGGTAAGTACGATGCAATTAAGTGGAATTGCGCTGCGTTATTGGATAGGATAACTTTAGGCATGCCTTTGTCAGTGAAAAATGTTAAGAACGCTGTCCAGATATCCTCAGTTGTCAAGTTTGACACTGAGAGTAGGTGTACTGCTCTGGTGGACAGGCACGTAAAGATCAACACCCAATTTTTAATGGTTGTTGTAGTTGGTGTTGCCAACTGTGTTTTCGATTTTGGCAGGTATTTGTCAAATACCATGAATGGGCCAAATATGTCCACACCTGTGTAGGTAAATGGATTCACGAAAGGTACCAGGCAAAAGTTTGGTAGTGCTGAAAAAGTTGGTTGTTTGAACGGTCTTGTTTCAGCTTTTTTACATAGTGCGCACGATTTCTTTAGAATTTGAGGTAACACTTTTAGTGACTTTGGCACAAAATAGTGTCTTCTAAAGTCGGCTATGGTAAATTTCGTACCAGAGTGTACGTTTTTCAGATGTGTATGCATCAGAATTAATTTTGTTAAGTGAGACTTAAGATGCATCAGGATTGGTGATAGCATGTCTCTTGCGTACTCGATATCGGGTAGATAATTTACTGTACGTAATATCCCAGATGGATCAATCAGGATGTGAAATTTTTCGTACAAGACGTACAGAGAGTGATTTTGTATTTCTAATACTTCGAGTAATTTTCTGAAGTATTTCTTTTGATCAGCTCTGATGAAGCAGAGTAGAGCAAAATGAAAGGTGAAATCTAACGATGCATAAGGTGAAATTAATCGTTTTCTCCTTATTCGTTGTTTACTAAATCGTTGTATGGCTTCTATACATTGTAAGAATGTACGTACGGGTTTAGATAAAGTATTGAATTTTGTGATATCTATGTTGAACGGAGTGTTCAATGGTGGGTGTATGAAAGTTTCGAAAGGTATTTCATCTTTTGGAATATAGCATGATTTGGTGATGGTCAAATCAAGTGGCTGACTTTGGTTCGGTGGATCAGCTATCCACTGTTGAGACAGAACCTCAGGTTCTGGTAGTGTAACTTCACATTGATCTGTGTTTGGACCAATGAAGAAGTGTGGGATGAATCTTTTTGCTGATTTCATCTGCCTTAAATATTTTGCAGGATGATGTTTGTCAAAAATTGATTCATCGTCCATTGTTATTGATACGGACTTTTTAGAAGTTGAGGATAATACTTCTTTCATTGTATGAAATACAGGTGTATCTATTTTAGTTGGTTCGTCTGGTAGGCTTTTGATTATGTTCAAATTGGTTTCTGGCCAAGATTTTTCATTTTGGCATAGCCAGGTTGGGGCAGACCACCAGAGTGATTCGGAGAATTCGTGGATAGAGGAACCACGTGAGCCAATATCAGCTGGGTTGTCCGTTGATGGGACATATCGATATTTGACAGGTTTTATACTTTTTATTTCGTCGACTCTATTTTTTACAAATTGTGGGTGGATTTTTCTTTCTAATAGCCATGTGAGAACATATTTGCTATCAGACCATAAGAATGTTGATGCGTTCTGTAAACCGAGTGGTTTACATAGGTAACGTAGTCCACGTGCACCTATGAGTGCTGCTGTCAATTCGAGTTTAGGAATTGTGATCTGTCACATAGTTGTTACGCGTGATTTTCCTGTTACAAATCTTACTGCATGGCAATTTGATTTAGTGTTGCTAAATCTTATATATATTGCCATGGAGTAAGCTATCTGTGATGCGTCTACGAATACATGTAATTGACAGGTATTTGGGTCATAAGTTCCTAGCTAGAATTGTCTAGGAATGCAGTAGTTGAGGCTGTTGCTGAGGTCAGTAATTATCTCAGTAGCTGTTGGTTCGAGATCGTCTGGGATTTTTTGGTCCCATTTCAATCCCTTGGACCAGAGTACTTTCATGAACGTTCTTGTTGGAACAAATGCTGGTGCAAACCAAAATAAAGGGTCATAGAATGATGATAGTACCCTAAGGAATGTGCGTTTTGTCCATGGAGACGTAAACGGTTTTGTATTGGGCATGTAAAGTACATCATGGTTCATATCCCAATATAGGCCAAGCACTTTGATGATTGGGTTGCTTAATGCGTGTTGTGGGTTGAAATCTTTTCTTAACTGTTTACCATTAGTGCCCCATTGGGCGAGTTCCACAGAGATATCGTTGAATAATTTATTGGATTTTATGTATAATTCTTTTGCTTCTTCGTACATTGGTACAGAAACAATTAAATTATCAACGTAAAATTGTTCTAAGAACTTGTCATGGAACTCCATGTCGACCAATCAAAAGTGATGTAATAGCAATGCTGCTAGTAAGAATGGTGCCGTTATAATTCCAAAAGGAACACGGCAGAATCAAAATGTTACTAGATTGTTATTGGTCATGGGATCGTTAGGATTTTTAATCCATAGGAAACGTGTGATATCTCTGTCATCTGGGTGCAATCCAATTTGATGAAATGCTTTTTTAATATCAGCGATTATTGCGTAAGGGTTCTTACAAAAACTTACAAGCATTGCTATTAGATCAGCTAACAGTACTTTTCCTTTATGCAAGCAGTCATTTAGGGTCACGTTAGACTTTTTGGTTTTGGCCAATCCATCAAATACTACTCTGAGCGGAGGGCTTTTTGTTGGATTGTAGATACCCTTGTGTGGTAAGTAATGTACCACTTCTACAGGCCTATCGTTTTCGATAGGTTCGATCATTTCTAAGTCGATTAGTGAGATAAAATACTGATCGTATCTTACAAAAAATTCTGTATTTTTCTGCAATTTAGGTAATTGTCTTTCTAATTGTTTGAATGCTAACTGTCTATTATTGACTAAGGGTGGTGGGCTATATTTGTATAGCCATTTGATTTGGTATCTATTGTTCACTAATTTTATATTTTTATAAAATAAGTGCAATGCTTCAGTTTCAGCATCGTCCTCAACTAGGTTTTTGGTTTCGAAACCTAACGTGTCTAATTTCTAGAAGTTTTCTACACTTTCTGGGGATGTAAAGAATGATGGTTCGAATGCATCACATTTGGTTGGTTTTCCTAGGAATCCTCCTAACATGTTTCCAAAATCAGTTTTGATTAGGGTTAGGGTTGGTGACAAATGTTTAATGTGCTTTATAAATGACCACATGTAATTATTACCAACTAATAAATGTATCGTAGGTTCTCGGTCCAAACCTGAAAAATCGATATTTTAATATCGTGGGTAATGGTTTTTAAATTCATCAAAATCAAATTTGGAAAGGTTGTTTGTGATGTATGGAACCGTATTGGCTTCCATTTGAACCTTAGTTCCATCGCGTTTGAATAGTTCAAATTTTACAATTTGGGTGCGAATTTGTTTTGACATTTGTCCAGCTAGGCCACGAAATTTGATTGTTTCAGCGAACTCAGAAAAATTTTGTCTGAGGTGTTCATTGGCATATGTGTAAAACATATAGCTATGTTTGCTTCCACAATCGAAAAAGCCATTAATTTTTTCTGGTTCTTTAGCGTTTGGAGCGAGAATGTACGATGAAAACGTTAAGAAATGAGCGTCGATATCTTTAGTAGTAAAAAATGATAAACACTCACTTAACACTGGAACTCCGGATGTGGAACTCAGGTTCTCATCCTCTCAGCATTGCTGTGCAACGAGACTATTGGTGTCTTCTTCTGAAGCTGCAGTCGTCTGTAATGTTACAGTTTATTTAGGGTCGAGAACAGGTAATTTTTGTTGCTGTTTATCAAACAGGTTACCTGGTGGTAGGTACTGCTTGCAGTCCTTCAGCATTTCTACCCATGCTGTGACCTTGCCTTCCGTGATCGGATATTTGATCACGGGACACAGGTTGGAGTGGTGCTTGGTACTGCCGCATTGGAACCAGCGGCAGTTTGAGGGTGGCAGCTCTTCACAGTACTGGGTACTGGTGTGCGATTGCGTACAGTGCATACACAATAAGTATAGTTCGTAGTGCGCACAACGAGATTCCAACATACTCTTTTTTCTGCATAGGTGAGCATGGTGCTCACCTATGCAGAAAATACAAGGTGTATTTGGTTTTATATGCTCAGTATTTTTTCATAGAGGAAGGATGTAACTGGTGTTACGAATTTTTACCATATATTATGCATTTTAGTTTTTAATATGGGAAGAAAAGATCATAAATTGTTTTTTACGTGATTTTATCGATTTTTGGAAATTGTATTTTCAAAATGTTTCAAAGTCTTTTTGACAATTGAAATTTCGGGCGTGACCCGTAAGTGAAAGGGTCATTTTCGAGTTTAGCAAAAATAAATTTGCTTTCGATAATGATGAATTTTTTCAAGTCTTATCAAGACGTGTAAAAATTGGGCATGACCCGTGAGCGAAAAGGTAAAAGATGATTGATTTTCGAATGGTAATTTTTCCTAAGTGTTGAGAAAAAAAAATGAAAAATCGGGCATGACCCGTGGGCGAAAACATCATTTTCGATTTTCAAGAAACGGATAATGTTTTTCGAAGTCAGTTTGATTTCCAGGGTCTTGCCCCAAAACAAATTTTGGCGTGACTCTGGGGCGACAAACTGATTTCAATTTGTAATTAGATTACGCACAAATGACTTAATTATTTGCACTAAGATCGATAAGCGATCTTAGGCCAGTATAAAATGGCAGACTGGCTATTGGAATTACAAGAAATTATGATAATATACAATAGAAACAAATAAATTGTAGTCCGTATATCTAAGATTTTGTCTCGTAACAATGTGTTACGAATGCATATTTCAAATATGGCGACACTTTAGAAAATTTGCTAAAGATTACAATGAGGCGTAAGTGTCCTTACAGTTTTCTTTTTATTGAATGGCGGTACCTTTCGGAAACTTTAAACTTTGCCACTACACTCCGGGGGGAATGAATAAGTAAAAATGCGTAAATAATTACGAAAATAATGAAGAATCACTATGAAAATTGATTGAATAATACTTGAAATATGATCAATTGCTGAAACGCACAATGAACTCAATCAAATTTTGACGAGTGAAGATGATCGTCTATCTTTTTGTACATCAGGGGTACGTTGTGTTAAACATGTTGTTGTCGGGGTGAGATAGCGCATGTGTGGGTTATTGTCTCCACAATCGCTGCTGTTGCAGTGGAATGCTCAAATTATGTTTGTGTGTGTAATTGCGTAAAGGATTACAATCCTTTTTTGCGTATGTGTGTGTGTTCACACAAAAAACTCATACGATGTTCAATCGTCCAGCGGCTGGAGAAAGCCGATTGGATGAACCAAGTCTTTTGTCTTTCTCACAATCGTCGTATTTTTGAAGAATTTCGATCGAATTATATGCCGTTTGTGTCTTTATTAAGGACTGTTTTTACAAACGTATAAGTGCGAGAGAGACAGGGATATTCCTATATTTTTTCTCTATCTCTCTCGTTTTGTTCCATTTTGAAGGACAGAGACACGGATGCGCTAACATTTAGCGATGTTTCTGTATTTCTTACAGTCTAAATATTTTTAGGACGAATTTAGGAATTCGATATTTTTAATTTTTTAGAATAATTTACGTAATAAATGGCACTGGGGGCGGCGGAAAAATAATTGTAAGTTATTTTTCCGTCAGCTATTTACTAGCGGTAATTACAAGAGTCATTTCTAGGCTAATTGACAATTAGGAAATGTATTACTATACGGGGTATAGGGAATTATTATTGAGTTGAAGTCCAGTCTGGAATAAGTCAAATTGTTTAGGTCTGAGTATGATTGTCAGGCTATTTCTTATTGAGACTGTTAATTACGTATGGCGTACGGATGAGAGTTATTTAATAGTGGAAGCGATTATTATCTCAGTTCGGGTCAAACTGTGTGTTGGGCCGCAGAAAATTTGATAATTCCGTTTTTCGCGATTAGATCCGAAATTAATTTTCGATTTCCAAAAAGAGATTTTTGATGTTCGAAATGATATTTCAAATTTTTGAAATTAAATTTCGATTTGCGAAATTAAATTTTGATTTTGCGAAATCAAATTTCGATGAAAACAAATTATTAAATTCGAGGTCCAGTGAAAAACACTGTGCTCCTGCTACCATGTAGTGGAGGAGTTTACTTATTATATTGGTTTAACGTCACAAGGACGAATAAATATATCTCGTTGTCACACACCTTAGCTCTCGCCTTGTTGTTAGACAACTGTTAGCGTCGCCTCAGCCCAGTATCTCCAGTCATGCCAAGTCCTCTGCGCATCGCTAGTGCGCACAGGACTCGTGGGCGTAGCCATAACAGGAAGATCACATGTTTGAATCCAGGCGACGTAACAATTTTTTTTTTCGAAATTTTTTTGAAATGAGCCATAGGCATACAAACATTTTTAAAAAATTTCTTCGCATTTCAAACTCATTTAACTCTGTAAGTATTGAAGATAGAAACCTGGTCATAAAAAAATTTGTTAATATAATCGATGAGTACAATAAAATGCCATCGTCAAAAATAAAATTTAAAGAAATTTTTGAATTTCCTCATTTGACGAAGCTATGAAAAATTTGAAACTTTTAGGACCTGTATCAGTTTTGAAACAACCAATTTTCAAACCTATGTCAGTAAGAAATTATTTTCTTCTCTGAACGAGTTCTACAAGACCTATCGAATGGAAAGAAGCTTTAAAAATCCCTATATAGTGTTTTGAATATTTTCCTCGAAATAGGAAACTACACCATGAGTGAGCGCATAATTCCACTGACAGAACAAAATTGAAAATTTTCAAGTCGTTTTAATTTATTTAAAATGAAAGAAATAATTTCACATCAACGCAAATAATAAAAAGGAACAACGTAAAGATGAAAATCAAAATCAAAATCAAAAATGACAGCTACGTAGGCTATGACGTCAAATTATTTTACATTAAATTCAGACTTTATTCCAAACAAATGTTCGTGTTATTTTATTGGATTATTATTCTTATAAGGCAGGTACGCTCTTAAATATCAAAACTATCTTACTCGTCCTTCGAAAGTTCTCATATAGAGTAGTTGGCTACATCTTAAGACGCCCACATAAGTACTAGGAGTAACTACAGTAACTCAGTTTTAGAAAATGTATGATAATTTGTCGAATCTAAATTATTTAGAAACTTTAATTCAAATAATAATTTAAATTACCTATTCTCTCGTATCTCACGATCTAATTGAGAAAAGAGTTGTCATTCGCGCAACTTTTAATGATCACTGTCGAAGTAGACTATTTGGTTAATTTTTGTGGATATTTTCTTTATAAAATAGTATTTGTACAAATTAAGGTGATGAAGGTTTGGAGGCGAAGGCAAGTGTCTCACGAGCAATAAAAAGGTACTTGAGAGCAAACAATTAGAATTAAGGGCGTATGATCAGTTGACTATTATATGGTGGATGAAGGAAGGAGGCTAACGAAAAAAGGAATAGAGAAAGGTTCAAAAATCATAAGTCAATCATTAATGGATCATATTTCTTTGGAAATTGAGACCCTAAGAGAAATAATTTTTCATTTTATCATTTAACGAAATCGTACACTATTGAAAGTTTTGAAAATGAGACTGTCGCCTTAATTTCGTGTATTTTTTTTTTTATGAAAAAGTGATTATCAGTGGCGTTAACAAAGTTTCACTTTGAAAAACAATGTTAGGATTGAGGTTGAAGAAAGTCAATCTTTTGGAAATACATCAGCCGAGTATTTACTGTTGTTTGAAAACTTCGAGCTTAAATTTTCTTTATATTTTTCATTGCTCAGATTTTTCATTTTTTGGCAATAAGGTAAAGACTAAAATTAAATGAATCTGAAAATAAAATTTTTACCATTAATTTTAGTGCAAAAAATTTATTTTGATGATATTTTTTGGTATTTTCACTTCAGATTCGTAAAAGTACATTGAATAGGCAACTTTTTTAACTGCGAACGTGAGAAAACTGCCATAGGTATTCACCTCATGTTCAATTAATTGCGTAGTGTTTACGCCATAAACAATCCAAATTAAGTAACACGAAGATTTATTTTCGACAGGTTAAATGAATTTTTGGGCTAATAAATTCTCTTGTTTTCTTTTTTTTTTCTTTTTTTGTCTTTTATATTTATGTTTTCATACTTAATATTTTTCTCAAGAGAGGAAGAAGAATGGATTTTTGGGAAAATTTAACAATACCCTTCTCTTCATCGATACAATGTTGTAATTCTAAAATAAATATTTTGAAACATTTCGTTTTAACAGGTTCGTAAGTTGTTGGAATAATCCGAAAATACTTTCTTCGTCAGCTTAGAACGAAACAAAGGAATGCAAAACTCATTTAAGAAATTGTTCAAATCGTTATTATTGATAAATTAAATTTTTCCATCTAATGATTTTCAGTCACTGTTGTAGGTATTTCTGTAACTACGTTTAGGGATTCATAACAATATATTGAAAACTTGAAAAATAAATTTTCTTTATTTTCGAACTTTTTTTACATTCCTCTACCCGAAGAGGTGAAAATAATGATGTCGCTTCATAATACAGTACTAATAAAATGAAACAAGACGAAATGAAGTTTTGAGAAAATTTTTCATTTTTTAATAAGTTTAGAATTTTATTTCAGCTTTGTCGAAAAACTGAATCACTTTTACTATAGGTACCTAACTCTATGAATATTCTTTTCAATTAAAACTTCGTAAGTTTATTCAAAAGTTGAAAATCTAATCTTCGAATAAAATTTATTTTTTTTTTTTTGTAAGTGATTGGAAACAATAAGAAACTGAAAATTTTTTAAAACAATCTCACAAAAAATTAAAATCGTTAACATAATCTTCGCACGAAAAATGTATTTTGAGTTGTCGAGTAAATTCATGAATTTTTTTTTTTACCAAAATGAACAACCCTAAACTGAGGACTAATTATCAGCTCCATTTCTGAATTTAGTATAAACTCATAAACGAAAATCTAATTAAATGTCACCAAAATTGTAGTGATTTTTACCCAAAAGAGTCGTATTTTCGGCTCCAAGATTTTGAGTAACGAGTATTCCGTGGAACACTGGAAAACCCTTTCGTACCCAGCTCGAAACAATAAAGAAAGCATATTCTTGGAGATACTCCAGTCAGAAATTCAAAATAATATGCAAAATTTTACTGAAATAAAAAATGTTTGAATCACATCAATATCTACACGATTTGTTTATTACTAAGCGATTATTTTAGGCCAAGTTTTTAGAAATTTCGACACTTTTGACGTCATTTATATGACAACGTTTAAATGAGAGATTCGGAATGAAATTGGGCGAAATCAAAATTCTATGATTTTCGAGTCAAAGCTGGTTCTGACAAATCAAGTATGTCCATTTTTCTACACACGAGTTGTGATTCATCTCCAAGTTAATAGAATAAAAATTTACATAAATTTTCACTGAATCAGTCAATCAGCCAAGAAATGTGAATTTTAAACTTATTCTTCTTGAAATAAGATTTTGATGACACGTGTCTTCTGAAGTGTCTGAAACCGAATTAAAGTGGTAAGTCATATTTATTTGAAAATATCTTTCACCGTCTTTGCCCATCTTATATACTTTGTACCTTCAATCATTTATTTTTATCATCATCAACGTTTCACTGATAATTCGCCATTCAACTTATGTCCATTTATCTTTGATGTACCTCATCTCACCTTATTAGCATACATGATTTTTCCTAACGACTGGGTTAGATGCTGCTGTCCAATTCAGATAAGGTTTTCCCATCTCTTTCCCTTTATATTCAATACGCTCTTTCTTTTTGGTTGTAAGAAAGGCGAATCAGTCTGTTAATGATCAAGAATCAAGCAACATACACTCTCTCGAAAAATGAGAGATGATGTACTTTTGATTTTATGTTAAAATGTAATAACAGAGTTTGTTATGGGAATATTTATCCTATTTTGGTACACTCATTATTTTGAAAAATGATTTTTGTTGGATGTTTCCTACCATTCATACCTGCTTCTCTGAATCTGGATTGGATTGTAGCTATTCATTTGGAATCATGCCACATTGTTATTGATCGAATCAACTTGCAATAAACGGAACAATCGATTTGTTAGTGTTCTTATTTTCTTTATTGGCCATAAGTAACTATATTGTGACTGATTTGTGTAATGGGGAGTAGGAGTCTTGTTCAGTGCCACATGGAAAATCCATTATAGGGTATACTTCAGCTAGTTGAGTATCTCCATTGTCAGGGAGTCTGTGGAGGTGTATCGCAACTATATATATTTATCCTCCTTAAAATGTGATTTGTTATTTGTTTGTGTTAAGGAGAATTTTGCCTATTTTTGTTTTTCTTTATTTTCAACTGCCCTATCTTGTTCCTTCTGGCCCTAGTATACCCAGCCCCGCCTGTGATATTCATATACTTGGATGTCACACTTCTTTCGCTCTAAACCCTTAATTAATGAATTAATAAATGAAATTTATCATAATGCCACATTTCAAATTCCTCTGTGCAATTAACCCTTAGAGTTATTGTTTGCCAAGAATAAGGTCTAACTGAAATATGAAGTTGGCGTAATTAGTAAAGTGCTTATTTCCATTTTAACTAATTCTACAGAAGAAAACAAAAACAGTTTTTCAGCACCAAAATTCAATATTTTTTTATTAACTTGGGTTTATAAAAACATGAAAAAATGATTATTGTTAGTAAAATATTCATAATTCTTTTCATGAAAAAAAAAAAAATCCAGGTAAAATAATAAATAAATGGAGATATGCACATTTCCACTTACCAATATTAACCAAGATCAATCAACTGTTTTTGGACATATGTACTTTTCTTAGATTATTGACTTGCAGATACACATTTTTCCTTTTTCAATTTGAAATATTCCTAGGAGATACGTACATTTCCTTTAAAAATAAACTGAATGGAGTTGTATGTTTCGTCGGTTCAGGGAATCGAATCTGGGACCTACATATTTGCCAGCTAAAAGCAGTGAACTTAACCGCACGCTATAAATGGCGAATGTATTTTATATTACAAGGTATGGTGGTCCCCACATACTCTTCCCCTAGAGAGACTCAACACGAGTTGAACGACATTAGATGCTGTGGGAGGTTAGGTGGAATCAGAAATGCCTCTTATACCTATACGCACAGACTTATACTACCTATATGGGTTCTATTTCCACTATATAGGGCGCCATCTATCGGCAACTCAGGTTAGGAAGGAAAGTTGTGAGTTCTACCATGCACCACTAGGGTATGTGCGTGTCCAACACACGTCAAGGGTCACCAGATGTAGGTTTTGTTGGTTCAGGGAATCGAACCTGGGACCTACATATTTGTCAGCTAAAAGCAGTGAACTTAACTGCACGGCCATCTCACTGCCGACTGTAACTGGCAAATGTATTTTATATTAGACAAGGTATGGTGGTCCCCACAGGAGTTATGGATTTTCCTATTTTTGGAAAAACAGAAAAAATATTCATGTCTCAGATAGATACCCAACACTAATATGCATTGCAAAAAAAAAAAAAAAAAAGCCCGAGTTTTGCCGGGGCTATACTGGTTATACTCACAAACGATTTATGTGTAAACACAACCACGCACCAAGACATCATATAACACACACAAACGAGAGTTACAATTGTAAGAGTTACAGTTACGCAAATCTGACAATCATAATCCTCGATTAGCCCCTACCATAAACCAAGCGCTAAAATGTTACCACATCAAAAATCCATCAGGAAAGCTAATAACCCAATTTTCACAATTTTTGGAG
This sequence comes from Ericerus pela, assembly GCA_011428145.1. NCBI lineage: Eukaryota > Metazoa > Arthropoda > Insecta > Hemiptera > Coccidae > Ericerus > Ericerus pela. The sequence continues at coordinate 117,683 of WOFM01000346.1, forward strand.
ATACCTACGCAGTTTACTAACTAAGCTAATGTAGCTCAAGTAGGTTTCGTACAATAGATAAATGTAGACTACTTAATCGTTAAAGGGTACCATTAATTAAAAGGCCTAAACTGTATACTAATATAGAACTGCTTCTTTTTCCTCTGCCAACAGGTTGTGCACATGGCCCATGCATTAAAACGTATTTCATACGCAACCAGCGATTTGCACCATAATCAATTTTGTTTTTTGGCTCGCGAACCAAAAGGGCATTACAGCAACCAGTTCTGCCATCTGTTTATCACAAATACGGCGCAACAGGTACGTAACGATAAAATTGTTTTGTTCGTGTAAGTTCTGCAACAGGCTGGGAAGTAGAATAAAAAAATGCAAAAAATTTAAAAACGTTTAAAAAATCAGCTGTTTCTCCGTTACTTTTTCCACAACACCGACACGAAATTATCCACCAAGATACTGTTCTATAATTTCATTTAAACCCTCTCTGTCTCTCACCTCCGTGGAAACAACTCTCTTTAATTATGCCTTATTATATAGCAACAGGTGTAGAGGCGGTAAAAATGTTCTTTAATGAAAACGATTCAGTGATGGTGTACGAGATACCTATACTCGTGCCACTTTAGCGAAAAAAATGAAATTAAAATGAAAAAAAGAAATCATCGTTTTGCACCCCTTAAAAAAAGAAATAAAAAATGGAGAGAAAAAAACGCGTGTACTTATTGTCACTTTCGTTGAAGTGTTGTGCTGTTGTTGTTGTTGTTTTTTATACTTTCTCCGAGTCTTGTTTCCTTCGCGAGAAACGTTCGTTTTTTGCACAGTTTTCTGTTTTCAAACCAGTAGATGTGCGATAATGGGATTGAAAGAGGGTTGGATGCTTTTCTTGTTAATATACGATCGTATAAAAATGAAAAATTAAAAAAAAAAATAATGGGGAAACGAGAGTCATTACGTTTTGGAAAGTCATTCGTATGTATTGTTGGAATAATGACTGAAACGCTCTTTCAGTTTCACACCAAACGGATGCATTTTCTCCGGTTATCCTTCCTCTTGAGTTCTTTTCTTAGTTTTTCTTTCGCACTGAAATATTGACAGGATAAGAAAAACATTAAAACTGGAAGGAAAATAAAGTGCTGAATTTGATTTTTCTAGAAGACCGTAAGCTAAGTTACTCTTTATAACCTAAGAGAGGTTTTACTGGATATGGAAATTATAAATTTTGAGAGTTGGTATCTCGCATTAGGTGATTAGATACATAGTTTGTGCTGTTTTGGTACGCAATGATGATTATTTAAAAACGCTTAGCCCATGTATATCATGAACAATAATTTTATTATGCTTTTGGTTAGGCAGAAATTGGATATTTTTTTTAGAAGAAATGTCAGGCTCGTATATTGTCGAAAATAAACCATTGAAAACGAAAAATTTGCTTTTTCTGAGCTCCAGCTAATTAAGGCTTTCACCCATATAAATAACAAATAAAAATATTAAAGAATGGTGAATTACATTCGAATGATAAGGAATTTAAACAATGAGATAATAATTCTTAGGTCTGACAATATATCATACTTTATTTTTTAAATTTTTTGGAGAAAAGGAGTTGAAATATAAATGTTTTTGAAAACTTATAATGAGAAGAATAATCATTTAAGATCATCAAAAAAGCATAACGTTGAAACACACTTAGTAAAATAATAGTATCTTACTACGTAGTAATTGTCAGGGAACATTATATATTTCCAAAACACCTGTAAAGTACATAAAATAATAATTATACTGGCAATAAATTCAATTTTTGCAACATCCGTCGATAGTCTGCATTTTATTTAATGCATGATTGGAAAGGCAATGTTTCCACTGGTATTTTGCGAGTGAAAATAGTGATGTTAAATATCGATAAGAAATAGTATCGGTAGGTATTTATAATTTGATGTCAAGTATCCGTAATATCGATAATTATCGATACTTTTAGTGAGATGAGTTTTTTTAACTTTGATTTGAGTTTTGAGTGTTGTTATCAGTGTTTCAGTTTCATTTTCAACAAAGTAATATTCATTGTTGTCAGTCTTGTGATGGAAGATAATAAGGAGCAAAAGCAAAGTATACTTTTTTTTTTAGATTTGGAGTTTTAGGGTTACAACTTGAGACAGAAATCAGAATATCTGATATTCGATATCTTATCGATAATGAAATCAAGTATCAATACTTTTCGAGTTATCGATAACATCAATATTTATCAATTAATCAATTAATCAATCATCACTAAGTGAAAAATTGCTCATATCATTGATGAATGTAATCTCAATATAAATGTGAAGCATCATTTTACATGGAAGCTCGTTCACTTTTCATCGAGGTAGAGGTTACATATTCCAAATGAAACAATAAATCTGGTACAATGAGGAGGTTGATATTTTGTTCCGTTTTTTATGACTTTCATAAAAGACTCATCGCATTATGATAGAATTTTAACGTTTCGTTGCTTTCTGATCATTAATAAGGTGTTATATAAAATATCTTCTTCAACGAGGTTCAAAAATGTGTTTAATGACTCTGGAATTGCTCACTCACTACACCTTTCTTGCAAGCTTCCCTTGCATGTAAACGCTTACTTTTGAACCTTGGTATGTAATATACTTACTATTTATATAAACCTTGATGAAGTATAAAGAATGCGATTTTATAACTATTCAGAACCAATGTATAAAGTCTTTACTTTATAATTATACTGTCTTTGGAGCATGCGTAACTCCTTCTTTTGCAAATAACTTACGTACTCTAATTTTATATACTTTTTTCTCCTTTCATAAACCTTCTCCGTTTTGGTGATTCAAACCACTGCTTTTTGAATTTGTAAAATAGCCCCGTAACTACTACGCCATGAAATATTGTCGAGCTAATTATGATAGTTTACGCTTGTATATTTGCCAATGACTTAAAAATTTATTTTACTCAGTTCTTTTTGTTTTTGTTTTTTAGGGAAAGTGTTGCAAAAAGTCGTGTAACACTTTTGTATATAGTAGGTAGGTGATTGATACTCATGCGATGCAAATATCACAATCGAATCAAAATCAGCTACTTCATACACTCGTATCACAGATAACTATTTTACCATGTTATAACTAGGAGAGACCCGGATACCACCGAATACTTTTTTTTGTTTTTTGTCTATGGTGCGAGCTAAAATTGAACCAGAAATTTGGAACCAATGAATTTGAAAAAAAACAAAAAAACCAACCTTCTTTGATCAACCATCCTTAATGCTTACAGAAGGTGGCCATATGGGCACGTGTCCCACACCCATAGTCGACCACTCGAAAATATTATCGATAATTTCTGCCCATGTGGTCGAACGTCAGCTTCACCATATCCAAGCAGGAAGATTCTCGAAACAGCTGCGTCTGTTTTCACAGAACGAACGACAATCGAAGGAGCAAAGAATGGAAAAATCTTCAGCCTACTGTTCACCTTTATAAATGCGTATACAGTGTTCTGCGTCCGATACAGATAATGATAATTTCACCAACGCGGAACACATAAAGTGGGTAAGGTACCTATGTTTTTGCTGTGCAGTCTCCACATCCATTTTGTATTCGTATTCCACCCAAGACGAATTTCAGATTTATCGAAGAGAGTATGTGCGCATTGATTCGTAACTTCTCAACAGACTTTTGAACCTCTATCGTTATTCGGCGTATTACGGCATTAAAATGTAAAGAAAAAAAAAAAAACAACAAAAAAAAAAAACATATTATATTTGATCGCCTTAGTACTAAGTATGAAATATTTTTCTGCTTCTTCTGTGGATGGCATTACGCGTGTCCAAGTTTCGAGCCATAACACCAACCACCTTCCTTTTTTTTTTTTTTTCATATATAAACCGGGGGTGTAAATTCGCGATGCGTCAAAGAATCGGTACCTTTATGCGATATTGAATTCGAAAAAAATGAACTCACGTCCGTCTATTGGTAGACATACTTGAACGAAATTGATGAAGTGCATCCCAGCAGAAACGGACATAATATACGCTGACGAGTAGTACGTACCTATACCCTATAGGTACGTGTTGTGTAGGTATTATTACGTACCTATACGAGAGGAAAAAAAAAAAAAATGCATTCGAAAACAGCTTGTGACATACGTTTGCTAAGTCAACCATACATCACAAGATGATATTTCACGCCTACAAAAACCTTTGCACGTATACAAGGTGTTTGTAAACGGTCACCAACGAAATACTGCCAAACGAAGCGAATATAAGACGATCCGCATTGAAAGGCCTGCGAAAAAGGTGCGTATAAATGACGTTACGATTAGGAGACTAGCCACACATTTCAGTCTCTTATCCCTTTGCAGTTTTCTCAAAACTGCGAACCGAAAATTTAGGCCATATAATTATTATACGTAAAAAAAAAAAATAAGGTCAAAATGGGCAAATAGAGACATTAATTTTCTTTCGTCGTGAAACGAATAATTTCCATCATCCCCACCCCTAAACCTTTGACGAGGTCAATTTTAATATCCGGTTTGCAAACAAACTGGGTTATAAAAAATTCTTCAGTAAGAAACCTGAAAAATAGTACCTGCGCCCATTATAGACGGACGGATTTAATCGTATTTTAATTCAGCACCTTTTCATTTTCAAAGCGTGATTTTATGCTTTCGGCTGACAAAGGATTAAAGTAATGTGTCCCGGTTTTTTTTTTTTTTTTTTTTTTTCCAAATTCTTATCTCCTCTTTTTGCCTATTTCTCTTTCTGCATATTGCTGTCGGCTAAAACTAACGAACAAGAAAGAAAAATATTAAAAAAAAAAAAAAAAAAAAAAAAGCACCTCATAGAATGTAAGAATTGATTGAGGTACATACACGCGCGTTGCCAGCATATTTGTTAATACCCAATTATAGTTATTAAACGGTTAGCTACTTGTGTTTGGCTACTTGAAAGATCGATAGGGAGAAGAATCCTTTCATTTTTTCCCTTCTTTTTTTCGTTTTTTATTACCTTTGTCCGCCTAAGGCTCGGTACGCCGAGTGTGTAGGCTCGAAGAATTGTTTAGAGACGACAGTGCAGTACGCAATGGGGTTAACATTTTTGGTGATGGAGAATGAAAGAAAAATTAGATGTTTAGGTCGGCAGGTAGGTAGCTTGTTGAGGCCGCATTACGTTGGTATGTTGATTTCGAATGAATTAGCAAATGTGGAAGCGAGTGGATGATTAAAAACTCCAACGCAGCAACGGCGCCGTTAAAAAAACTACTATGTTTTTAATTAAAATGAACCGATAAATCATTACATATAGTAAATTGATAATTTTTTTCAAAAAATAGAACCGATTTAAAAATAAAATAAAAATAAAAATGCGCTAAAAAGAGAAAAATAATTAAAATTCTCCAGAAAGATCTAGGTCCAGGGCCTAGAATTATTGAAGTGGGCGCTTTTTTCCTTTATCATGTAGGCTTTACTAAAGAACGTACAGTTAAAGAAATGTCTAACACTTCACATGCGCTGTGGTTTAAAAACAGGTAAAAGATAGAAAAGAAGCATTTCAAGTTGTACATTCTGCTCATCAAAAGCTGCGCATATTTTATTGTAAAAATAGAAATCTCCGTACTAATACACACACACACACACACACACACACACACACGCACACACACACACACACATACGTGATTATAGTATCTTAGTTGGACCTTGACACCTAACTGCCTTAGTAAGACCCAAAAAAAATCTTTATTTTTGAGGTTAGAATGTTGCTTGACAGCAGAATGTCGTAGTTTTCAAACATTGAAAAAACCGCCCAACCCACAAAAGCTATACACACAATAATAAAAAATACTGTAACAGTATGTTGGTTAGACTGCGTGTGTGTGTGTTTTTACACACAAAAATGAAATCATATCAGTCTATAGTCAGACCTTGTGTTATTTGAAATTGACTCCTCATGAACATTGGTCAGACATCAAGAGTACACATCACCTGTTCTTGTATGTCCCTAGTAAGACATAAATGCAATGTTGCCACAGTTTTTCATGGAAATATGGGTAGAAAGAATAATTGTTGTAAAAAGAAATTAATTATTGTCAATAGATCAGCTTCTTTAGAAAACTAATTTTGTCTTTTTCTAATTAGAATGGGACTATGGAGTTATCAAAAAGCACTAATAGTTTTTTTCATCCAAATAGAATATGACTACTTTCTGTTTGGTCACCTAAAATCAAACCTCCCCAATTTTTTTGGATAAATGCATGTTAAAGAACTATCTATTTGTAATTTTTAAAATTAGGAAATTATTATTCAAGGGAAACACTCTGAATTTGTCAATTTACAAGACTCTGACCAAGATTGCAGAACCTAGATCAATTTTGTTTCTGACTAAATGTGATACCTCCAAAAATAATCAAGGGATGAGTAGTCACCATATTATTTGTTCTCAACATCCTAAGCATCCTAATTGAACCAGACACTGAGGCCAAAAATGTCAACCACTATGATAAGTTAAACACCATATTGATGCACAATTTTTCCTATTCTCAAACTAATCAACCAAAAGCTTCATCTTTCAATTTATTTGAGAAAAACAAAAAACAAAAACAAATACCTATATATCCTTCACCAACAGTGTCAACTCAGTGTCCAGCAAAGTTTAAGTGTTTTATCCAATATGGTGGTTTGTTATTTTGACCCAGGTATTAATTTCTGTGAAGTCTGACACAATTTATTTGAGGAGGCTATTTGATTTCTCTATCCAGAACTGGAAATCTCCAAAAAAAAAAACTTCTCAAATAATGTCCAGTTTCTTGAAATTTTAACCTAAATTAGTGAATAAGTTTTGATGAAACATTCTCCTCTAAAGATGTAGTCATATGTGTATTACATGATTTTTATATTTCAACTTTTCCTTTCTATCAAACAATTTCTCTCCCACTTCACAGAACTGACACTGAAATAAATCCATGGAGTATAACTGAGAACTGAGTTTAAACAGAGTTGGTTTAGAGCTAAAACTTCAAGGGTAGATTTTTTTGCTTAATCAATGGTAGTTCTTTCAAGTGTAGGAATTTATGTTCAGAGGTTTTATTGCATTATTTTACATTTTATATAAAGTTTGTGGTTCAGGGAAAGCTTGACCCCCAACCTTTATAACAGGTTTTCGACAAAGTTGAAAACTCCTATTAAATTTGGTCTGCCTTTCAAAATAGGGAATGGGACTTACATAGTTATTCGTATCATGATCTCCAGATTCCAAAATACCCATCTCGCATTTTCATATTCTTTATTTATTTTATTTAATTTTTTTTTTATTCCGGCCTATATTTTTTTGGGAAACAAAAACAGACAAATGGCTGAACCAATAAGGCTGAAGTTTGCACCAGAGGTCAGTTTCAGTGTAAGAAGGGTCTGATAGAAATTTTGAGTCAATTGGTTTAGCGTTTTCGGAGATATTGGCCAAAATATAGCTAAAATGAGCAGGTTTTTAAGGTTCATTATACCACACCCCTGTGCCACAAATTGAAAACCTGCTTTTTTAGTGGAGCATGCTGCGCTAGAATTGTTTTTTTTTTCAATGAAAGAAAATTTTAAAAATATTAGCGTAGCATGCCCCGCTAGAAAAGCAGGTTTTCAATTTGTGGCACAGGGGTGTGGTATAATGAACCTTAAAAACCTGCTCATTTTAGCTATATTTTGGCCAATATCTCCGAAAACGCTAAACCAATTGACTCAAAATTTCTATCAGACCCTTCTTACACTGAAACTGACCTCTGGTGCAAACTTCAGCCTTATTGGTTCAGCCATTTGTCTGTTTTTGTTTCCCAAAAAAATATAGGCCGGAATAAAAAAAAATTAAATAAAATAAATAAAGAAATATGAAAATGCGAGATGGGTATTTTTGGAATCTGGAGATCATGAAACAAATAACTATGTAAGTCCCATTCCCTATTGTGAAAGTCAGACCAAATTTGATAGGAGGTTTTCGACTGCTAAAACTACAAACTTGAAAAAAAATTATTAGTGTACAAAATTGTTGTTTAAAAAAAATTTTGGGGGGTTTAACCCCATACCCCCCCCCATAACTACGCCACTGGCTATCAGTTTTGGTTTGACAATATTTCCGGTAGAGCGTCCTCAAAATCTGATTTTTCATATCAAGAAATAATTCTAAATTTCACAATGTCTAATATTTCGTTAACAGTTGACAAATTTCATTTAATCATAACATACCATTTACTCATTATAAGCTTTAAAACAATTATTTTAACTATCAAAATTCATAATTTTTTTTCTCAGAAACCTACTTTTTCCAGCGAGGCTTGCTGCTCTAGAGTTTTTTTCATTATTTCCTTAGTTCTTTTTGATAAGCAGTTTTCTTTCCTAGTCACTCCTTTCATTCAAGTTTGAGAAGGATTTTGATCATCATTTCATTAACTTTTAATCCTTTCAAACCTTCGCACCCCCCAATTTACCAACCTTAAAATTTTCCTGACACTCTCTACAACTTCTGTTACTTTTATACATATTCTAATTCGGGGGTTTTCTTAATAACTGATGCATAGGCGTACTACTTTTTTAAACAAACAGAAGAAAAAAGTCCACATTTTCAATTTCTCAATCATTTCCATGTGGGCCTAACAAAGTGTCGTCTAAGTGCCTGACAGATATTTCTAGAACTTTACGTGAAGTTTTTATCTTGGTTTGGATCTTCAGAAAATAAAGATAGCTTGCTAGGTCAAGTAGCTCATTTTGTAAGACCATGTTTTTGAAATAAAATTCCCGGTATATTGACCATACCTTAGATCCACGTTTCTATAACATATGTACCTAGTAAAAAATGCTACACAGTTTATCCAGGATAGGTAGGTAGTTCAAAAAAATTCAATTATTTTAATCAAATGCCATTTACCATTCTCTGTCACTGCCTTTTACATGTAATCATCTTATAATATAATACCACGTGTAATAAAAAAAAAAAAATAGAACACTCACGGGAAGAAACAACAAAAGAATGAACAGAAAAGAAAATAATTCAATAGAACATACATCAATATCAACGGGTGTGTATTTTTTTTTTATTATTAAATTTTTCACTAAAATTGGTAAATTTCAAGGTTAACTCTCATCTTACTGTTGACTTGAAAATGTTTTTTTTTTTTAATATCATTTGCATCTATCGTAAGACAGACCACAAGTACTGACTAAAAAAATCTCTTGTCAACGTCAACTGGAAAATGTTTTTTTTTTTTTTTTTTTTTTTCCTTTATTATCCAGTATTATTATTATTTGCAGCTGTCACATCATAACCAAAACTGTGGCAACGTTGATTTTAAAAGGTCTGACTAACATACCAGCAGACTCAAGTCTAACCAACGTCACACACAGAAGTCCGACCAACGTAGTACTATTGTCAATTCCAAAATAAAATTTCACACACGGGGTGTAACATTTGATGAGTGGGCCATAAGTATGCTAGTCGGACTTTTTACAAGACTAACATTTTCCAACTTTTTCAATGCAAATATAACCCCCTGAATCCAAAAAAACAGTTAAAACGTTGGTCGGACCTTGTGTGTGTCCGACCAACGTTTTTAGTCCGACTAAAGCTGGTGAGGAGTCAGGTGTGTGTCCGACCAAGATACTAAAATCAAACACACATAGGTTAGTAACAAATAACCCAAATTTGAAATGTTCTATCAAAGTTCTATCTTTAACATGTTTTTGTGTAGATGTTGGACATCTCTTCAGCTATAATGTCTCTGACTTTACCTACATATGTCAAATTCATTGAATTTTATGATAAAACTTTTTAATTAGCACCAAATTCAATAATTCCAGTTTCTATTATAGACCCAGATTTTGCTAAAGAAAGTTTAAAAAGATTATCTCTTCTTCTCTTTTTATACCATTTTTTTTAACACTGAAAATGTTTAACCTGAGGTACATAGTAAAAAGATGACGTCATATCCAACAAAAAGTGAAAACAAAGTTTGCAACAAGAAGTGAAAAAAAATGAAGTTTGCAACACAAAGAAAACAAATTTTGCCACTAAAAGCGAAAGTTGGCAACAAAAAGTAAAAAACACAGTTTGCAACAAAAAGTGAAAATTTAGTTTACAACAAAAAATGAAAACACAGTTTCCATCAAAAAGTGAAAACACAGTTTACAAAAAAAAGAGAAAAAAATGAAGTTTGCAACAAAAAGTGATAAAAATGTCAGAAATCCCATGAAAAAATTCCATAAGTATCTATTCTATACATTCAAAATCAAATACCCCAAATCCAAGAGGTCATTGAAATAAGGTGCTATAGCTACCTACAAATATAAAAACTAAGTAACCCATTTTTAAGCCCCTATCACATAGAACAGCAGGCCAAACAAAAAATGAAAACAAAATTCACAAAAAAATTATTATTACAGAATACTTTTAAGTGGGAATAATGTTTATTTAGCAAAATAAAAATTAAATACAAAAATCATTTCCAAAAAAATTATTTTTTTGGTTTTATTTTAATTTTTGTAGATCTTACTGGAAAAATTTAAAAGAACTATATTTCTCTTTTTAGGAAAAAAAAAATTGATTTACCATAATTATTGTGGAATACCTTGTTGTGAGAAAGTATTCCCACCAGAAAATAAATTCAACAGAATTTAAGCGTGTTCAGCCACTTCATATTTTATCATATGGGTAAGCCAAAACCTGGACAAACACTGGCAATTTTAGAGCCAGTTCGGACGGTTTATATACTGGCTTATTTACACGCACACATACACACTTACATAAGGAATACATATGAAAGTGAGAGCAGCCCAGTTACGTCATCTCTTGTAGTGATAAGAGATGATGGCCTGGTTCTTGTACAGATTGTGACATCATCGCATTGTTGAGATAAGTCACAATTTAGTACTCGTACATTATCTGCAAGTACATGCAGGTAATTACGATCAAACGTAATTTTTGTTTTGGTTTAACGTCGCAAGGACGATCATTTGCCAGCCCTTTGAGGGGGCGACTGTTGTTGAGGGATCCAAGCCCCTATACCTCATACCAGTGAGTCCCCACAATTATTTTTTGGTTTTATTTTAATTTCTGTAGATATTACTGGAAAAATTTAGAACTATTTTTCTCTTTTTAGAACAATTTTATTCTTTTTTTTTTAAAGTTGTTTAGATTTTTTAATGGAAAAAATTTTTGCAATGGTTTTTTGTTTCTATCATCAGCATCAATATTACATTAAAACTAACGGTATTATCATTTATTGAAAATTCAAAAACTATCTCATTGTTTCTAAAAAAAATACGATCACCCTTTATTATTTAAGAAAAAGTTCATCAAAATCTGTACCCAGATTGAGAAGATGTGCTGGTATAAACGCACAAAAAAGAATATCATAGATATTGAACTGATAACCTCCTCCTGTTTTTGAAGTCGGTTAAAAAATAGAAAATCAATTATTGTTAAAAAGTTAGTAAATTATCATAATTTGATGACTGTGTTAAATTTTATTTCTTTTGACCTATAATTACATGGTCAGCACTATCTAAAATTTAGCTGGTTGGTACCTATACCTTGAAATAATTAAAAATTGTTCCTTGTAAATACAAGTTTACAAATAGTATGTTCTGAGTTTTGTGGCGTCTAAGTCATCCGTAGTCTTCCCTTCACGTCACCATAGACTGTATTATTATTACGATAGGGAACGGCTCTCGAATTATAAGTCTGTAATAATGATAAGGTGAACCAGAGATACGTCGATTCCCCATCGGGAATAAATTCCCGAAATATAAGAAACATAAAAACACGTCGACCGATGATTATTTAACGATATGGTGACGTGTAATAATAAGATATCGATCATCGGTGAACTATCTCTAATCTCTTTGACTGTTCACGTTTTAGGCTAATAGGTGAACAGTCAGTCTCGTTTTAGACGTGATGGTTTTTCATTCGTCGTGAATACGAAATATTATTCACGACAAATACAGCTCTTTTATACGGCAGCAAGCCACCAATTGATTGTTTTCACCGATATTTTCAAATGTGAACGCCAATAGTAGAATTTAAATAACTCGCGATATTATTCTTTCGAATTCAAAACGAATAATCGATCGAGATTTGATGGTTCACCGAACTTCGAGAACCATGAGGCGATGTGAAGAATAACCTGCACGATCTGATTGTAGTTACCATAACTGTAAGTAATCTTTTCAATTGTAATAAAGTATACACTGTGATAATGGGTCGGCCAACTTATTTAATTCCACATACATAAATTCGCCTGATATACTTCGTAGGCCTAGGGAGCTATCGCTGGTAGGCTGGTGGCCTAACTGTTTGAGCTGGTTTGTGGTTTCGACTCTACGATTGATCGAGACTTATTGATATACTTCGAATCGTGATATCATTCCCCATACTCGGGATGTACGTTCGTTTTCGGACGTCACATCTACGTTTTACTTGGCGACTGTGACAGGACTTGATCGACTTGTCTTTCAAGTTCTGTGGCCGAGCCTAATGCAAACGCCTTATCCACAACCTTCCATCTTAATGTTAATTCCGTCCGTTATGAGGGTGTAATTCGAGAATCGTCCATTCTTAATCTAAAACCTTCACATACGGATATACACAACCTCATGTTATTCGTAGATCCGTATTGCTACTCGGTACTGTAGTTTACGCAGGTGTATATCAACGAATGTGGAGAGTGTACCTCCTTCTTTCGATCATATTCTCGAACCACCCGTCCAAAATTATTTCCGTTTTTACCTTTCATTTTTTTTTTCGGGTTTCTTTTTTTACCATATCCTATCAATAAGAGTAGAAAGATCGTATGAGAAGAAACAAAAGTCCGCCACCTGAGTTTTGTTAAAACCCATCCGATCGGTTTGTTGCTCAGCATGATCGTTAGAGCGATCCTTTAAGCTGGATAGGTCTGATCAACCTGTTCATGTCGGGATTGGCACTATCCAAATTTACCAAAAGTGTCTGGCGACCGTTGACTGGCCAGCTTTGCCACGGCCATCTTTTATTTTTGTTGGGCATCTGATTCCCACGTGTACTAATTGGAGGAAGTCTTTCTCCGTTCTAAGATGCAAATGCAGCAAGTAAACTGCAGTGAAAGCCACATCGACTTCAACGTTTAGCTCTATGCCTTACGAAGCGTGTCAACCTAAATTCGATAAAAATAATAAATTTAACGTAACTACTAAAACAACCTGGTGTTCGAGGATTAGGTCCCTCGTGTTTAATTCGATTATTAGTGTGATAAATAATGTCCCGTTCGAGGCGCAAGCTTCCTTAATAAATATATGTTCAAGACTGTTAGTCGTTACAGTCATTTGCTATGGCCCTAAGCCTACCGATCATGTTTTGATCTTAGCATTTTATCGGCAGTGTGCCGTAGAAAATAGTTATCGTAGTTAACCTAACTATTGTACGTCGCTTTTAGTGGCCCAGTATTTTATTGTTCGACAAACTGTCTTTTAACGACTCTTAACAGACTAAAATAACATCGTACGGGTGTGTATTGAAATAAAATAAAAAGATAGGCTAGATTAAAAGCCACCCGTATTCCCGTAATCGTACTTACGACGTACCAACTTTAAAGTAAAGTAATTAAGTCTGAATCGATTTTTTATCTGCCCTGTGTTATGGATCTTGGTCCAATTCATAACATACATTATAATTTAGGGATTCTAGAAATATTTTCAATACTATACTTCCGGAAGATTCCCCTAAAAGTAAGACCTACCCATTAATTAATTAAGTCGATATGCTTGTTAGTAATAGCTGAGCCGTAAATCCCCCCTGTTCCAGGTATATCGACGAGCAGAGCCATAGACATCGATTGCTAGTCTGTTAGGATAAAATGTATCGATTTAGTTAGGGGAAATATTAGCCTTTTTGTTAAACTTAGGCCAGCAGATTTCGTCCGAGATGGACGGTATTGGGGACGAGGATAACCCCAACCCCTTTGACACCCCTGACCACTTGAGAAGACGAAGTAGGGATGAAGTGACGAATACTCGAGAAATCGCGATGGGTGAAGATGAAGTGAACGTCACTAAGGGATCCGCCATCATGGAGGAGGAAGAAACGTTGAAAAATCTATGGGCTTTTGACTCAAACAAGGTGCCCGAACCACCCAAGGAAACCGACCCGGTTGAGTTTTATAAAAACCTTTATCTCCGACAATCCGAAAGTACTGCTCGATACCGGAGGGAATGTGTTGTACGAGATTCGATGCTCGAAAAAAGCGAAAAAAGAAGAAGAGTAGCTGAACTACGTACGGTCAAAGTGGCTGAAAAGAACAGCGAATTCGAAGATCGAGTTAAGGCTCTCGAGAGAGAAATCTCAAAACGAAAATCTTTCGAGAACCCTTCAACATCGAAAATACGCGAAAGAATAGATGAGATCGAAATGGATCAGACGAAAAAGAAAGTTGACTTCGAGGACGCACAGTTCTACAATGATTCGTTGTATATACCAATCGATGATGAGAAAACACCGCCCAAAGAAGATGAAGAGGTTACGATCCCACAGAGCCAGGTAGAGACTGCTCGAAAACCAGTAGCAAGTTCGACATTGGTAAGTGCTATTAAAAGAAGAGAACAAAGCCCGAGTTCCAGGGAAATCCTTGAACAAATAAAATTACTGAGCTTAGAAACAAAATCCCAGATTAGAGAGCAGTTCAACTATTTCGAAAGGAAAATCGATCGACTACCAATCTCAAGAGACCCGATATCACAAAATACTCGAAGAGAAATGTCGGATATGCCAGTCGGTTTCAGACCCGAGACACCACCTCCGACGATTATGAGACACCTAAAAGATACAACAGTTCCTACGTATTTACCAAACCAAAGAGAACGGACACCGGTACGAAGGCGCCGTGAAATAGGAGCAAACCAAACGTTCTCGAGAATAGCACCCTTGCAGAAGACATCGAGATTGTTCGACCCTTCGAGGATGCCGGCATATACTGGACATAGAGATCATCGAACTCCGGAAGAATTCCTTAGGGAATTCGAGAGCTGCGTGGAGGATCTGGATCAGGATGACGAACAACTAGGTAGAGTCTTCGGGAAGATGATGGACGTAAATAAGTTCCCTGGAGGAGCAGTCTATCGAGAGAATTGGGGATACCAACAAGCTCGAGATCACTTCGTGACAGTCTATTGGAATAAGTCGAGGAAGCAAGCCCAAGTGCAAGCCATTCGTGATGGCCAGTACGACTCGAGAAAATATGAT
The DNA here is from genome assembly GCA_011428145.1 of Ericerus pela. Classification (NCBI taxonomy): domain Eukaryota; kingdom Metazoa; phylum Arthropoda; class Insecta; order Hemiptera; family Coccidae; genus Ericerus; species Ericerus pela. The sequence goes on from WOFM01000346.1 coordinate 132,921, forward strand.
TCGGTGGCCGACTACGCGATACACATATACACCCGACTACTCGAGTGTGGCGAAGATATCCAGACCATATATGGGATCTTGGTGAAAAAGATACCAATGCCATATAGAGATCGAATATTTGAATCCGATGTCGCAAATCTGGTCGAATTCTCAACAAAACTCGAGTATCTACACAGCCTGTTCCACGAAGAAAATGCTGGGAATATAAATAAACAGGTAAAGCAGCAACCAGTATTAAACATCGGTGACCAAAAGTACGCAAATTCGTACATTCCCGATGAAGCTTCCCATCAGAGTCAGGGAAACTGAAGAAGGCGCCTATGGTCGGTCGCATAGGACGCCCCATCGAAAAATTTGATAAAAACAGACCGACAACGGTAATGAAGAACGAATTCGTAATACCAGAGTGGAAGACTTATCAAGTCTTCGGTGATGCGACTATCTTAAGTTGGTTGAGAAACAGCGGTCTATCGAGCGCCCAAAATTTAAGTATCGATAAGACAGCGGGTTTCGAGAAACTAAATTGGTTGAGCCCACTCCTAGAAACTATACGAAAGGCAGCAAAAGAAAACACCCGTATAATCATCGGTTTTGGAGAAGAATTCATCCTCAATCCAGACGCAGACGAAGACGCGATCATTTCAAAACTTCGATACCTCCTCGACGAATTACTCCGAAAAGGTCGAGTTGAGAAGATAATCATTACAACAATCTCACCGGATCCAGTAAGAATCGATAATCAGTTCTATAGGTCTCGACTTCGGAGATTCAATAGCCGAATTTGGAACCTTAAGTCCGATTTCAAGGACGTATACATTCTCAACATCGAGAGGATCTTTACTCGAAAGTACGAAAACGAGAATAAGGATAAAATAATTATCCCCGGGGACAAAAGATCCATCTATGCCGTTCCACGTCGGTATAATAAAGAAGAGACACACTTAATCGATGAAAACTTAGCATCTCTAATAGCAGACCACGTCGATCGGAAGGACAACGAAATAAGTCCTAACGTCAACCTGATTACAGGATATGATGACCACGATCAATGTGAAGGAAACGAGCAATCACAAGACGGTGATCCTCAACAAACAGACGAAGAAGATCCATATGGAACGTTCTGTTTCCATATCATGGATGACGTCGAATCGGATCCAGAAGAAATTGATTCTGAGAATTACTTCGTCGATACAAGGCCGTGGTTTCCACCTTTCATAATAAATAGCATTATGGGAAAAGCGAGAAACTTCTACAGAACCTATATCGATCAAGGTTCTCCATACAGTTGGATAACCGAGAAATTCCTTCAGTTCTTGGAAAAACATAACCCAGATCTGTATCTCATGCATGTGAACTGCCCGACACAGAAAGTCGGTTATGCTGTCGGAAAACCCGCTATACGAGTTTATGGATCGATAAACTTACGATTCATAATGGTCGATAAGCAAGGGGACGACATCAAAATGACAACGACGCTTCACATAAATAAGAGCCTCAACGCACCAATTATACTAGGTCGAGAATTCCTCTACGAACACGATGGAAGACCTAGTGTGAGGTATCGATTAGTCGATTTTGTAGATCCACGAGACAGATCGAAACGGATCGAGATACCGGGAGTCCAGTTTGGTGCCGTTGAACCTATTCTCAACATCGGACCAACGGACGAAACTCCATTCGAGATCGAAAACAAAATCGAGAAGATATTGAAGGAATTGGAGGTATCAAATAAAATAGCTCAAAGATTCGGTGACGTTTTGCGAGAAAACCACGAAGCCTTCGCTGAGAGGATCGGTAGATGAGCAGCGTACACTCACACCTTAAATATGTCCCCGGATACGAAGAAGATGGACGAGAAAGAGAGGATAATTCCAAAGGCTTGGATCCCGAAAGTAAAAGAATTATTCGACGACTGGGAGAAGCAAGGATTCATAAGCCCCGAATCGAGCGAATACTTCTCACCGATAACATATACGAAGAAAGAGAACGGTGATATTCGCCCTTGCCTCGATGCTCGGAAAATAAATCAGTATATGGGCACGAGAGGAGACACAGTCCCACCGATCGAGACAATAAAATTAAGCCTATCCGAAATGCGAGTCTTCACAAAACTCGATGCGAGGTGGGGATTCCTTCAAATTCCTCTCGCTCCGGAATCCCGAAAATACATCGCCTTCCGATTTCAAGGGAAACCATACGTGTTGAATCGAATAATCTTCGGCTTGAAGGACGCGATGCAGGCCTTCGTAGCGGCCATGAGAATTGTCCTGAGGGGCCTCGATCACTGTGTTACAGTATACATCGACGATATTCTGGTACACTCTCGAACACACGATGAACACCTAGAACATCTACGGTTAGTCCTTGAGAGATTCGTGAAGTATAATATGACGTTGAAACTAGAAAAATGTTCGTGGTTTCGAGATACTGCTCGATACTTAGGCTTCGTCATCGATGCTGATGGAATACGACCTGATCCGAAACGAGCAGAGGCGATCCACAACTTTAGAGCTCCGACGACAAAAAAGAAGTTCAATCATTCCTCGGAGTTGCTAATTATTATCGAGGACACGTTCCGAGATACGGGGATATAATCGCTCCATTATGTGGCCTGTTAAAAAACGATACTACATTTGAATGGACAAATGATCACCAGCAAGCATTCGAAAAAGTAAAATCAGAAATGGTTAAATGCTTGCTTCAGTCACATCCGAACTGGAACCTCCCATTTTACGTGATTACGGACGCTTCTGATTTCGCCATCTCAGGGATAGTAGTCCAATTTATCAATGATAACGAGGATGAAAAACCGAAGGTATTGTCGATGGTAAGCAGACTCTTAAAAAAGTCCGAAAAGAACTATCCTACATTCGAAAAGGAAATGTTAGCGATAATATATACGATGAAGAAAAATTTGTATATACTTACCGATCACGAAGTTCGAATACGAACTGATTGCCGATGCCTACAGTATCTAGTAGGCTTAAAAGACGACGTCTCACAAAGGGTAGCGCGGTGGAGAACGTTTCTCACCAGCTTTTCGATAACCGCCACTGAACATATACCTGGGAGTAAAAACACCGCAGCGGACGCTTTGAGCAGATATTGTTCTCCACTCGAAGTTGTAGTATATCGAAACGCTGATTTCCCGGTCGTATTAATGTTGATTGATGATAAAAACGCGATCACAATATCATCATTGATGAACAACATGTCGAACATGCAAAAGAAAAGCAGAGAGATTATGGGTCAGCTCGAAAGACGATCACCGCGAGTTGAAAAAGAAAATAGCATCGTTTACTACGTCAATCGCAATGGGGATAAAAGAATATATGCCCCCGAGTCAACTCGCGAACTGCTGATCAAGTTCTACCACGAAGAGTTCACCCATCCTGGATCTCAAAAAACACTTGAATTAGTGCGACGATTCTTCGACTGGCCGGGATCAAAATACGAAATCGAACTATTCTGCTCGACCTGCGAGACCTGTAAGAAATCGAAAAATACAAATACGACATTATCAGGCCCGTTCCTATCGGTCTTCGCTGATAAACCTGGTCAACTGTTGTCTGTCGATCTGTACAGTCCATTACCATCAGGATGTGGAAACGTAAACCGAATCTTCGTTGTTATGGATGTTTTCTCAAAGTTTACGAAGCTATACACGATAAATAAAGCTTCAGTTAATGTTTGTATCGATAGGATGAATCGTTTTATTGAAAAATACGGTAAACCTGAAACGATTCTATCCGATAACGGAAGTCAATTTACCACGAAAGACTGGATCGATCACTGGAAACAAATAAAAATACAGCCGAGGTTTACATCACCGTATACGCCATCATCGAATCCAGTCGAAACACAAATGAAAATCATCGGCGATGTTCTTCGAATAAAATGCCCGACCAAACACAGTAACTGGTATCAACACATCAACAAAATAGAGCGTAGGCTAAACCATATTGAACACGCGACGACTGGCCTCCCACCGGCAACTTTGATGGAAAGGGTAAAATTCGATTACGAAGGGAGAACGATACCACTAACCGATGAAGAATATAAGATGTTCCTAGAAAAAGCCATAGGAAATACGAAGAAAACACTTTTAAGGCGAAAAAAGAACAACGAGAGTAAAAATCTCACCGATCTCAAAGTTGGAGATATGATTTATACCAAAAATCACACACTTTCGGATAAAGCCATCGGAGTGTCATCAAAACTCAACCCAAAATTCGTTGGCCCTTGCGAAATAATCGAGGTGAAGGGAAACGGAAGTTATCGAGTTCGTACGCCCGATGGAAAAATCCTCCAACGAAATGTACATGAATTTAAACGATAAGATCCATCTACAACCAAAAAACAACATTAAATCCGAAATAAAAACATCTTCAAAATAAATCCCAACAATCAACGACGTAAATTAATCAAGATGAATACAAGATAATTCAACTACAAAAGTAAGGTAATTCCACTTACGTCAACATCACACCCTTCGTCGCAAAGTTCAACAACCATGACATCGCGTCATTGATCGATCAACTCACCGATGATTAATCAATTCATCGATGATATCGTGGTCGGGGGGGGGGGAGATAGTCAACACGACCAACTATGCAACAACGCAGTTCATTCACACGAAAGTCGTTGGACGTATACTAATAGAAGATACCGATTTATAAAAATTTATTAATCAATAGTTGAAAAAAGTTTTTTTTTTTATTTATCATCATTAACAAAACGCCACGAAATATCGATACGTAAGTAGAAGAATCAAAGCTCCTTATTATAATATAACGATGAAATGATAAGTTCGTAAACCTAAAGGCATGCTTTGTAATTTAGTCGAAATGGCGGAAGAAAATGTACCAACCGCCCCCCCAGTAAATGAACCGGAGGATCTCGAAACAAAATTCAAAAGGGTTTCGAACGAAAACGAGGAATTCCTGGTCTCGTTACGTGAGCAAATTAGGATTGCGGCCCACAACCAAAATGTGACAGCGCAGGCACTTACAGATCGAGGCTGGAATGTCCACGATGATGGAGCGACAAGTGAATTTCCTCGAGAGAGTAATCGAAAGCGAAAGAAATGAAAGAAAATCAATCATCGAAGGACTCGAGGAAATGAAGCTGACAGTTCAAAGACAGGAACAAACGATCGAGGATCTTCAGAATACGGTCACGGAGTTAAACACCGAACTCAATAAGGTGAGGATTCATAATGCAAAGGAATATGCTAAGTCCCTTCCTGTCTGTACTATAAAAGTTCCGAGGTCGATAATCGACGATAATACTAAAGATAAGAACGTGAAAAGAAAAGTCACCGATAATTTTAGCAAGCTCCCACTAAAGAAAAGACCACGATTTGAAATGCATGAGACGATAAAAAAAAGAATTCCCGTTAAATTAAGACTTGGTCCTAAACCTTTTCGATGTCCACAGAGGGTACCAGTTAAATATAATGATATACAGCCGGATGATGAGAAGGCATCAACATCTACGAAGAGAGTTGAATTCGAAGAAGAAACGGAGGAATCGAGCGAGGACGGTAAGCAACTGCAAAGATTTAAAATACCTAAAAAGCTAGCATCTTCCAAAGAGGTAACGCTAATACCGATAATTGTAGAAAATGAAATAGCACCGGTGAAGGAGGAGGACGAAGACGTCGCGCCAGCAGTCCCACTCGAAGATTTGCCGAGAGAAGTAACCAAGAGGGTTGAGTATTGTCCAGGGACAAACGTCGAAGTAATGAAGCCCGGACAAATAAAAGACAGGCTGCCCCGTGTGTTTTGTCTCTCCCTCATCCTGGGGAAGACAATCTTTGCAAATAGAGAGAAGATTTTGTGTTTCGATGTCCGGTCACCAGTGTCCTTTATCAATATAAAGTTGCTTTCGGCAAACCAGCAGATAATCCCGGCGCCAAAAGAAACCTGGTGTTGCGAATGGAATAACCCCAAGGTCCTCGAGTCCAACGAGACGACAAAAATGGAATTATTTGGACGAAATGGGACTCGGTTTCCCGAAACATTCTACTTGGTGAAAAACTCGGTACTCGACACGAACAGGATGGTCCTCGGAGTCACGTTTGCCGCAAAATATCTCAAGGCGGTTGTCGGCGAGCCCAATCAGGGTCAGGTATTTCTGGTCAACGAGGGACGAACATATCGTCAGAATTTCCAACTGCCAGAAAAAATCCTGTAAATATCCCCTCCACTGATAGTAATCCTCTCTGGTAATCATCACCATATATATATGTATCGAGCCTCGATTTTTTTTTATTATTATTACTATTGTTCCTACTAACTAAGTTCGTTCCTGATCAGTTCCTCGTTTCAATTTTTTTTTTATTTAGTTCTTTTATCCGCTTTTCTCTTCCGTCTCTAATTTGTCTCGACAATCGTTAACATATATTACCGTCTTTTTTTTTTTTCTCTTCTCTCTTCTCTTTCTTTTCTTTTATTTGTTGCGTTCAATTATAAATTATAATTATAAGAATTCGATCGTCTAGTTAATACATACCTAAATTCGTTTTCGCATTTTGTCTATTTTTGTTATTGTAACTCACCTTATTAGTCTCGGTGTGCTCGTTCTTTGTTTGACTTTTTATTTAAATATATTAATCTTTCTTGAATAAGTCTAAAATGTTTTAATCAACGGACCAACCTTTTATTAACATATCTCTTTTCAGCTAAGTTACCAAATGTCCGAAGGCTGCGGGTGGTCCCTCGTTTCGAAATTTGGGGGGGGGAGTTGTGGCGTCTAAGTCATCTGTAGTCTTCCCTTCACGTCACCATCGACTGTATTATTATTACGATAGGGAACGGCTCTCGAATTATAAGTCTGTAATAATGATAAGGTGAACCAGAGATACGTCGATTCCCCATCGGGAATAAATTCCCGAAATATAAGAAACATAAAAACACGTCGACCGATGATTATTTAACGATATGGTGACGTGTAATAATAAGATATCGATCATCGGTGAACTATCTCTAATCTCTTTGACTGTTCACGTTTTAGGCTAATAGGTGAACAGTCAGTCTCGTTTTAGACGTGATGGTTTTTCGTTCGTCGTGAATACGAAATATTATTCACGACAAATACAGCTCTTTTATACGGCAGCAAGCCACCAATTGATTGTTTTCACCGATATTTTCAAATGTGAACGCCAATAGTAGAATTTAAATAACTCGCGATATTATTCTTTCGAATTCAAAACGAATAATCGATCGAGATTTGATGGTTCACCGAACTTCGAGAACCATGAGGCGATGTGAAGAATAACCTGCACGACCTGATTGTAGTTACCATAACTGTAAGTAATCTTTTCAATTGTAATAAAGTATACACTGTGATAATGGGTCGGCCAACTTATTTAATTCCACATACATAAATTCGCCTGATATACTTCGTAGGCCTAGGGAGCTATCGCTGGTAGGCTGGTGGCCTAACTGTTTGAGCTGGTTTGTGGTTTCGACTCTACGATTGATCGAGACTTATTGATATACTTCGAATCGTGATATCATTCCCTATACTCGGGATGTACGTTCGTTTTCGGACGTCACAGTTTATGGAGGCTTTCAGTTTTAAATTTTTCGTTGTAAAATCAAAAAATAAAATTCAAAAAAATTAATTAAATTTTTAACAATAGAATCTTGGAACATTAAAAAAGATTCTATTGACCAACCGCCTATCTTCAATACTGACGGAGTTGCACTAAAAATTCATTATTGTACGATAAGTTGCCTACTACAACTCCAATAAGGCGATAAATCGAAAGCATTTAACTACGTGTGTAATGAAGATAGAGAATTGGTCGAGAGAACCATTTTTCATGTACTCGATGAGTACAATAAGATTCCATCGTCAAAAATAGAATTCTAATAATTTTGTTCAATTTCCAACTTTAAATTTTTCTATGAAATATTTAAAATTTTGAAAGCCTGTAACTAGAAACAAAACATTTGTGGACCCATATTTATCGGGATGTGTGATCTTCACCCCCCTCATTTCTAATTTTGGGCAAAGTATGGTCTTTTCTGTCCATAATTTAAGTTGACTTTTGAAGTGAAAAATAATAATTCGAATGAAACAAAAAGTTAAATTTGTGCTTCTTCGTAAGTCTGAATTTTGAATTATTGGCTTCGGTTTTTGCCAACCTTTTGCCCACCCTCCTAAAGGGAATAAATACTAAACTCAGTAGTTGTAATATCTCATGCTGCTCGTGAACTCGAACCGGAATAATCGAAAAAATAATCTTCTGCGTCATTTTGTTGGGTTCAAAACGAAACGAGATAATTGGGGAATTTTTCATTTTTCTCAAGCGCACAACCAGCACGTAAGTCATTCTCATTTTTGGAGCAGTGTTTTAAAGTAAGTTAGCGAGGAATGTGTTCAGCTTTTGCCCCCCTCCCACCGGCAATGTTATTAAGTATTGTAACACTTTTAGGATACGTGCACTTCGGCTCTTATTGGTTGATCGAAATAATAGTTCCGCCAACAAAGAAAGAAAAAATACGATAGGGTAAAATTGAACAATTTTTCAAAATGGAAAAAAGAAAGGAAGAAGAGAAACGATAATTTTTTTCCCACTTTTCGCTGCCAAGAAAGATGTAAGACATACGGAGGTAGGTTACCACGTTTTATCTTTAAAATGCGCGATTCGAAAGTAACATTTATTTTCAAATCAATTTGTTGTGTGTCAACTGTCATTACATTCCAGATCTTGGTAACAATTTATTAATCGCCAGTACGAGATGAGTTGATTGGAGCAAATTATTTTTATACAGCCATTAACGATTCACGTTTAAGATGGCGAAGAGGTGAGATCATTAATATATGGTTAGAATAAATTGTGGAAGTAAATTTGAACAAATTATTAGTACCGTTCGAAAATTGTACGATAGCTATAGAAAATCAACACCTACTTATATGGGCTATGAATAGAACTGAGCGAAAATTAAGAGAAATATTATTTTAGCAAGAAATCAGAAAAACGTAGGCGTTTGAAAAAATGAACACGTTAGCCTAGAATATGAGAAATCAATGTGAATCAGCAAAAATCACTTTAAAAAAGGAGTTCAATGTGCAAGTATAATGTCAAAAATAATAATAAACCTAAATTCCATACATACCGCAGGTACATATACAATGTATAATTTATTATAAAAATGTCTATTATAATTTGAGTAGTTAAATATTATTTCTCTTCATTACCTAAAAATAGTGAAATTACCTATTTGGATCACACAAAACTTCAAAAAGAACTTAGAGTTCCAGCCTTAGGTCTTCATACAAAATCAACTTCAGTAGTTTGTTTTCATCAAAATATTGCCAAACAAATTCGTGATTGGTTAGTCTACGCCTGCTATATTTTCAGCTAATCATAACTCTCAGCATTTTCTCTTTACACAGTATCTGGATAAAGGATATGAATTTCATACGAAATTAATGCCACATGTAAAAAGAGATTCACTCATATATAATATAGACTCTCTTCTTGAAAATAAGTGAGATCTGAAAACAATATTCACTTACCTATAGCCTACTATAATGGGATTGAATGAATATTTTTTTTTTTTTTCTTGTTTAATACCTAGGTACTTGGAAAAACAGTGAAGACAGCTGAGGGTGTTAACCCGAAGTTTTATTTTATATACTTACCTTTATCTATAGTGTGCATAAATGTCATTTGCATCAAGTAATTAATATCAATGAATGTCCAGTTGTGATCCCGATTTTTTCCTTTGGAGAGATCGATCTTGAAAAATCGATTTTCAAGGAATTCGATCATGACATAAAAAAAAATTGACAGAAAAAAATTGATCAATCGAAAATCGATCTGTTTAGATTCAATTTTTCATTAATGATAAAATAAATATTAAAAAACAAAATCGGGATTTGAAATGAAAAGTGAATGAGAACATTTCAATTCTCAATATTTCATTAATCATTATTAATTATTTTATCATTCATTGTGGAATATTTTGTTTTAGCAAAAAAACGAAATAACAATAAAAAAAAGCAAAAAATAATGCGATCGATATTGTAACATTAACAATCGATTTATTTCGATTTCTCACAGATCGATTATTTTGTGAAATCGATTGTTTTGGTGTCGATTTCAATCGATTGATCAAAAATTGGGATCACTAAGGTCCAGTGCGTTAGTAACAGTTACCTTTTCAACAGTGTAGGGACGAGGTACCCTACAGTTCATAGTTTTAAGTCTGATTATTTGTGAGTTCCTCCAGTATTATAATATTACAAGCCAAATTATCTACCCTTTGGGCAGATATAAGATGCTACTGTGGTCCTAAACTTAAACTTTCAGTGGAAACTTTCTAATTTGATTACAGCTCCCAATGTTTTGGGTTCAAAGTTCTCTGAATTGACAATACAACCCTAAAGTAGAAGTGAGAACTAACCTTTAAGAGAGTAGGTCTTAATACAAAACATCCATGAAAAACTTTTGAAATTTATTACAACTCTCATTTTTTCCAAATCTTCACTTCTCAGAACTGACAACATAATCCAATAGCTGAGAACTGAGACTTTACTTTCAACTGAATCGGTCCAAAACTAAAATTATTAGTGAATTATTCAGAACCTAATTAGTAAATTAGTAATTACAGCCATCAAAATGGAGATTTTGAGAGAAACCTCTCAGAAACCATAGATATAGGAATGAGAACCTGCATGGGATCAGAACTATTTAAACACTCATCAAGTTGTACAAAAGGTATGAATGCCATCGAAAAAATCTAATTTAATTTATATTAGATTAAGTATAAATAACTGTGTGGTAGTGTATATGAATGTTTGATTTGGCAAAATAATGCAGCAATTTTTATATATTCCTTCCATGTGTTTTTCTTTGTTTTTTTCTCACCTTAAAACTAGCTTGTTTCAAGTTTTCACTTCTTAGAACCGTGGAAGAAATTATAATGTAGAACTGAGAATTTTCTTTCAAATAGAACAAGTCAAGAACTAGAAGGCTTGATGAAACATTTTGAACTTTTGAACCTAATTAAAGAGTTTTCACTTCACACAACTGACACTGATGGAAAAACATCAAGTAGAACGGGGCCGTGTTATGGCTCTGCCCCTGGGTTTCCTGCACATGAACAATGTGCCGGAGTACTCCCTCTTGGTAGAGGAAACATTGGTGTTGAGGCAACGTCAATTGAGAGTTACAAGATGGGTGAAACAGGCGTGTGACTCCAACCAACTTTATATAGTCCCTTGGACCTTAAACCACATTAATTATAAGCTTCTATCCACTATAGGCTGTGCATGTGAACAAGGCCTTTGTGACACTTTGGCCCTTTTCCATTCACCCAATGAAACAATGTTCTAAGGCTTTGTTAATCAAATACAACAAACCACACAGCTCTATTTATGAAATTATTGTTGCATAACTTCCATTTCAAGGTGATGAACTCTGTTCATTTTCAATAATTTCATATTTTTGTGGTTCAAAAACTTTTTTTTCAAATTTTTTGAATTTGGTTCCCACAGGCTAACATTTTGATTTTATACAAAACATTATAAATAACCAAAGTCTGAAAAATTTTTTTTGCAATTTTTTTTCATCGAAATTTGTGACTGTTTGGTGAATTTTGTATTATAAGGTATGTACAATGATTTTCCTTTGCAATTTTTTTAAGCTGGTGGGATGAAAGTACCATTTATGAAGTGAAATGAAAAGATTGGGATTCATTCTCAAACACAAATGTTTTGTGCAAATGAAAAGGGCCTATTTGTAGTCTACTTTAAAAATTCCTCAAAAATGAGGAAAACGAGATAGAACTACCATAAAAATTTATTCAAAAACTAAATATAATCCTATTTTATAAAGTTTTTATCGAAAAATCGTAGCTTTAACTTATTGAAAATGACATCCAACTCAAACGTCAAGTGCGTTTTTCTCAAAACTCACTTTTCTCACTTATGTCCATTTCATACGTACGCCCAAATTACTGAGAACTGATTTTGAAACGAACATTTTTAGAACTGAAACTTTCAAACCTAATTAAAGCACTCAGAACAGAGCTTCCAAACCAAAACTTTGCACAAACCATCTTAAGTACAGGCACCTACTTTGTGCCAAAATTTAGTGAAAATCTGTCAAGTAGGAAAGGTGCGATGCTGTGACAATGAAACAGTAACTTCAATTTAAAATATAGATTATAAATTCGTACAATACTACAGTCAATACCACAGTCCGCACAAAACTACGATCAAGTTATTTGTGTAACGGTTTTCTGATACATTCGAGAAAAAAAAAAATTTATCAATAAAATCCTTTGATTCCTGCCGAAAAGCCTGCATCAAATTACAGTATACAGTGGATGGAAGATTCAATCGCTACCACACCAAAGTTTAGTCGCTTCGGTAGTTCTTCCCCAAAAATATAATTACATGTTTGCAGACCAGGTGAAAACAGAACATTTATGAGAACCACCGGGATGTTTTCAATACCGTATCTACGTTTTATGATCGTATTATAGCATTCGAAGTTGTTATATTATATTTTAATTTCGTGAAGGATGCTGCTGGTTAACCATCGATTATATCGACGAAATAATATATAGGCTCAGATTTATTAGGGTACACCAACAGCGGCTGGAGAAATGTTTGTCGAGAATTTCGTCCACCAATTATTATCAAAAGAACTGATCCTCGCAAAAAAAATAAAAATAAATAAATAAATAAATAAATATAAAACAAAACAAAATAAAAAACTATTTCTACGTCGAAAATCAATTTTTTAATTTAAATTCAACAAAAACAACTGAGAAAAATGTCACCTCCACGAATAAGCACCGCAGTTATTTAATCTAGCCATTTTTTCATCGAATTCGTACATATCTGATACTCACTATCGATACAAAACCATCGAATTGATGAGGATCTTACGTCGGATGTTTTGTTAAAAATTTTCTACATTGAGAAAAGAAAGAAAGAAAAGAAAGAAAAGAAAGAAAAAAAAAGTGGAAAAACATTCCACATTCTTTAATAGGTATACCGATACATATCGCTGCTGGGCAGATTTTTCTTTATAGATGAGAACCTGAATGATATAGAAGAGATGATTTACGGGTGCACTTTGTTGAAAGTATTTATTGTGTAGGCCAACTTTTTTTTTTTTTTTTTTTTTTTTTTTTTTCCAGAAGAAAAAGACGACAAAACGTATAGGTACCTTGTTGTACATAAAATACGTTTGCCACTTCATTAAAACTGTATTCTCCAAACATATTTTCGAAAAAGTCGTTTCGTCTGCATGTAGGCAGCTGAACGATATTCGTTGCGAGAAGACGTGGAGCGAATTGCCACTGATTGAAATTGAAGTGGATTAAAATGTAGCCCATCGAACTGGAAGTGAATAATTCGATAAGATGGCTAGGATATAGCCTACCTACCTTTACGTTTCCAATGGGTGACAAATACACAAATACACAATAACCACAAATAGTTGGTACCTTTGTACAGTAGGTACAATATTCATCGTTCAAGAATGAGAATCAATAGACTTATGCGCAATTTTAACTGAAAAACGGAGCTGTATTATAACTATTCCAGAAATCTCGGTTTAGTATCGTATATAATTATAGTTACAGGCTGACATCCACTGTAGATATCGTTACAAATATAATGATCTGTTTAAATTACACTTCATGCACCATTATCAGTTACACGTAGCTCTTCAGATGTTAGAAGGATCAGTGCGCAGAAGTTTTCATACATTCACAAAAATCTCATTTTCTGAAAGAGTTCCGTATAAGGAGTTGCGATTAAATGTGTTGTTCTTTTAGCACAGCAGAAGTTCTTAGCTGGTATAATAGAGAATTAAAAAAAAAAAAAAAAAAAACTCTTGCGCAGCAAGCTTCGCCAGATAAAGCAGATTTTCTTTGTTCAAAAATCACCTTTGTCACGGCCAGCATTCTTCTGATTAAGTAATAAATAGAATATTTATATATTTGGAGAAAAAAATTACCAATATAACACAGAATAAAATATACTGATTAAGTATCATGTTTTCAAAATATGTTATGAACGAATAATTATTCCAAGTTCTAACAAGCACAATTTTAAAAAATAATTCGATGGTTTTTTTCCTGCAGTGACAAAAATTGGGGATTACAAAAAAAAAAAAATTTAAAAAAATAAAAACACTTATTACATGAAAGAAAAATAACCCACATTGCAAAACGAAGTATAGTGCAGTTGTCTGCGTGCTGGTTACGAAAATATAAGTGGAGATTATAGTGTCGGTGTTCAAATCTAGGGTACAACAGCGGGTTGGGAGTGGGCGAAAATTGACCTTTCTCTGAGATCGGGTTATTTTTCAATTAAAATGAGTGATTTTCTCGATGAAGGCTGGCAAATGAATTTTTCAGAACCATTATCAGAAGGGTAAAAGTGAGAAAATTACACTGAATAACTAATAAGTTGGGAACGAATTGATCAATTAAAACCGAAATTAGTAGGTCTGGTCCTTACATAAGAGGTACTTTTTGTACCAAATTTCGTTACTATTGAATGAAAATTGCAACTCTTATGGATATAACAAGAAAAATTAGCACCTCCAGCAGCCCCAGGTAATAAACCATAAAACCAATAGAAACCAAATTTGGAAATTTGTTAGATATACCTCAAATTAATACTTTTACCAAATTTTGTGACAATGGCTTGAAAATGATTTCTTTTAGAGCCATTAATCTACCGAAAATGCAACAAAATCGCCCCTATCATACGCACCGTAAAGCCTATCCGCACCTAAGTTGGTAGGTACTGTCATTAGATTAAAACACATATGTATATCAAATTTCTGGCTTATCGATTGAAAAATTGCGACCTGTACGCTGTTCAATAAAAAATGCGTATAATCTGATCTACCGGACGGACAATGCGCCCGATCTAGACCAAAAACAATAGGATTATTTCTGAGGTGGATCCGAATATGTGTTTCAAATTTCGAAACCATCCGATCAAAATTACGCCTGGAAATGGACTCAATGCAAAAGAGGGTACATAAAAAAAAAGAATTTTCAAAAATAATACCAGAATGCTCATAAAATCATGAAACGAAAAACGTACCCACTCCCACCCTCGGTTCCGAATACTCAGGCAAATTTTAATAAGTAGATTTTTTTCATATATCTACTTAAAAATTGTTAATTTTCGTCATTTTTATGGAATGACCCAGGTACAGTGTTGAGAAAATTCCATACAAAGTTTTGTTCTTTTCACCTTCATTCTGTAGTCGATTCGTGCATTGTATTCAAAAATTAATATTTGATTGAAAATTGAAAGTCAAATATTTTTTTCGTGTACATTTTTTTGCTATAAAATCGATATTGATGGAGCTCATAAAAATAGGCTACGTGAAAAAAGTGATCAGTAGAACATTGTTTCCCAAATTATCACAGTGGCAGGCAAGTTGAGGATTATTTTTTAAAGTTCATCCGCACCGCCATTTTCTGGAAGAAAATCTCCGCGTCAATTTTCTCGTCCACAAAGTCTAAAATGTCTCAACTACTGCGAAGTGTACCTTTCGCAAGGAAACGCATCGAGAATGCTCGCATTTTGTATTTTTAGCAAAAAAAAAAAAAAAAATGAAAAAGTACTCGTCCGCAGCATTGCAGCATTCCTGCGATTTTCTCCAGTGACCATCCCGCACGAACCCACCCAAGTTACAGGGTACCTATAGACCGCAAACTGAACGAAATTCGTACATTTCAGCGCAGCATACACGAAGACAGGAAGTGGAAGAAGAAGAAGTAAAAAAAAATGCAATCAACTTTTGTGGTATGTCTTCGACCTCGAGAGTCGAGACAATTATCCAGGATGTGAATGTGTATGAGTACGTGCGTATATGAGTGCGTATTTTCAACGGATGTTGGAAAAAGGCGTTCATTTGCTCGAAGTTTGGATGTCATAAAGAGAAAAAAGAGGAGAATAAAAAAATAAAAGAAAAGTACCTATTTAATGAGAGAGAATGTGGGAAAACAACAACAACAATAGCTTAAAAATAAATAAAAAAGACAAAAAAGAAAAGAAGATTGAAACTGTTTGGCTATATAGCCTATATAAAATAATGTTGTAGATAAAGAGCGGGAGCCAGCCAGAGCGATGAAGGTGAGGAAAAAAAGTATGAAAAGAATGATGAGACCGAGGGAAAGCAAAACCAGTACCAATAGATGTATACTATGTGTATATGTATATATATATATATATATATATATATACACGATGGTATTCGGCTAGTTTCTGGTTCGCTTTTTACACGTTCGCATTTTTTATACTGTAGAAGAAATACTAGGCCTACGTTATTTTACGGTGAGCACTGATTGTGAGCAGCACAGAGTACACACACAACAGCACAGATCGAGCACACCATCGAGTTCCGAGAGAGTTTGTGGCGATGATAAACCTGTCTTCGCCAACGGATTTCAGTGTAGAAAGGACTTGGCCGTGGTAGGAGGAAGAGACTACGTGTACATTCATCCATATATTAACGAAAACACACACACACATCTACACACAACACACAACACACACACACACACATCATAGACGGGATGAGGTAGCAGTAAAAAAGTCTATGGACTAACGTTAGTTAGTCAGTCGTCGATTGAGTTGCTGCACTGGCAACACCATTTCGAGTGTCTCTGTGGCAGTCATTACGATATGTTTTTTTGTTGTTTTTTTTCCATATTTAATTGGTGCGAATATACCGGCTTTTTAGAAATATTCGAAATTCTCCAGTCAAATTTATTTTTGTTATAGTGTACATAACGAGACGAGCGGTTTTATTGTTTGATATGTGTTAGTGTGTTGTTGTTGTTGTTTGTTTTTTTTTTTGTTGTTGTTGTTGTTTAGTTTAAATTAACGAAAAATGTTGTGTACTTGGTGGTGTATGTGACGAGGTGTATGTAATCGATGAGGATGACACCGACCCGAATCAGTCAACGACCCTTGTTCAGGGTCCATTATCGTAAACTGATCGAGGATACGTCCCCTAATGGCATTTATTCAGGGACCAGCGAGACGATCACATTTATACCTCCGCTTAGCGTTTCTGAGTACCTGTCTTATTGCTGCCAACAGTGTGGTCACCAGCAAGAGATAAAGGTAGGAAAATACCATTTTTAACTCGTAGGCATTGATTAAAACTGAAAATTAATAGGTCTATCCAAGTATGTGCAACGAGGTGTGAGAAAAGTTCTGTGAGGCCTCTTAATCTATCCTTTGCCCCTCGTCGGAGCCGTATAGAGGAAATTTGGGCCGGCGAGAAAAAATTTATGAACTCCCTAAAAAATTGAAAACTGCACCTGTTTGGGTGCAGTATCTAAGATTTATCAGTGGGAGGGGTTTTCACAATAATGGGGAAGCATATTTCGCGAGTGGAGCGATCGAAAAAAATTTTTCAACGATGTTTCGGTAGAGTTTCCAACTCATTGAAGAAACAAACTACGGTTTTCTTATATGCGGCAAAACTGGTTAATATCAAACTTTTATTCGTCTTTTATATTTATCTCTGAATTGCCAATGAGACTGAAATTATGCCTACCGATATATTTTTCAAACGTTGCTAAATACATTCCCCCCTATTTAAGCATTGATTGCATGTATCGCTTAGTGAGATACCATTAACCACTTTGGTAGCACTTTTTTCATCGTATGTTTGATTCGTTGTCTGTACTGTGTATTTTGCACTCTCAGAGTAATACTGTTGAGGGTTGAAACTTCCAAATTGGTAATTTCGAGGTTTTGATTTATTTCTGTAGGATGTGCAGGCATACAACTACAATGACTTCGTACTGTGTATGGCGCTTGCCAGTATTAAAATTAGATTGTAGCGATGAGCTACCACCTGTGAACCAAATAGAGCGTTCATCCC
Organism: Ericerus pela; assembly: GCA_011428145.1. NCBI lineage: Eukaryota > Metazoa > Arthropoda > Insecta > Hemiptera > Coccidae > Ericerus > Ericerus pela. The sequence goes on from WOFM01000346.1 coordinate 150,826, forward strand.
ACTATACTAGGAACTGGCCTCACAACTGATCAGCGAATGTACAAGTACACCCTTCACCATTGATCGGGAGTTACCACAATTTCTACGTAATTTTTCATGAAGAACTGGAACTGACAGAGATGTTCGAGTATTCAAAAACATTATTTTGTTCAATGATTTCAAAGAATACTGCAATTTGTTTCACACCTACTTCAATATCTTCATTATATCATCATTATGAATTTTTTGAGAACCGTAGTAAATTCAGTTACAAATTTCAGTAAGTACCTCATATAGGTAATCACTTTTAATTTATGGAATACTGTTGTAACATTTTTGAAAACTTTTGTAACTTCTATTTTTTACTTCCATTCAATTTATGAAAAACTTACTGTTGTATTATTATTTTTTAAATTGTTTTCCACTCATTACAGTTTTGATTAGTGGGTCCGGAGTGTCTTTTTTTTTTGGGGGGGGGAGTGACAAAAAATTTTATGGATTTGAGATTTTTTTTTTGTGCTTCTCAGAAATTTCTTGGCTTTTTATTTATATCCTACGGTCTACTTTCATTTTTTCCCTTGAACTTAATTCTGTATTTTTTTTCTTTTGAAATTTTTGGGGAAATTTCGCCATTTTCTCCTACATCTGCCCCTGGCGTTTCTATTTATGAACACTATTGTAATTTCCAACCCTTCTTTGTTTACATTCAATTTTTTCAAGCAACATTCAAGTTTTTTCTATGTAAAAGACATTCATCATGAGTTAAGTCTTACTTTCTAAGCAGAAGTGAATGGACACCATCGAATTTTAAAATTATATTTTGAGTTACTAGTGATAAGCATACAAACTTTCATACGCACTTTCATACGCATTTTTCTCAAAACTATATTTTGGAAGTTATAATATTGTTATTCTCATGGTGCAATTTATATTATTTTGTTTGATGATTACTTTAGATTTTCAGATGATATGGAGATTCAAACTGTACCGACTAAATACCTAAACCCCCCTGCCATACTTCCACCCAAAATATGGCACCATACTCACTCAGCCATGGTGCTAGGTGATGGTGATTGAAGAAGATAAACTGTATATTTGGCTGATGAGTGGTAACTGCCACACCACTCTCCCAAGTATAGCAGAGCATAATATGATCATGCAGAGGCACTGGTAATGGGTAGATGTGTGTACTAGAGTGTGGTAGATGCCCACCCTCATCTCCACCCCAAGGTATATGACCCACCAGCAGCGCTGCCATGTTTGGTGTTGGTGAGGTGATGTATCACCGCATAGCATGCATGTCCACTAGAGAGGGTGCCACTCCCTTCTCCCAGATCATATTGGATTCACCACTTCAGGTATACAGGCATACGGGGATTTGAACCCAAACCAACTGACTACCTTAACTCCCCTACCTCACTGCCACCCAAAATATGGCACTGAATTCACTCAGCCATGGCACCAGGTGATGAAGATTGAGGGAGATAAACTGTATATTCAGCCGATGTGTGGTAGCAGCACAATTACTGAAAATAATTTTGCTACTTAAAGTTTCATAATCTTCAAACTTTTCCCTGCGAAAGGTATTTTCTGACTGATACTCTTTTAGCTTGAAGATACAAGTAATTGTACAATAAACTGAGAGCTTGGTAGGGTAAAACATGGGCAAAAACTCATAGATTTGGATGAGGCATGTAAAATGATCCATTTGATTTAGCATGGTAGTTTTTGCACGCATTTATCATTTTTGTTGCTGTGGCAGAATTAGAAATGTAGCCTGGTTCACACCTTTCTAGTTTACTAGCAACCAACCAGCTACTTGGAGAACCATTCTGTTAATAGTTAGACACTGTAACGGCCAAAAGAGGTGTTAAAGTACCTAATTAGAACCACTTTCAGTGTTACACCATACACGAAATATCACGTACTGTAAAAGCAGTAATACTTCTAAAATAAATTCAAGTTTATCATCCACAGACTATCGTGGACCTTAACATTGGTTAGAGACTCAATAATATTTAAAACACACGAGTGAGTTTACACATTTAATAAAATAATAATTCGTACAGTACATAAACATACGTTAATATTTATACATATACAATCACAATTCAACAAGCAGGACTATCTGTTCACTAGAGACTTCTACTAGAGAGGTTCCAGGTACTTAGAAGTAGCTGTCGAGGAACTGTGTCTTATTCCACTGAATCGAGGGATTATATGCTTGTTCAGGGTATGAAAATGTACGTGTCGGATAGGTAAAGTGAGGTAGGGTGTTATTATTATAGGGTTGTGCTGACTCGTTGAGTACTCGAGGGACAGGCACAATTAGGTCATGAATATACAGAAAGTATATCTATATTCATAAAATCAAATACGGGTAATTTAGTGGATGTTTATAAAGAGTTATAGGATGATTATTGTTGATAAATATCTACGTTTTTGGTATTCGAAAATGTGTGGACAAATATGTTCCTCATTTCTAAAAATAGACGAAAATATACGTTACAGACACTACACCCACTACGCTATTTTAGTCACTTAAAGTCAAATTCAACTTGGCGGATAGTCTTATAAGAATCTCATTAAATTCTTACATAGAGATCTTTCAAGTTTAAGTTGATTTTAAATGGTTAAAATGGCATAGTGACTTTAACAATACCCCAATTAGCTGGCTGATAGTATGAAAACTAGCCAAGTGAAGAAGGCGTATGAAGATGGTTAGTTTTAAACCTACAACCTTTTGATTGTAAGGCAGAGCACCAAATCACTACGCCACGCCAACCACTTCGCAGTGATTACTTAGATTAGTTCCATAATCTCCATTGCAACCCCCTCTCATCTTTTAAGCACTTGTCTATTCATTCGCAAAAATAAAATTAGTTTTAAGATGTCAAAGATAATATTTGACACGAAAATTATCGTAAAATATTAATCAATATGGGGTTCGTATTGTACTCATGAAAATTCCAAGTGGAAAATACGACCCCAAATTCTGACAGACAGTTTGGTGGATGTTAATTGGAATGTAGATAATACTTATAGGAACGTATTCTGAAGTGACCTGCTTGTATTCTCTTTCTTTTCTTTTTCTGTACCTACCTACTACCTACCTACCTACCTACCTACATACCTATAATATTATCATTCTGTAGCTCTCTATCTCTTTCACTCTTTCTCTGGGTGTGTGTGTGTGTGTGTGTGTGTGTGTGTGTGTTTCTGTCAGGGTTTATTATTTGAAATACGCTGGTTTTTTTATCATCATATTTTGTGGAGCCGGCATTTGAACGTGGGTCGATGTGGAATTCCAAGTCGATACACTGGTAGTGTTTAGTCGGCTGCATTTTTTGGGCTTAAAGAACATTTTGTGCAAAGAAATATTATTTTTTATGACGATAAATTCTTCGGATTACTCATATAGGTAGTATTCGTTGGTACTTGGTTCATGTATACGTTCAGCGTATCCATAAAATATTTTTCTATCCTGATTTTTTTTTTTTTTTTTGTTTGTAGCTAAAGCTTACATCTTTTTTTTCTTTTTTTTTTTTTTTTTTTCAATATCTGAATTCTCAAACCGATCAGAATGAGTAAATATTTAAAGCAAAGCGGCTGTTTGGCGTTCTTTTTTTTGGGGGGTATCTTTGAAGTTATTGTTTGAAAAATGTACTACATTTTGTAGATACGCGATGAGATCGAGGTAAAATTGTTTAAATATTTTAAATATTTTAAAAATCGTGTAAGTGAAACCTATTTATTTTATGGCCCACTTATTTGTTTCACTAACTCTAAAATTCAGTAAAATGAGTACTTAATTACAGCAATTATTAGCTTATCGACTACCAGATTTTTGTTTCGAATTTAATTTTCTAGTTGACTTTCAAAAAGATGTGAAAGATCATCTATCATAACGAGCAATCATTGAAGCAGTGGCTTTGTCTAAACAATGAACTAGAAAATGTTTCAGGAGAGGCAGAAATCAATTTCCTAAAGCCAAATAACTTCACCTCTATCATACCCTTTAGCTTTTCCTTCCACAAAGTGGCAATGAATACGACTGATTAGGGAAGTTGCAGCCCTCTCATTCCTTTTCTTAGCTATCTGTAGACGACGAAATTCAAAATTAGTATCAAAATCGAAGTATTTGGTAAAAAGAGGTAATATACTCTTTCCTATTTTTAATGCTATTCATTTACAAGAGTTTTGGCGATAATGTTTTCAAATTTGTGCTTAGAAGTATAACGATTAAAAGTAAATAGGGGTATATAATTATGACTTTCACTTCACGAAAGTAAGTATTTCATATTTATTTTTGTAAATTTTATGAAGAATATAAGAGAATGTTGGTAGATGTTGAATATTGGAATAAGACTTACCTACCATAAATTTTTAACTCAGTTTTATCAATATAAATATTTTTTACCAGTTCCCATGCTATATGAAAGATATGGATTTTTTTAGTCGATTTTAAGAAATGTAGCAATTTTTTATATTTCTGTAAGTAATTATTATGGCGAAAAATCATTTTTGAGCTTTTACAATGATAATTTCAAGTGTTGAAAAAAACAATGTAATACTTGATAATAACTGAAACGATTTCACATGCGTTTCTAGAGTGTAATTATTACTACAATTATAGCTTTCTTTTAAAAAATGATACTTTTTTTTTTTTTGTCAAAAGAAAGGCTAGAATCTACTTTTTTCATAACCTCACTGAAAAGGGTGTTGTTGAGAGAAAAAATAAAACTACAAATTAGCTAATTAAACTTGAAAAGTACCTCCTCCTTTTTAGAGAAAATTATTATTTTTCACCTCATCTATTATAATCTTCTTCTATTATATAAAATGATAGCCCATTTTCTCGTAACAGCATCACGCCTCTTCTACCCTTTGGATTTTGGCGAAATTTTACATTTAAGTAGGTACCCATTCCTAAGTGTCTTTAGTGCAGTTTTATTTTGAATGCTCCTCCCTGAAAGTCGTAATTAAACTCGAAAGTTTCCATAATGTCACAAACGAAATTAAAGTAATATTTATAATATAAAAACAAACTTTTGCCAAATAAAGTTGTGGATTTAGAACCTTCAAGGTAATTGGGAATTTGCTAAAATATCATAAAGCTCATTTTTTACTTTGAAACTGTCTACAGATAAACTTTCTTACGTATCAAGAAATTTTTTTTCATCCTTCTTTTTATTTTATTTTATTTATCTTCTCACATTTTTATGTCACAGTGAAGGAGTGATCGGCTAGTATCCAGTAGGCAGTACGCTGCTGAATTGAATTTTTAAATCACATGGTGAAGTATCTACCAATGGGACCACACCAGGACATATCACCATTTTGGGTCCAGAATGTAATGGTCACTGGTTTCAAACCTGCAACCTTTCGATCACAAATCAAAACACTTAAACAATATGCTACCTAAAACTACTTTATCAGTGTTCAATGCAATTGTGTCTGTAATCAAACGTAGAGGATGTTTTTATAGGCGTTTGTGGTTGCATCTGTATGTATATGTAAAGAAACATAGCGAAAGTATACGAGATGAGAGAAATAAGACTTCTGCCAGTTTAAGCACTTTTTTGTTATATAATATCGAATTTGGCTCATCCATCCTCAGAGGTACAACGTGAAAATAAAACAATGCCAAAAACTAAACTTATATAAAAAATTGTTTTGTGAAAACATGGATTCGAACATAGGTAAAACGGATTAGAAGCACTTAGCTTATAGTAAAGAGTCGCGGCAGAACTTCCAAAAATGCAGTATTAAACAACATTAATAGAACATTACTGTAAAATACCTATGATAACACAAAAAAAATATACTCTTTGTCTAAATGCAGACCATTCTGTAGGGATGGGAACTACCAGGCTTTTTGTTTACCGATAACCATTGATAGTTTTGGCTCTGTTATCGATAACTATCGATAGTTCCCTCCTCTCTCCTTTGGCCGAATAATTCTCAAAAACACTGGCAAAAATATATTAAAAGAGAAATTCTCAAACTGATACATGAGTTGTCAGAGAAAGTGATGGTATAAAACATTTTAAGAGGCAACGTCAATCAATCATGAATACAATTTTTATTTTTTGTATTTAAAAATACAATTTTAGCTGTAAAAACAAGAAATTTGGGAACTATTGATATTTATCGTTAACAGCATTGCTTATCGACGACTAACGATTGTCCTTCTCATAGATAACTATCGATAGTTATCCCATCTCTGCCATTATGTCTTACAATCATTAAGTTATTTTGAATAGTTTTATCGTTAGGTACCTATATAAGAATAAAACCAACAACGTTCTACAGTGTTTAATATATTTTATGAAGTTTAGGTTGTACTTTGTTAATACTATCATGGATATTTTGGTAATTTTAGTTTAGAAGGATTCATCCTTAGGCTCTAAAGTTTTGATGGCATCATCATACGTGTGAATGAATCCAGATTTCATTATGAAAAGTTTCATTTTTGCTTTGAATGATTTTGTTCTTAAGGTATTAAATTTTATTTTTGTTTAGAAAGGGTCAGTTTCATGTCTTCCAGGAATTTAGGTATTGAAAGCTCCACTCTGAAAGCTGTAATTCAGCTCAAAAGTTTTGTTATCATCTCATAGGTATAATAGAATCAGTGTATCACTTCTCAAAGATTAATTTATTCTCAGAAAAGTTTTTTTTCAGGATCTTCAGGGAATTGTGGTTTTTTAAGATCCACTCTGAATGCTGTAATTAAGATCGACGGTTTTGATGACGTCACACAATTATGATTTATGAATAAATGAAGGATTAAATTCAAAAAGTTTTGTTGATGCTTTGAAAAGTTTCATTTTCATGTTATTTTATGAAATTTGGACATGAAGGAGAGACAGAGTCGTGAGTGTGGTGCTTCTAATTGAATAAAAAAACAAAAGTAAATGTTGAGTTTCATATATTGCTGATAAAAGAAATAAGTATTACATACCTGCATTATTCAAGAGCTAATGTGGTTCTTTTCAACATAAATTCTCCACACTCTTTATCTAATTTCAAATAAAGTCGGCATCATATGATGAAATTATAAGAGAAAGAAAGAACATGAGATATAGAGGGCGAATAAGTGAAAAAAATTATCTCATACCAATCTATTTTAATTATTTCCAATAAAAAATTAAAGGATTTTGATTTCTGTCAATTACAATATAGGTCTGTACCTTAATTCATCTAGTGGATCACACTTCTTCAGCCAGTAATTAAAATGTGTGATTGTAATTGATTTTCATCACTTCCGTCATTGGTCAAAGAACAATCCTTAATTGACTAAAAATTCACGAAATTTAAATCACTTCGATAGAAGTTAACATAATATATCGAAAAGAAGGTACCAACAAAAATGAAACTGAAAGAAAACTTAGAAAAAAAGAAAAAAGAAAAAGAAAAACATAGCATCTATCTTTTAAACTTTTGATAGTTCCTTCGGCGTAATTTATCTACAAAATCCAAAAACTAGCTATCGTAATACACTTCAGAGGCCATATTCTTTTTTACAGTGTCGCATCTTTAGAATTTGGAATTTCTCTCGTTTCCTTTGATGGAAACGCTGCGAAGTCGTTATTAAGCCGGTATTAACGATGGTTTTTTATTAGTTTTTCACCCTTTTGCAGAGAGAAAAAAATTATTTTCCAACTCGTAAAACTTTTTAAAAGATCAGTCATTTAGAAGAACAGAGAAACGAAAATGAAGAAATAGACGACTGTCTCCAGCGAATATTTTCCATTTCATTCCAAAATGATCTTCGAAGAGGGTGGCTTTTTCCGGCACATGGTAGAAAAAAGTGTTAAAAAATTACGAAATTTCGAATGCTTCTATAGAAGAACATCGTTGACAAATTCAAACGAAATTGTATTTAAATGCGAAATTAAACACCTGGAAATAGCAGAGTGACTTTCCTTGCGAAAAGGCCATAAACGAGCTTGAAATGAGGTGAAAAATATTCCTATTTGAATAATGATGGACATTATTACGTGCGTTTTCGGGCATGGAAATACAAATAATTGTAGATTTAGAAATTTTAGAGACAGGGGGTGAGGGACGTGGAGGGCTTTCTGGTGATAGATATGACTTGATGGCCACCTTGGTGAGAGGTAGGGGCAGAAGGCTCCCAGACTTGGTGATAACGTCATAATTACGAACTTGACAATTCTAGGATCCAGGTGAGGGGTATTAGACTTATCAATGAGCCAGTGTTTTTCTCATAAAGTAAAAAGTTTTCTTTAAAAATAGCCCAAAAAGTTGATCTTATGGGATACAAACGGATATTTACGCGGATATATCTTATGGCTGGAGGTCAGTCCAAAATTTTTCTCATTTTACTTTCGTTACTGAGGGAGTGCTGACATCATAATTGTGAACTTGAAAATTTTAGGAGCAATTTGAGGGATTTGAGAGGCACCCTGGTTATGGGAAGAGGACGGGGAAGGTGTCAAAAGAAGTCTGTTCCAAACGTTTGTTATTACCAAAAAATTTGACGTTGTTACCGATACTAGAGTGGCCGATGATGTCAAAGGTCATTCAGCTTCACCCAAATTCCAAAGTTTGTGATTTATTTTATTTTGATTAAAAACGAAAATTTTAAAGCTATTTCAAACTGAACCGTTTTTATTTGCTCGCAAAATTATGAATTACAAAAGACAAATTTCAACTCTGGATCAATTTGTAGAAGAAAAATATACTTATTCTTTTACAGTTTGAGAATTTTTTAATGAATGAAAGCTCCATATTTTCACTCTTTTTTGATCAACACAAAGGTAAAAAATAATTGAACGATTTTTGTTTGCTAATAGAATCTAATTTATTCTCGAAAGTTTTTTATTACATTTTCCTAGTAATAGGTCAATGATAATATTTTAAAACTATTAAATTTTCTCATCAGTTACTTCGGCATCAATTTACTGCAAAAGGGAACTGCAGCCTTAGCAGCAAAATCGCCGTCACTCTGATGCAGGTTTACAACTGTAACGATTTGTTTCCTCTTATATAATTCACGTAAATATATCATCACACCCAATATACTCAACCACCTTGTATACCATTACTAAGAGTACACTTTGTCACTTGTCAATTCTCTACTACAACTCATGGTAACTTTTTATTACACCATATTTCATTAGCCAGTCCTTCAGACATTACACTATCTATTCTGCTTATCTCAAGATCATCTATGATGTCTCCCACTCTTGTCAGAACCTGCATTGAACAATACATTTCCAGTAGTTGGTATATACGCCTCAGTTATTCAAGAAAGAACTATTTTCATTGCATCATCACATCACCTTATCTACATGCATTTTGTGCAGGACCACATTAGTCCTAATATCTGTGTATATTAATTTGCTCGTTAATTCGACAATGATTCCATGAATCTCCAAATAGAGACAAATCACTTCTATTGTAACCACAATACGTCATTTAGGGGCTTAATAGTTGAGTCCACAATGTACACCTAAATTATATTTTATGATTATTTAATTGAAATCCGATATAAATTTCAGTAATTTTGGTTCAGTCTTCTATTTTATTATAGCAAAATATTCGTAACGAAATTGCCAGTTTTTTCTGTGCATGATTTGTCTTGCAAGAAGTATATCCTGCTCTTGGCCTATCTCGCAGCCTAAAAAACTCACGTTCCATGACACGGGCGGTCTGAGAACACCCTCGAAAATGGGCAACAACGGGGTCAACGGGATGCGCCTTGAGGGCGTGCTGTCGTCATATTTATGGAGGTTTTCTATGAAAATCTACGGTACATCTATTAATCTTGATCTCATGAAACGACCCAAGGGTGAAAGCGTTCATTAATGCACAATTAAACACTTTTTTACTCACAATATTTTATGTAAATTTGAATTTTTTTCTAAAATCTTTTATGTGTTTTTTCATTGATTTTGCTAACTAGAAACGAATACAATTCGTATTTAAGATGAATTAAACTTCTATAATGTGGAATACCTTACCTCGTGGAAAGTAAAACCAACAAAGAAGGTGTTCAACAGAACAATTTGGGTGTTTATGCCAAAATACCAAAAAGGTATAGGGGAGCCAAGACCTCGGCAAACACTGGCGATTTAGTCTATGATTTTCTGGTCTTATATACCCAGCTCCCTACACGCACACATACACACCTATGTAATATTTACATAGGTATAGTGTAGATAATTTATTTGTACTTTACGGATGCTATGGCAACGGTAAAGTATGGAGAATGCATCTTCGTATCGGTCTGTGACATCGCCGAGATTGTTATCTATCGATTTGTCATGGTCCGAGATTTGTAACTTGTTTATCTGCAAAAATAGAGAAGTACAAACAAACATACATTTATATTTGGTTTAACGTGCAAGGCACAAATAATTGTCACCAAAGGTGACAACTGTCATCGATAAGCCGAGCCTATTTCCTCATACGAGTCGTGGTCTAATCCCCACATATAACTTAATAATAATGTTTTTCAATGGTGTGCAATGTACAAACGCCATGAAAATTTGAGATTTATTGGCAGATGCGCAGGTGGAGCTGATGAGTGACAAGGTTATGGTACCATCCCAAACAATATTCGTTGATTCGTAGCTCTCAACATATTATTTCATTTTTCCAAATCATTTTGTGACCTTTTTATAGCCACTTTATCCTCCATCAGAACTCTTAACGAACCAATTAAGATAATATACTGGAAAATAAACTGTCAACCTATTGAAAAGTTGAACTATTCCAACCGCCGCCGCTCGCCTATCATCATTTCGCAAAGGTTTACCTCGAAATACCCGGACCACACAAATAAGACTAAATTTGAAAAAAACTCTAGCGCAGCAATCCTCGTTAGAAAAAGTAGGTTTTCTAGAAAAAGAATCATGAATATCGATGGTCACATTTATTGTCTGTAAGTTTATATGAGTTAATGGTACTTCATGATCTTATGAAATGTGTTAGCTGCTGACTAAACATTTGACAATGTGAAATTTAAAAGCATTATTTCTTGAAACGAAAAATTAGTTATGATGATAAAGTATGGTAAATAATAATAAAATTTCAAATAAAACAAAAGAAATATAATAAAGTTATGAAATAAAAAAAATTAAAAAAAACATGAACATGTGATTAATTTTTGTGAAAAGTAAAGTTCACGCAAATTAGAAAAAAAAGGGAAAAAAAGCTTTACCGGAAGTACCGTCCTGTCGATCCGCACCAAAATTGGTAGCATGCTACAATAAATTATAATAAATATTTGTTTCAAATTTCATACATATGGTTCCAAAATTCCGCATTTTATGACCAGTGTAAAAACAAAAACAGCTGTACCGGAAGTACCGTCCGGCCGATTAACACCAAAATTAGCATCTTATTGCAACAAATTAAAATAAATATTTACGCCGAATTCTGTGGTTATTGATGCAAAATTGAGTTTTTTATAGCCAAAATAAAAACAAAAATGGTGGTACCAGAAGTACCGTGCGACTGATCCGCATCAAAATCAACAGCTCTAGTCCTTGGCTTAGTATAAATGTTCGTATCAAATTTCGTTATTATCGGATAAAAATAGCGACCTGTATCATGGGAACAATAAATTGATTCGAAATCTATCTATCTATCTATCTATCTATATAATATATATATATAAAGGGTGACCCAAAAGTAACGCAAGTGAGAAATTTACAAGTTAGAAAAACAATTGTATTAAATTTTTTTGGGTTCTGTTGTTACAAATAATTAAAGTAGATATTGAAACTGTCCCCCAGCAATATCTAAACATGTGTTGAGACGCGTTATTAGGTTCTTAAAGACTTTGTGTAGCGTGTTTTCGTTGATGTTTCTTACTGCAGTCTCAATTTCTGTTTTCAGCTCTTCCAGTGTAGTCGGGTGGTTTCTGTAAATGGTATCCTTTAAGTAGCCTCACAGAAAACAGTTTGCCGGACTGAGATTGGGGCTCCTTGAAGGCCAAACACCCACTGAAATAACCCTATCTCCAAAAAAATCCTCCATGAATTTCATCATCAAAGCAGAAGTGTGGCTCTTGCCCCCTCTTATTGGAACCAGGCACGATGTTCTTCTGTGGACTGATCCAGGAAGGTAATAAAGTCTGTAAGAATTGATGTTCTTCGCTGTCTACTGTCCTTTAGTGGAAAATGAGACCCAACAATATGACGCTTTGAAACCACATACCACATGCCAATTTTGAGTTGGTGTAAATTTGTTTCTTGGAACACATGCGGGTTATTAGTGGACCAAATTCTGTAATTTTCTCTATACGAGCGGCATTTCGTCGACGTTGTCACCAAATTGTTCTTTGAACCAGGTGCAAAAATTTTGATGCTGCTTGTAATCTGAAGTATGCAACTCATGTAATGACGATATATGGTAGGGATGCATACCGCACTATTTTAAGGTGCGCCTAACAATTTCACAAGTGTGACCAGTCTGCTGACTAAGCCACCGTGCTGACTTCCCCAGTTCCTCCAACATTCATTGGCATAGTTCGTCTTTCTCCTCTTCAGTGAGAGTGAATGGTCGACCACACCGTGGTAAATCACATATTAGGGACTTGGTTTGAAATTTATCGATGATTCTTTTGACTGTGGAGTTGTTAGGTTTGGACGCGCTTGGGAATTTCTGTTTGAAGACGACTTTAACATGCGTATACAATGTCGATTGAAAATAATGTTCAACAATAAACACACGTTGCTCTGCAGTGTAAAGTGAAGACTTTTTGATCCATAAAAAAACTGCAAATGACTTCAATGAAAGAAGTTGTTTGTGTCAAGTGTCACAAACGGTAGTGATAATGTAACGGTATAATTGTTACAAAAAGTACACGACACACATATTATTTTTGTATAGTGTATATTTTTTATGTGTACAAGAAAATATCAGATGTAATGTAATGTACAAAAGAAGAAATTGGTAAGTGATCAGGCTTAAATATAAGGGTATGGATTCGAATGAATTATACATTGGTGTCTTGGGAGATATACAATGAGATTGGTTGATATAATCTACGTAATTTAGAGTGAACCAAAAAAATAACATGCTTATGACATAAAGTGGGTGTAGTTATAATTTTAAGAGGATTAGGAATATTGCAGAGTTGTATTTCGTATTCGTGGAATAAATGACATCATTATGTTTAGTAAGAGAATATTGTATTAGTTGGAAAAGGTGATATCAAGATGCAGGTCTTGACAAGTTTCACTGATGTCATTAAGACAGGATGTAAGAATGAGGTTATAGACAAAATGAACTAGAGGGATAATATTAATAGAATACGAAATATATATTAAAATAAGAAATGATATGAAATTATCATTACAGATAATAACCAACTAAACGAACCCCCCCTCAGTTGTTTCATTAATTCGTACTAGGCAATTTTTTGACTTGCGTTACTTCTGGGTCACCCTTTATATATATATATGAATTTGACTTATTGGTTCCAAAATTTTTCTGAAGTCATGAAACAAAAAACGTACCCACTCCCAACCCTGAAGGCTAATATCGCACCAAGAGAAATAAGTAGATTTTCTAAAGAAAACCTACTTAAAAATACTCAAGTTGTCCAAGTCTGAGTGTTGAGTTGCATAAAGTTTTTCCGCAATTGAATACGATCGCCTCGGTTATTCGAAAAGTTTTTTCGACCATAAATAATCTCAAATGGTTGTTACGAAAGAACAAAGTTTCATTCTCCCATCCATAAGAATGTGAAAGTCACATAGAAAAAAAAAAAAATATATAAGAAGAAAAAAAAATGTATGCCAACGTAACTAGTTTGTGGCGAATATTTTTCTAATTTTTTTCATTCTTTCTCTCATCGTCTCTTCTTCTCGCCCTTACCCACTTTTTTTCTTCCTTTCACTGGCCTGTGGAAAGAGGAGTTAAATTCTGTTGTCACCGCATAATCCTTTTGACATTTTCTTTACTGTATTTCCAGACGTATTACCTTGTCGGCCAAACAATTAATAATTTCACCGAACAGCGGTGACAAGAAGTTAGATGTGTGATGTACCAATTTGTATTTTTTTTTTTTTTTGGTTTTCCGTGTTTTCACGCACTTGAAGGTACGACAAAATAATGGTGTATATCAGCAAAAGCCAAAAGAAAAAAAAAAAAAAAATCGAGATTACTTTTATTTTTGAGACTAGGTATGAAATATTCGTGTGCAAGAAATAGCGCGTGATGATTGCGGATGAATTTCCATGTTATCAATTATGGAGAATAGTTTTTTTTTCCTTTTTTTTTTTTTTTTTTGGCATGTTATTCCCTAGGCTCACTATTCAAATGGTGTACCAATGGCTCATCAAAATTCATCGAAACTGGTGAAGTGTGTCATAAAATTTAAAATGTGTGACATTATTCGCCACGCCCGACGATTTTGTATCAATATTTTAATACAGTCTGCCTATATATCCAGGCTGTAGGATATTATCCAGTGGCAAACATTTCGGCAGCAGATGGAAGTGGCCTTCGTTAATGCTAAAATCCGCGTTAACTTCAAATTTATTCTGAGAATTGAAAGGAGTGGGTCGATACGAAAGTTTTGTTGTTAAGTCACCTGAAATATACTAATTTTGTGTACACCATTATATTAGTGTATGTTTGGTGGGAGATTTTGGGTGAAAGTTCAAAACGGTGTAATATTTTTTGCAACCAAATACGAATTTTTACTTGGTAGATAATTTTTAGTAATGGCAACGTTGTAATACCCATAAAATTTGACGTAGACCTTTCTAGGTACTTTGCGTAGGTATCGCTTCTGTGGATGTTCAATCATGCTAAATACAAATAATAAAAGATAAATATATAAATAGATAAATAATGATAATTACCCATAAAAATTAACAAAAAATAAATACAACTAAATTCATCTAAATGAAAAAACCAACTAAATTGGTTAGGTATACCTATTTAAAGTAATACTTAATTTATTGGAAAACAAATAAAAAACAAAAAACAAAACAAAAACAAAAACAAACAAACAAACATAATAGGTGAATATAATTATTAACAATCGTAAATTTTTAATATTTAAAATAATTAATTAAATAATATGGCAGAAATTTTATTTCAATAGTAGTTAGTAAAATTTTTTATTTTTGGAGGTTTTTATTTTCATTAAAAAAGAGTGTGTACTAGGACACACAGTGGAAGTGAAATTTGTTACGCTGAAATTTGAATTTTGAAGAATGAATGTTTTGTTGGTAGTGTGATTTTTCATTTTTTGTTTTGTATAAACATTAAAATGCGGAAAAAGTCATATAAATTTAAAAAATTGTTTTCAACAATTGGTGAACACTTCAACGTCAAAATTAAATCACACAACCTTCATTCCACTGATAAGAAAGCAATGAATAAAAATGTATAGAGAAAGTGAAAGGAGAAATGAATCAAATATAGTGTAACGGCATAATTGTTACAAAACGTACACGACACATATATTATTTTACTTATAGTGTATATTTCAGAAATATGTACATGAAAATATTATAATGTACAAGAGAAGATGTTGGTAGAATAATGGTAAGTTAATAATTGAATAGGCTTAGATTTAAGGGTATGGATTCGAATGAAATATACATTGGTGTCGTGGGGGATATACAATGTGATTGGTTGCTATAATCTACGTAATTTAGAGTGAGCCAATAGAATAACATTCTTATGACATAAAATGGGTGTAGCTACAATTTTAAGAGGAATTAAGAATATTGCTGAATTGTCTTTTGTATTCAAGGAATAGATGACATTATTATGTTTAGTAAGAGAATATTATATTAGCTAGAAAAGGTGATGTCATGATGCAAGTCTTGACAAGTCTTACTGACGTCATTTTAGACAGGATGTAAGAATGAAATTATATACGAAATGGAGATAGAAGAATAATTGGTAATAAGATACGAAATATATGGTAGAATAGAAAATGATATAAAATTATCATTACATATAGTTGAATAGGCCTAACTTTTATAAGAAGAGTCAGTGGTAATGATATTTCATTTCATGTGCTTCGTTACATTAAAATTTTGTTTATTTCATTTCACGGGCTTCGTTGCAAGACCATTTTTAGTTTACTACCCTGCAACGCAAGGATTTTTCAATTCAATAATAACTTTTGAATGGATGAAAATAGAGTGCTGTAAATAGAATCACTGCATTTCTCATGAAAAAATACATAATTTTTGTATAATTATTTGCATATTTTGTCAATTTGAAAAAATAAATTTCTTTTGCAATAGAAGCTTAATAACTTTTGAATGAATGAAAATCGTGTTCTGTGAATTTTGTTTCATCTGCTTCGTTGCATTACCATTTTGTTTATTTCATTTTACGGGCTTCATTGCCTAACCATTTTTAGTTTACTACACAGCACGATGAAGTTTCACTTTAAAAAACTATATGGAAAAGTTGATTGTTGAAATTTAAACATTGATTTTATTTATAAATCAAGAATAACTATTAAAATGAAAAACATTTTTTATATTAGTGGTATCGTGATTTTTATGATTAACTTGTGAGCTGTGTTGTTGAAAGGTTCGAATTTCTATATTCAAAGTATTATATTGTAAAAATCAACTTGTTAAAAATTGGCTATTGATACCTACACTAATTACTACGGTAAAATAAAATTTACCATGTCCTCTATTATGACCAAAAATTGAAAAACTGGCCGTACTAAAAGGAAAAGAAATTGAGTTAAATAGAACAGTTGTTCTACAAGAATGAGGTAAGTCAGAAAAACCTATTTTTCAGGAGAACAAAAACAAAGTTTAATTGACCTTTTCATGTATCCTATGGAAAATGGTAACATTATTATTGGGGAATTTTGAAAGTAACCCTACGCAAAGCTGTACTGATAAGGATGATGATAATCTCCAGTAGTGGGGGAGCTATGGGGAAACATACTGCCAAGAGGCGCGACTTATCCCATATTTATGAAACAAAAGTAGGTATGAAATTTGGTGGGAAAAACAAAAAGTAGTATAAGTGTTTGTAATTAATGTAATTGCATCTAAAAACAAAGGAATCTGGTAGGAACATTGTCCTCATTCATACACCACATTTTCCGTTGTAAACGACTCTTTTCCAGCTGATATCATTATTCTGTTTGAAATCTATCACCGACTTATCTCGTATTTGCAAAACAGTCAATTTTCAAATTCTTTTTTTACCATTTTGCGAATTAAATATGGCTATTTCAGTGTTACTATTCGATGGGGTGTGAAATTTATTACTAGAATCAGTCAAAACATGAAAAGCCAAAAAATGTGACAGCCCGTTCTTATAAAATACCATTCCTGGAGGTCAATCCAGCATAATGTTATACTTTTACCTATTATTTAGGAATAAAAGGAATTAGCCGGGACTTTTGAACAAAGTAAATAGCATATCTGGGTTAATTTTTGGCATATAGCCTTTAGATAGAGCATTGAAAACTCTTTTCTTCTTTTCTTTTCTTTTTTTTTATTGAAAATACTTACAAAATCTAGTTTATTTCTAAACAGTCCAGGTATATTATTTGAAAATATTATTCAAAACAAAAGAAAAATTAAGACAACGTTCTCAGTATCCTGCCCTATAATAAATTATGGACAAGTAAAATTTCCACTGTAAAGTTGATAAATTCCCAGTAGCGTAGTGCAATCGAGATTCCATTATATTTTGAAACGACATTCATTAGCCATTTCTTAGAGAAGATATTATGTGTTTATTGTGGGCCTTGAGGGGGTTGAACCCCCATCACCCTTTGTTATGCCTTTGAAAATTCTTGCATATTTAAGTCGGAATTTTTTACAGTTACGTAACTCACCGATCTCAGCCAGTTGACAGTAGTGGTCCTACTGAGATACAAAAATCACAGTAGATGTCACAACATCCGGTTAAATCTAAAATGTATATATATATATATATATATTATGTGGAAACTACTCCTGTGAGGTACAGGGACTCGCACCCCTCGATGAAAGTCATCGCCGAAAGGCTGGCATATTATTCATTTCTATGACATTAAACAAATAAACAAGTATGTTCGTATGTTCTTACCTGTACGTACATACAGATAAGATACAATGTTTGGACAATGACTAATCGCCTGATAACAATCTCGGTGACGTCACATTGCTTCTAAATAAGTCAGGTATGTATCGCAATCACGGAGTACGAATTATCATAGACGGCCAACAAAAGTGGCGTAAATTTAATTCAAGATTCTGGGAGGGGTTTTTAACCAGCAAAACACGAATATTTTAAACGTACATAACTTAACACGTATATTTCAACGAGTGATTTTTGTACAGAAAAAAACAATTTCAAAGTCTGTGGAGAGAGAGGTTCAGCCCCCAAATCCCCCAAAACTATGCCACTCGCATTCGGGCATTCACCCCAAAAATCAATCAGAAAGAAACTACACACATATTTCGTTCTTTTTAAAACGAAAAAGCTACCCATTTTAATTTTTCGATAAAATAAATAATCCATTGATTGATTCCAACTTTCCCCTTCTCTTCATTTCCTTTTCCATTTTGGTTACACGAAAAACGCTGTAAAATTGCGTAGGCATGATAATAAAGAGTGCCCCCTATAAAATAAAAATATTGCGAATCGATTGTCAGCCATAAACACGCGATAGTTGATCTGAGAAAAAAAAAAAAAAAAAAAAAAAAAAAAGATAAAAGAAACAAAGAGGGAGCGTGTGAGAGTGCGGTAGAGCGTGAGAGAGGCAGAGAGAGAAATTTGTAAATCGAAGCATTTTGTATCGCTGAAGAAACAATATATAACGTGAAAAATAGGCTAACATACGTTTCCACGTGCGGTATATCGAATAACATTGTAGAATTCGCGTGATATTCTTCTGTCAGTGGATGATAATCGTAAACCACCTCCTCCACAACCTATACATTGTTTAAAGCATTACACTTTCATACACGACGACCGATCTGTGGAGGCCCAAAAAGCGTGAAAAATTTTCACAAACACGCCGAGCAATAGAAAATTTTCCTCACTCCCGCGTATGTATATTAATCAAACTTTACAAAGATTCCTTTAGCTATAAACACGACGACGCTTCAGGTGTTTTTATTTCGGTTATATTCCCATTTGTAATGTCATTTGCCCCGAAGAAACCCATTTTTCCTTTCTCCCTGTATATTTCTTCTTTTTTTCAAACTGCGGTAGTGGAGAATCTGCTAAAAAAAAAAAAAAAACAAAAAAAAAAAGCAACAATGTGGTTTTTGATGTCTAAAATGAAAAACGTGTTTGAAAATGCCCCGAAAGAATTATAATTTCTGGCGGTGTACAAACAGGGAGCAGTATTCTCGCGTTGGATGTAGGTTGAGTGAAGGCTACAGCGTATAGAAATGCGTTAAATTGAAGTAAGTGTGACAAAACGAAGAGAAAAGAAAGGGGGGGGGGAGACGAGAGAAAATAGGCTGACAATAGCTCACATTGTCTGTCTGATGTGTGCTAACGATCTCAGCACGTGGTAAACCGCATGATGCGTGCGTACGTTTTTGGCCGCAGCGTTAGTTACCCTTCGGCGAAACCACCCTGAAACAGGTAGGGTGTTCGTTGATTTATAAAAAGGGTAATCATTCTTTTCTTCGCAGTATGTCGGAAGGAAATGACTAATCAAGATGCAGTAGCGTGGCTGTTGAATACTTTATTTTTCTCCTCCTTAGATTGTCTTTCACAAGATTTAACAAAACCTACATAATGTATGAAAATTCGGTACTTTGCCAGTTGCGTCCGTGGGAAGAAGTGGAGATAGGCTAATTGCGTCCCTGTGAGGAAGGGGAGATAGGCCAATTGCGTCTCCCTGTCTTGTAGGGTAGGTATGAATTGCGTCCGCGATGTAGTAGTTGAATAATTGTAGTGCATTAAATTAAAATCTTTTCGTCTCTCTTTCAAAATATAAAATTCGTAAAGAAAAAGACACCGCCCCCCCCATTTTCTACTTATTTCATCGATAGATATACTTTTAAGCTAATTAGTGTTTTACCTATCCATGAAAAATCTATGTTTAAATTCACTAACCGTTATTAAAGAGTTTATTTTCTACAAAAAGTTTAAATGCCTTGAAACAAGAAATATTTTATAATATGTAGACACTCAGACAATTTCTTTTCTATAGGAAGTTTTAAAAATTGATTTTTTATTCTTTCAGGTAATCCTTTGAATAACGTTGTGGGGACCATGTCCTCCCTTCTTTCGGGGCTCGGCCCCAGTTGACAGACTGCGAACTTGGTCCATCACCAAGTCCGCGCAATTAAGTCTACAGACGTTAAAAACAAATAGGCGCTCGTAGCACTTAGGCTAAACAGACGAGCAATGAAATTCGTTCTCTGTTTAGCCAACATGTTACAAGCATAGCCTAGCGCGAACGTGCGTACGAAAACACACGTGCCGCGGTCTAGGCTAAACACGAAACACGCGCCTATCTTTTGATACTCGCGGATGACGTGCGTGTTTAGCCTAACATATACACCGGCGATGCTTTTTGTTAGTCGCCGGTTTAGGATTGTTATAAAAGGTTGACTGCCTTACCAAAACGGTAACACCCGAACACGCAATTCCAAATTTATACGCCTGTGGGTTTTTGAGGTGAACATTTTTTTATTTAGGCCTATTTAAAAAAAAAAAACAAACTTATTTTCGACAGACGCATTTCACCCAACTCCCCCTGCCTCAACGGACGCAATTCAGACATCTCTTCAAAACAGTTCGGACACAATTAACCTTTTTAGCAAACTACCAATGGCCGCAACGAATACATCTACAATCCCCTGGCTCGAGCATCGGACGCAATTGGCATCCAACCGAAAATTCTGACGAGCAAAACTTGTCTTGGTTTTAATTTTACGTGTTTGGCAACAGCTTGGCGTGTCCAAGGGGAAAGGCCTGTGTGATATGTCTCATCCCTTTGTGTAACGCCGAAAAGTGTTGCGTATTTGTACCATTTAAATGACACTTCTCGGTCCTCTACACTTCCTCCGAAGGTATTATTGATTGCGAAATAAACCAAAAATATATTCAATATATACTGTTCACACTCTCATGGAGGACCTTGACTTCCTGGATTCAAAAAACATAAAATGATTCAAACACACGATTAATAATCACGATGTATCGCTGGTAAAATAATTTTTGTACATTCAATAGTAATTGAAAGTAAGTAACTACGATGAAACCA
Source organism: Ericerus pela (assembly GCA_011428145.1). Taxonomy (NCBI): domain Eukaryota; kingdom Metazoa; phylum Arthropoda; class Insecta; order Hemiptera; family Coccidae; genus Ericerus; species Ericerus pela. The sequence goes on from WOFM01000346.1 coordinate 172,010, forward strand.
GAACTGGGAAGCTATTCCACCAACACTTCACGTAGTTTCAGCCATTTACACCCCTTCACACTTCCTTTTACTTGGTGTAAAGTCGTGTAAGAATCTCACAGAACCATCTGCTAAGTTAAAGTTTGCTTAAATGGCATAAGTGGCTGAAACTGTGTAAAGTGTTAGTGGAATAGCTTCCAATTTTATCAAATACGAAAGACAAAATGCTGTTTTGGTCTGTCACCTATATGAGTTTATATAGGTAGTTCGTTTCTGGTATGTAATTGTATTTTCTCTGTGATTGGTTTCCATTTTATTAAAAGAAAGGATATATGAAATGAAGGGATTTGTACACCGAGGGACTAGTGTATTGAGGTCACCAATTAGGTTTGTTAGTTTTCGTGTGTGTTGAATTTAAAAGTAGGAGTAAGAAGAAGAGTATAATGGATTGCTGGGATATAGTGTAGAAAATAAAATACAATTTTAATTGTACACGAGTGTGGTCGTCTACATTAAATAAAAGCCCTGAATTTCTGGTAACACTGTAGAATTTGTTGTTTCCGAGGAAACAACGGACTTGGTTTTTTGTGTTTGTGTCTGAATGTGTGGGTTGTGGCGCATGGGCATCGATGCAATAATTGGCAAAATAATTTTGTGAAATTATTAACAGCTTTACGTTTATTATAGTGATGGCTTAGGTACTATATTTATTGTACCTTGGCTTTTTTTTTTTTCTTTTTCAACTTAAACAGTTAACTTATTATTCATTGACTGGGAGCCAGATAGTTTTCTCTCATTCAATGTCAGATGAAATATAATGACTCTAAACAAGGGCGTAGATAAAGGGAGGATCTTGGTGCTTTGAAATTCCTCAGATTCAAGAGAAAAAGATTTACATAATCAAGTGTGGTATTTTGGTACGGGCATTAGGTACCTATATTGTTTCCAGTATAGAGGCGTTGGAAGAAAAGATGTGAATCACCCCTTATGATAAAGCCTACATCCTTGATCCTAAAAATTTGTGAAATTATCATGATTTTTAAAAACTTACTTTTATAGCAGAGCTTGTTATGCTGGAATTTTAAAATATTAATGTACTGTCATAATTTTCAAAAAAAAAAAACAAAAAAAAAACTGATACTTATCTCACTTTTTGGCAATTCTAAGTTAAGCATTGGGTATGATGGAAGAAAATTAATTCTATAAACTGGAAAAAGATGATATCTGAATTGATCATTCTTCACCATCAAAATTTTCTTTATAAAATATATGATATCTGTAGAAGAATTTAACTCTCAGCCAAAAACTGATGAGTAGGTACAAAAAAAAAGTTAATGTTTCATTGATTACTCACTAAATACAAGGAAAATTTAGCTACAGTGTTATTTTACGCATGGTCTAGAATATATTATAAATGTTACAACGTTGAAGGTAAATGTGGAAAATATAGCCATCGAATGATTTCAATGGTAACAAAAAAAAACTATTACTCCGAAGGCAATCTCAATTTTTCTGCCAAACGATCACCGTACGTCCCAAGAAGTCGTCTGATGGATGCAACATACTTAATATAAGAAATTCTTAGCGACACTCAGGTTGAAACTTCAAACAATTTAACCCCAATAAGCTCCAATAGAAAAGAAGATCTTCATAACCGGTTATTTTTAAAGAATTGACAGCTTACTGTTTGCCATTTTTCAAGACACAAAAAAGAAAGTTTACCGGCAAGTGTAAATTCACGAAATTAATCCAATTGAAATGTCAAGCAATGGAGCTGTGTTTTTAGGGGTCCAGTTTCAGTTAATCATGAGTGCTACTTGAAATAGTGAATAGATGGTTGAAAAATGTAGGGAGAGAAAAATGATTCAATGAGATATCAAGTTTTGGCAAGTGACATAGTATATATTATATTTTAGCAAAAAATTACGCTGCCATATCATGTTGTGGCAAAAAGTAATTGAAAACATATACAGTTGGTTTATAAACCGTGAAAAGATACATTCCCCTCCTTTAAATTTAAATTTGGCGAATTGCAGCATTTCGTAGGCTACGATAAGTATTCCAGGCCTTTAAATATTTGAATTCATAGTTAATTGTTTGCCTTCAACAAGTCAACTACGTATCGTATGGTGGGCCTTTGCACACATTCAAATTATCCTTCCCCAAATTTAAATTTCATGTTATTACTGGCAGTCAGAAACCGAAATTCCAATCTTTGAAATGGTTTTTTTAAAATCTACTTTGGCTGAAAAAAAAATTTTGTCTTAAAAAATCAAAAGTCAATAATATTTTAACAGAAGTGCAGAAAAATATTTGCGCTGAGTGTAGAACATCCAATGTAGAATAATATAAATGAGTCATGGATTACTTTTAATTATATTTCACACATTTGTGTTGCCCTATTTGCCACTCAAGACGTAATCTTCTTCCTTGACCATTCCTCACCATTTGGTAACCAAATGTCATCCCGTTTTGACGAAAATATCAGTGGAAATACTGGATCAGCCATCCGCCACCCATACATGCCAGATATACCTCCACCAAACTAGGTGTTGGTTACTTATTCGTGAAGAGTTCAAAGTGAAAAGGGGCTAGTTCGACTCAGTTTGCAGAATTTCAAAATTGTGACTCACTGTTTTATAGTCTTCGGTGTATAAAACTGTTCATAAATTATGACGTCATCGCCTCTTTTGGGTTCCTCTTGTCCTTAATCCTCGCTAGGGTGGCCCTCAAACCTCCCACCATGTCTCTAAAGTTTCCAAGACCACAACAATGATGTCATCACCCCCTCTACAGCGAAAATCGGATAAAAATAATTTTGGTTAGACCTTCATCCATAAGACATATCCATGTCAATGAAATAAAATAAAAACCTACTTACTGAAGACTATTCTCAACAGTTTCAACGGACCATTTTAGAACGTGTTTAGAAATTTTTCAGCCACCGTGCTACGACTTAAATCGCTTTTTCTTTGATAATTTTAACCTATTCAACAACACTGATGCACTACATAGGCCTACATTTTTGTTATATAGAAAACGCACTATATCGAGTAGGTATATTGACCTACAGTCAAGTTGCATTTTACCACAACATTCAACCTTCAACTTGGTTAGCTCGGAGGCTACGAGTTAAATTGTCCGTATGAATTATCATCTCTACGACCTCCATTGCACCGAAATTCCAAATAACTTTGGATTAAAGACTACCTATCCTTCGACCAAAAAAAAAAATCTAACGCAGCAAGCGACTCTAGAAAATGTTGATTTTCTTGAACAAAAAAAAAAAAATTAAATTAATAAATACAAACAAAAATTGAAATATCAAAAGTATTTTACAAAATACTGGTCGAGAATTCGGTTGCTAGGTACGATTAAAATGAAGTTTCAAGAAAATATATCATAGTGAATAATTGTGATGTGAATTTACAAGAAACGCATGCAAGTTCTTAAATGATTGTTAAGCAAATTAAATAACAACATGCCTAATTTCCGACCTGCTTCGTTGGTTCATCTGGACTTTATCTTCTGTTCTTGCCAAAAATCTTAAGTTTTTTTCAAATCATTTGGACGAATGAAACGTGAGGCCGATTAAAACTAAATTTTGTGGTACGTTATAATATAATATATTCAATGTCTGTACCAAATTTCATTATTATTGGTTGAAAATTATGCATTTTAAAACCATTTAAGCTCCAAAAATGAAACATAATAGGATGTATGGGATTTACCATCCGGCTGATCTAGACCAAAAAGAATTGGGAATTACCATAGCTGCTAGGAGCGCTGTAGAGAGCAAAAATCGAGGCGATAGTCTAGCATTTATTGACTGATAGAAGCTGATAATATTGATAAAAATACATAAGCTAAGGTACTTGCAACTAATTTGTGAACGAATTCTTGGTTTTTTGTGGTTTTAATATTTCTTTGGCACTTCTAAAAAGACGTTTGTCATCTTCTACACCAATATATTCTACAATAAAATTAAATATAAAAATAAGCTACAACACCCAAAAAATCCATGAAAAATCAATAGGAAAATGAAAATTACACATATACACTATCACCTCTATTTTAGTTCAAAGTACTAAAAGGAGGAAAGCGTGCCAAATGGACAGACTTTACCTTTACAAGATTTCGTATTTTTGGGCGGTATAGAAATTCCCTTAATTAAGAGTAAAATTAAAAGTCAAATCTGGAATAGAATGTGGGCTTCGCCCGTTCAAACCTCCTGTCTTTGTGTACCGACCTCATCCAACCACCCACAGTATCACACCGATCCATCCTTTAAAAAAAGTCACTACCTCACCTAACGAACCATAAAAAAAAAAAAAACCTTTTTCACTTTTGATTTTAACTACAAAACAGTCTTGAAATTTTTCAATTCATTCAATACCAGTATTGACTAGTCAAGGGTGATATTATCTGGGGTAGGTTTTTGTCAATTCTAGAATTGCCTGATCAGACGATGAAACACGAGTTGATATTAGTTCTTACTACTCAAAACTAATATCGTCGAAAAGGGTTCGGAATAAATAGTATCAACTTTGCAAAATTAGTTTTGACGAGATATGCATATTGACGATAACATAATAAAATTGTACTTTTATGTGAATTTCAGATTATAGTGCTAAAAGTTTCGTCGAATCATGAGACGAAAAACAAACCTACCGGCGACTCTAGGTCTCAATCCCAGGTCAATTTTAATATGTAGATTTTCTTCGAAAACCTACATAAAAAACGAAATTACCGGCGGCATTTGTCCGAATTAACGAATCATTATTGTACCTAATTGAAAAATCACTGCTTTATACATCCGCTGCAATACCCACTATAAATCCCAAATCCATAATCATGATTCGCTCTCTCCAGATATTAAACGTTGAAAATGGGCCAAAATTGTCCTCCAGCCGAAGAGCAACCGTATTATTGGTGTTTTTATAAACTGTTTTTTTTTTCCCAACCCTTTGCCGTTTATGATTTGTTACATTCATTTATAGAAAATTTTACGAACCATTCGCTTCCGCTGCTGATCTGTAGGTTTATATTTTATGCGAATCATTCTAAAAATTTCCGACCTTAGTATAATATTGAGGAAGTGGTTTTAGTGTATTGAAATGCAAAACGAACTTGCACAAATTACTGGATTTATAAATAATTATATATATATATATATATATATACATATACATATATATGTATATGTATGTGTATAGATTAAATGTGATGGAATTTCACGATAGAAAACGCTATGGAGGAGAGACTGAGCCAAAAAGAAGAAAGAAAAAAAGAGGAGGTGCAAAATTGGATGGCAGTCGTATCGATATGCTGTCGACTTATTAGTAGCACAAATCGGAGAATGGCAGATGCCAGCATGCAAAATTGAAATGAGATACCTACATAGGTACTTATGGCCAGTTCACTATGTCACACTTTCCAAGTGACCAATATGATGAAAACCAATAGGAAGTTAAAAATGTTGCAAAGTATCGCTATTAATTAGCCTTTAAGATCACACCAATACATTTTTGTGCGATCTTCGGTTTAATCGAGCATTAGCTATCAATTAGCCAATTTCAATTACATTACTTTTGAAGTTGTCTCTTGAGAACCAGTTGAACCTTGGAGGATCCATAAAATTTCATGCATAATTATTTGCGTTTTAACTTTAGCGGTGAACTTCCAAAGGTTTTATATGAATCTACGTCGTTCCATCAGAAAGTATTTTTTGTATCGTTAAGTCAATTATTTTGATGAGGAACATTCCAAATAGGAGGTAGGGGTATGTTGAACTCCCAAAGGTTTTTTTCAGGAAGCAATTTGGCAAATATGGTAAAAAACTTGATACAGCAGGCAAAATTGGTAATCACGTAACGGCAAAAAAGCGATCTTTTAGTACTAGATAAGACCACTTTATGGGTTACATCATACACGAAATATCAATACCAAAATGAATATCAATATCTCTGTAATATTAAAATAATTAAATAATGTATTATCCATAACTGAAAGAAGAAAAGTCAATGGAATTCAGGGATATTATTACAAAAATAAAATAATATTGCCTGTGTATGAATATAGTTGTCTATAATTTTTATGGCCAACTATATGCGTTACAAATCGCTCATAAATTGAGAGAGAGAAAATTACTACCAATGCTGCTACCAGTCAATAATTTTGTAAACTGATACCCCCTAAATAAGCTGTCTTCGATGTTTTTTTAATTTATAGACATTTGGGTGAAAAGACAACGTACTTGCTTAATTACTTATAAATTTAATAACCTGCAAAATGCGCCTTTACCATTCATTAAATTATTTGACAAACTTAGAGATTTTGATATAGGCACAAACAGTAGAGGTGCCTGAGGGTCTGGCCCCAAAATGAACTCAAGCCCAAAAAATGTATTTTATTAATTTTTATTTTTAGCTCGTCATTTATAGAATTTGGGAAATTTTTGTAATAAATACGCAAAAACAAAAAAGGTCATCAAATTTTTTCGACCCCCCTAAAAATGTGAAACCCTACTTACGCCTATGAATTTTGAAGCGGAAGTGTTCACTTTTGGAATTTTTTCTGGATAATTTGAATACATCTCAAGTATTTTTCGGCATAAAATTGGAAACAAGGAAATTTTTGTTTTTACTTCTAGGAGGAAAGTATACCTATCCAACTTCTTGCCAGGGTTCCTTTCACAAGAAACTTATCAAGTTATTGATTTTGGGCTGATTGAGGTGTCGAGGAATTATAAAAATTATTTTTTTAAATAAAAAGGATTAATTTATTCGTGGTATTGTATTATTGACGAAATGTGTAAAAAATAGACGTAATTGAAGAATGTTCTTATAAATTTTTCAATGGAATACTGATGTCATAATAATTCGAAAATTTATTCTGCATTTTTTAAGGAACAGAACTGAAGTTAAATTTACGTACCACGTACCTATCTACCTAAATAAAAGATCGAATTATATAAAATTTTTCATTTTTATACGCTTTTATTCTACTCATCATTGCGATTTCAAAATATACCAATGCTGCAGCCTACCTTCGGCAACGAAATAATATTTATTGGCATGAAGCTAAAGCCAAATAAAAATAAATAAAAGCCTATCTTTTAAAAACTGGTTTTTAACCTAAACTTATTTTGATGATTTAATGGAAATTTAAGTAAAATTTTCATTGTGTTTTCGTAGGAGGTAATTTTTTTTTTTTTTTTTTGGTGGGGAGTTTAATGATATTCTCCTTTCGATGGAATGACATTTAAAACATTTTTTTCTTCGTATTCAACTTAATAATTTTCTTTTTATTTCTTTTTGAAATTTCGTATGAAGAAAGTCTTAATTCGATATTTCATGTAGGTAGTAGGTAAGTATTTCACCCACAAATTAAAATTTGTGAAACTTTTTTGTGGAAATTTCGTGTAAAATTCGAATAAGAATGTATTTATACGTATACACGTACTTTGCCAGACAATAGTCCTAAAAGTGTCCTGGGGTCATAAAACGAAAGGCAAACAAACCTCCGGTCTTAATGCCAGATTAATATTTTATTATGTAGATTTTCTTCGAAAACCTACTTAAAAACGGTCGGTTTTTGTTTTTCTTTCAGTTTTATTCAAAACTGAAAAAAAAAAAAAATAGTAGGTAATTACCCGCTGAAATTCAGTTCATTTAAAATAATTATTCATTTGTTTCCACCATTTATCCAACTTATGTGTACCTTTTTCGTTTCACTCTTCGAATAAGAATTAATTACACGTATCCTTTTTCCTGTGAATGAACCATCCGCTATGTACTTACCTGTTTTCTCCGCATCCCCTCTCCCGGCCCGTCATTTTTATTTTTGCTTTCAAAAGTCTTCTCCAATTTCCGTTTTCCGGTGCCATTTTAATTACCTTTTCAATCGTTTTTTTTTTTTTTTGTTTTTGTTTTCGTTTTGTGAATTTCGTTTATCGAGAAATAATTTGAGACGCAGATTAAAGGTACACAGACCCACCAAATGATAAAAACTACCCGAGGATATACAAAAATAGTTTCCAAACAAACGAAATTAAAAAAGAAAATATTTTCTTTCCCCTCCTTCACGTTGAATGACAATCGCAATACGTGGGCATAGTTTGTATTTTTTTGATTTTTGACTTTTTTTTATTTTTATTCTTCGTTGGTGGTCCGATAAATATTTGCGACGTTGCCTTTATTTCTTCTTCTTCTTCTTCTTGTTTTTTTTTTCTGTTTAAATTTGACATTAACCTCGTATTAATTTTTATTTTATAAATTAATCGGTACACGATACACGTAATACAGTCACCATAATCAAATACATGATTTGAGAGCCTGAAAAAATAAAATAAAATAATAATAAAATGGGAGACTAAAAAGTGTTGTATACATTCTTCGTTCTGATCGAGTAATTTTGTTTCCAATGCTGACCACGGGATCCATTTTTACAGTCGAATCACTAAATCATACCAGAACTGGCCGTATTTCCGCACCAAATAACTAATAGCTGTAGAGGAACCTATGCGAGGTTATCGTACCAGAGCACGATACTTTTTTTTATGATCCTTTTGTATCTTCAGTGAGGCCGATGAACGAGAAAAATATAGAAAAGAAAAAAGAAGGAAAAAAAAAAAAAAACTGTACCGAATCTCGCGGTTCCTGACACAAAGGTGTCCGGAAAATACTATCATCCGTCGTGGAAAATTTCGGAATAAGATGAGGAAAAGGGGCAACTTGTTAATATTTTATGCGCAGCATAAAATGGCATATTATAGTTTCTTTCGGTCGATGCACTTACTTGAGAAAAAAAAAAAGCTAACTAGAATAATACTATGTTTTGGGTGAAAAGTATAAATTCAAATTGCTGTATGATATAGAAAGATTAAAAAAAAAAAAAAAAAAAAAAAAAAAGAGTTAAAAAAAATCACTACAAAACACGATGGTATAATATAATCTTTAAAAAGGTGTCCGTATGTTGTATCCTAAATAAAGCAATTATCAATGATACGGTGATGCAGACCGATGGAAATGTTCCGGATTTTGAGTGTGTATCAGTGTATGAAGAGTGAAAAAGAAAGAAAAAAAAAAAAAGCAACAAAATGCAACTTCCTACGATACAGTTTTTTTTTTTAACGTTATTATTGCTTGGCCTCCATTATGTTAATATAATTGCTTATCATCTATCATATAGGCGTCATTTGTACGAGAAACTCATTAGTATATGCCAAAAATGTAATATTAATGACGGTCGTCGCGTTGCAGTTGCTGCATAATTTGCGAATTTTCTGCACAAATTTCGATATACTTAATGGTTATTCGCGGAACCGTATAAAAATTGAACATAGACAAACGATTAATCAAAGTGGAAATGGAAAATAAAGAAAAACCAGTGGCAGACGAATGATATTTTGAACTTACACGTCTCAGCTTGTAGCCGTTCTATTGGTACGTCTACCAACGTGGACTATGTGTTGAGTCATAAAGTATGAAAAAAAAAATAAAAAAAATACGAGATATAAATAATGTTTGTCGTGGTATTTATGTATAACTCGTAAAATGAAATATTCACTCATAAATATGTGACTAAAAGCTATGAGTGAAAACTAAACGCCGAAGCACATCTGTAACGGACCACGCTAGGAAAATGATATCCTACTGAAAGTGTTGTTCTCGAGGCTCTTTCGGTCAAGAAATTAATCTTATTCGAAGTCCAAATTTGACGAGATCTGACAATTGGATCTTATGATCTCGTTTGCTGACTGTGCATAGTATAAGAATGCCATTTCGTTTTGATGCTGGACGCTTAATCTCACAGGCAAGGGTGTCCTCCCATAAAAGTTTCGAATTGATCTCAATTTTCTTGGTACTCTGATGTGATGGTTTTAGCTTTAGTTTGGCTCTCGTACCTTCAGCTGGCGTTCGACCTATTTGGTTGACATTTTATGAGAACATTTGATTTGAATTTGGGGTACCCACTCGAATTACCGGTAAAAATATGGCTAAATATTATCTTCGTAACAATATATTTGAAAATTTAGGATCCAATACAGCAAATTAAATGATGGACTTATACCTACTAGTGTATCTGACTGACAAATCAATGGTACTGTCTCAATATTGTGTTAGAAATGAACCCAAAACAAAATAATATTCGTATTGTGTGAACATAGAAAACTATGAACAACAGAAATGACTTATGACTGTTCTTTTGATAATCATTGTAGGAACCGCCGCACTTTATTCGTCAGTTTCAACCTTTGACTATATAGCTTAATGGACTGCTAGAACTGATAAGAAATACATAGGGTTAAATGGAACACCGCTGAAGCCACTGTTTACAGGCGTTATTTTTACGAAAAACGACCTTTGGTGATAAGTGAAAGTAAAAACAAGTAGTGAAACTTCAAAGAATATCGTTCTCTCACTGCTTACATTGTTAGGAGTCACGAAAATATAACTTAATACAAATTCAGTTTTCACACAAAGTACCTTTTTCGAAAAGTAACGCCTGCATTGTTTTGCTTTAAGATTTTATCAGTTCTAGCAGTCCATTAAGCTATATAGTCGAAGGTTTCAACCGGTGGTAGAATGACTGTGTGGTAAAGTTCACTACTTTTTGCTGAAACTGAACTCCCAAGCCAGCAATCCCAACATTTGGTAACCCTCGATGTGTGCTGGACATGCACGCACCCAAGTGGAGCATAGCAGAACTCATCACTCTCCTTCCTTCCACAAGTTGCCAATAAATGGTGCTCTGTACTTACATAAAACTATAGCTACCTATATAAGTTGAGTAAGTCTGTATGCAGCCTACCAACTTCCCACTGCATCTAATGATACACTAGACATCTTTTGACTCCTCTAAGTCTTACCAGTGGGAGTGTGTGGGAACTATCGCACCTTGTCCATATATAAAATATATTTGCTAGTTACAGCCAGTGATGGAATGGCCATGCAGTTAAGTTCACTGTTTTTTGCTGGCAAATAACATGCAGGATGCCGGTTCAAATCCCCAAGCCAGCACTCCAACCCGGTAATTGAGAAACATTTTAATTAGAATGGACGAAAATCGTTGTAATCATTAATTTCTTTTTAAATTCTTTCATAGAGGGAGGGGTATGTCCCCATCATCTAATTGTTGAGGATCCGCTTCTCTATTCCCAAGTTACTTGGATATGAACCCTCCGTAGCTATCTATTCCCTAATCAAACAACGAAATCTACTCATATACTAACTAACTACAGCTCTGATGACCAACCCCCTCCCCTACCCACAGGGTTGAATACAATCTATTCAGTAAATGTTGTACATATGTATGTAAATGTTCAAACCAACAGTTCCTTTGTGTTTCAACTGTTAGTCCCTTTTGTTTCATCCCTTTTGCCTATGGTTGCTTTACATAGCAGATTAAAAGAAAGGGGTAAATTTTTTTTGGCCAAAGTGAATATGTAAAAACCACAACCATGACAAATTTTTTTCTACTAACAAATTCTTCGCCTAGTCTAATTTTTAGTAAGTTATATTATATTTAGATCTGTACTCGAATTATAATTATTCTGCGAATAAATATTCTCAGATTGAAGATCTATAAGGGTATGAAATTATGCATTATTTTGTATTATATGCGGCAGTGATGTCAAAATCTCACCGGTATTTTTTGATTACCTCACATGCCCTCAAAAAATAATCGCTAATTAGGTTTTTGTTTGGAAAAATTTTGTCAAAACTTCCCCAAAATTGTGTTTTAGCAACGCCACTGATATGCAAGAAGGTTGGTCGAATTATGTGAAATATTAAAAATATACTTACACTTGTGCAGTCTTCAAATTCAGTTCTTATTTTCCTCGTTTTGAATTCAGTAAATATATTTTTGGCAACACTCATCCAAAAAATACGTTTTTTGATGCCCCTTGACCAGAGTACAGAATGTACTCTTTTTTAGGGTATTTACTCATTTTTTGATTTAAAAAAAAAAAAAAGAGAACTCTCTTTCGGTCGAAAAAAGGCACTTTATTCTTTTTTTGTTTTCTTCATACTATTAGTATCCTAATTTTTACCGAAAACTATTTTTTCATAAACTTTTTTCTTACTTTTCACTTACCTATGTTATACTAAAAAGTTATTTGCAGTGAAGAACCTATACCAGGTGTTAATGCACAACTTATATTTGATCAGCTAACCTGTAAAAGTAAAGCCTTGATGACCATGGATAATTTGCTTATAAAATTGGCTGATTATTCCTCCATTAAAGGGCATCAGATCATCCTTACCTTTTTTTTTCTGTTTTTTTCCAAGTCAATTTTGTAATTTTTGTCATATATTCTTTTCCCCTGAAAAATAGATATCTGTGCAGCCTCCTTGACTAAAAAAAAAAAATGAATTTCATTACGACGCAAAACAATATTATTGGGCGCATGCGCAGTTTCGAGTTGACTTTCAGGCACCGCTTGATCACTTCTTGTAGGCTTGACTATTTTTTCAGTTTTTTGTTTTTTCTAAAGTAAAATTACTACGGTAAGTTGATTATTAGGTTGTAAAATATATTTTTCGGGGCCATTTTTTGGTGTTGGCGGGGTAAGAGAGGTGGGGTGATTTTTTGATTTAAAAAAATAAAATAAATTAATAATTGGTTCAAAAAAAAATTTTTTTTCATTTCTTTCCTATTTTTTTGGGGGGGGGGGCTTTCGCAAAAAATATTGTGTAATAAGCGTGCAAAGTATGTGATCGATACTCGTGTAATATGCAGCACTCGCCTTTGGAGCTTGTGTTGCAAAATTCAAAATTCACACTCGTGTCAAAATCACCTTTTTTTTGCACTTGTATCACAAATAACTATTATGTTTTGCTTCCGTTTTATATCTTTGATTTCTTAGACAAGAGAGCCCAGAGATGAAAGTTTTAACTAGGCTCCTATATTTTCTTGGTGTGTTCTGGGGTCAATGTGACTCTCTTACTCTAGGATAGTACCACATATTATCCCTTCTTATTGAACAACACAATTTCAATTTGTTATAGAGATGCTAACTTATTTTATTTTATTTTATTTTATTTTATTTTATTTTTTTGTTTCAGGTAAGAATCCAAATTATTGATTAAGATGATTTTGAAGCAGTATGGTAGATTTTAAAGTAAGTAGTTTATTATCATTTCGAATGTTTATTCTCTTCATTAGGAATTTTTGAGTTGACAATCCCAAAAACTCGATTCACAAACGACCCTGCAATAATTTAAAAAAATCTGGTTTTAAAAACGTTTTTCTAATTTAAATGCTCGATTATTTTTATTTTTACAATCCATTTTGCTAAAATATCTGTATATTTTGTTTTATGGTACGATATCGTAGCAGCGAGCTTACTCTTTCGAACTCGAACCCAATTAATTCATTTCACGAATAAAAAACAAGTTAAAAAAACAAAACAAAACCACTCGTACACGTTTTGCAATATTAGATCTGAAAAATTCTCCATTAGTTACTGTACAACTTTCAAATTTCCAATGAATTCGGACCGGTACTTACCTATTTTTCAAAAAATAAAAATATTACAAAAACGCGTCAGTCACGTTTTATAATTTATGTATGCCACGTGCCGGAGTCTTATTGTATTACCTGAGTATATAATGTTGTTGTTGTTTTTTTTGCTTAATTTCAATTTTTTTAAATTAGAAAAATAGTTCATTACCCGTGTAAATCCGGATTCGTGAACGCAAATCAAATCTACCGATGAAAACGAATTTTTCTGTAATGCTTCCACGTTTTAGATACGATTGTGTCATTGACAGCGGTGTATAAGAATAGAATGGAAGACGAAAAAGAAAAAAAAATACATAATAATCGTGACCATCGTCGGTATGTGTGGAATGTTATCTCCTGGCGTATTCAATAAACGCCCATTATACCACAATCTTCACTGAAAAAAAACCAGGCATAAGCCACCATTCGAAAAGAATTTCGATCAGGAATCAGGATATGAACTATGTTAGGGAGTTATAATAAAGGTTTCTTTTTTTTTTTTCGTACACTTTTCGTAGTTTCTGTAGTAATTTATTATAATAAGCCTCCCTATGTTTTTCGAACGTAAGTGCATTAGTAATGAAAATAATTATACCTAATAAAAAATATGAACCTTAGAAAATGAAATCGATCCTTTTATGACTGAGCAGAACCAACACTGTTCATAAATGCGTGAAAACAGTCGTTTTGGGACCATAGAATGGTTTGTGCTCTTGGTGGAATTGATTTCAGCCAAAGACAATTTCGACGATATTGAAAACAGACGAATTTGTAATATCTTGAAATGAAAGAGATCGTTTACGTATTACTTTATAAAGTTCTTTTTAAGTTCGTGAAAAGTCTCGATGGAGAAGTTTAGACCCAAGATGTTGTTGTCGGCGTCATCAGATCAGAAGTGATTTTACCATCCAAATGGATTTTTGAATTTAACTCTAATTTGAGGGTACTGTTCGGCAAAGTGTGGTGACTTCCCATTGAATGATAAGCGAGCCTGTCAAAACACTGATATATTGAATGTGTTTCCACGAATTTTGTTATGTTCAAGGCAAATATCGAGGAGCAAAATCATGTAGGGCGCCTGTGGGTACGGCTACTTTGGGGCAAATTACAAAGAGACCCAGAAGGAACGTACTGAATGTTAGAATAAATCAAATTCAAACTAATTTTTTTTACACTTTTTTTCTGTGTTTACCTTTATTTATATTATTCAGAAGACAGAGGAAAAACATAGTTAGTCCAGTAGTCAAAAATGTTCGTCTTGAAGTGTCAATTATGACAGATTATAAAGTGTCAATTTTGTTGCTTTTGAGAAGCCATATATAGGGTGAATTAAAGGTAGGACATGAAATGGCAGGTGCTCTGAAGGTACATACAAGAGTAGCAAGAAAATACTAAAAAGCCATTTTAGGGTCCGAATACGTACAAAGATGTGTATAGGGAGAGTAAAGTTGTGACGTCCAAAACCAAACGTACATCCCAAGTATAGGGGTTTGATATCACAATTTGAAGTATATCAACGAGTCTAGAGAAATTGTAGAGTCGAGACCACAAGTCAGCTCAAACAGTTAGGCCACCAGCCTACCAGCAAAAGCTTCCAAGGCCTACGAAGTATGTCGAATAATTTCGAGTAAATGGAATAAATAAGTTGGCTGACCCATTAGTACAATTCACGTTTTTATTACAGTGGAAAAGTTACTTACAGTAAGATATAAAAATATCAGGTTGTGCAGGTATCACAAAAATTGCATTGCCTCGTGGTCATCGATGTCCTGTGAACCAACAGATTCCAACCAAGTGTATTCGTTGTTAGAATTGAAAATGGTGTAACAGACTGTACAGTTTCTGCTAACGGCATTCACATTCGTATAGTTTTGATAAAAACAACTTGAAAAAAGGGTGACTTGATGTCTAAACAAAAGCAGTAGTATGTCGTGAATAAGATTTTGTATTCACGACGAACGGATTTCATCATGTACAAAACGAGACTGACTATTCACAGTTCAATCAAATTTGTGAACAGTCGAGAAGATAAGTTGTTGGTTCACCGATGATAGAGATTCGAATTTACACGTCACCACATTGTATAAAAGTAATCAATTGACGTGTTTTATTATCTCGTAGAACGGGAATTTATTTCCAGTAGAATCAATGTATTTCCACTGTGACTTACCGATAGTATAAACTTAAAACTCATGAGCCGTTCCCTACTGTAAAGTATATTAATAATCGTAATTCAGTGGTGATGTGAAGAAAAGTTCATTTCCAAAGATATGATCGTGTTTGTATGAGATTACATTTCGTATGTCTTTTCATGTTATTCGTAAAACAAAAAAGTTCTTTAAATTGTTCCGTTAGAGGTTATCAATAATTTTTTTGAGTTCTAATCATTTCGAAGAATTCATACAAAACTTTTTCCTATGCATCTTTTTTTGATATAAAGTATAAGCGCCAAAGGTTGCCATCAGATGGTAATCTGTACTGTTTCAGTTGTATTCGATGGACAAAAATTCAGGCTGAACGAGGCACTTCACAAATATTTAAAAATTAATGTGAATTATGAGGCTGAATTATAGCGTTTTTCATACAATACCTGTTTTTTTCCTTTTCAAAAATATTTAAGCCAATCTGATGGATGCCTGAAATTATTTCATTGCATTAGGATTATAATGTACTTGCCGGGTACAAAAATATAATCGCAGCATCATGACGTCATGTGAAAGGTAGAGATTGTGTTGTTGCTGGATATGATGCAACAGGATCAGCAGGTAAATTTCTGAGAGTTGAGAGTTATCTTAATGTACTTATATAGAATATCAGACAATACCGGTTTCTTTCGATATTACTTCTCAAACCATACAACTGAAGTTACTGGCAATGAATCACTGCCTACAGCAAAAACTTACGAGTGTAACTTACGTCCAAAAATCAAATAAATCGATATTTTCAATTTTACTAAGTCAAAATTTAGTGATCCTTTTCAAGTCTTTCAGCAATATTTTTTCACCATTGATCGTGATTAGTGATGAGTAAAATTAGTCTTGGTATTTGGTTTTCTACTTTTCGTGTAACCAAGACCGAGAAAGTCTACCATGATGTACGTCCAAATTCTGTTTTTAATCACCACTAATTACGACCTATTCGTAAATTATTTTAAAACCAAGTAAATCCATAAATAGAATTGGTTTGAGTGAATACGGTCCCACAATTTCATTTAAATGTAGGTTCTGCGAATTTTTTTATCTAAAATAATTTACGCACCTATGTTCCAGACTCTCACCACCTTCTTGCTTGCGTATATTTTCAAATAACAAAATTTGCCGAATTTGATATTTCTATATTGTTTTGGCCTTCAATAACTCAAAAATGGTAGAATGTTTAACAATGTTCATTTCGCTGCCCTTCTTTTTGAAGAGCTATATAATTTCTTATCGAAGCATATTAATTTGTTGTTCTTCAGTCAAGCTATTCACTTCATCCTTCACTCGCCCCAAATTTCGGATTTCAAAAAGTTTATCTGTTGTAATAATTACTAAGCATGGAACTCGTTTGCCAAATACCAGCCACATTTATGACGTAGTTATACAGCCCGTAGATCCTGTACCATCAGTCAGAGTCGCAGTATTATTGAAAACCATCGACCAAAATTACGCCCAGATAACATCTGTTACCTCTTTGGTACTTCTACCATTATGAAATATTTATAGTCGCAGAGAGGACGTTTGTGACGTTCACAAATGTAGTCAAATGTAGAAAAAAGCAAAGAGAACTGTCGCAGAAGTGAAATGTCACGTTTCTTTGATCTCACCCTCTAACGAGCTCACCCAGGTAGAATTTTAAACCAAACCGAACTTATCTATCAATCTCCAGTGTATTCACGCATTCGAACAAATAATTAAACCGAGACTTGGGAGTATCGAATTTTATAGTAAAAATTTACACTCCACTAAAAATAAATAAAAATTTAGAACCTTTAGAGTGGGTATTAATCGTCTTTTTAATTATGATTTATGGAACGAAGGGGAACATAAAAAATTTTAAACAGCATAGAATTTTGTGAGGTGGTAAATTGTCACGATTTTTTCGATATAAAATTTTACCAATAGTAAGTACGTACCTACAAAGCCATAATTTTAGACTTTCAACTTCGAAACGATATATTTTTTATTTTTTCATTCTTTTTTTTTTTTTTTTTTTTTTTTGTAAATAACTTTATATGATGACACAAGGGTCAAAGCCAACCAGATAAGCCTTTGAAGTTGAAATGAGCCTTGTCTACTTTACATATAAGATACCTTAAAGTTAGGTAGCCTATTTAGGGGCTCCTTAGGTGAGGGAGTTCGATCTCAGTTGGCAAAATCGTGCAGTGGACGATCTGTTTTTATGTAGGTTTAGAAATGAATCCTCATATTAAAATTGATCATGAATTGAGACCCAGGGTTGAAGGTAGGTTTGTTTTTCATCTCATGACACCAGGAAAATTTTGGCTCTATTAGCTGAAATACATATAATAAATAATTATATATGAACGCATTTCTGTTGAACTCGGTACAAGTCACAATTTTTGTATTGTATTGTTTTTGGTCCGGATCAGCCATATGGTTCGTCTATTACATGCTATTGTATTTCATTTTTAGGACTTAAATGGTTTTAAAATGCCTAATTTTCAACCAAGAATCGCGAAATTTAGTACAAACACTGAATATATTATATTCTATCATTCTGAAAAATGTTGTTTCAGTCGGCTCAACGGTTCATCTACAGCTAAGAACAGAATATTACAAAGTCTATATGAACCAAAAAAGCTGATAAATAGCAGGCTTGTTTTTACTTATAATTTGCTGAGCGATCAATAAATTAACTTGCGTACCTACGTGTTTTATAATTTCCTATTATTTTACTTCAGTACGAATTTTATTGGCATTTCATTTTAAACGTAATATTTACCCACCATTCTAATAAAAAAATTTCCAATTTTTAATTTTTTTATTGTATTTAATTTCGCCAGATTATATTATACTCCAACAAATTTCAAAATATGTTTTTAACCAACCTGAAACATATATCTTGTAAAAGTGAATTGAAAAATCTTAAATTATTGCCAATAAGAGAAGATATACTTACTCCAGAAAAAAAAAAAAAAAAAGCTGTCAAAGCACTCTTGCTGTTATTTTATTCGACAAACAATCATTTGTTAAGTTTCCCATAATTCAATTTCATTAAATATTCAATTATTCAATTATTTATTTAGTTTTTTTAGGGTTAGGAAAACCTACATTTTTTAGTGTTGCTTGCTGCGCAAGAGTTTTTGTTTCTCATTAATTTTTTCGTTTTTAGAAAGTAAGCTAAACTGGGAATTTCACCCCATTGGCTAAACAGTTTCGATGAACCACTGAGCCTGTAGTAATATTTATGTGAGCTACTGAGTTGAAAGATAGTATTGCATTAATATAATTATTCAATTAACATTAAATTTTTAAAGTTTAGAATGCGAAAAATAGTCTAACAGCAAGGAAGTCTCTGATTATTTGTTTTTCTGATAAATGGGGAGCAATGTGGAGACAACAAGCCAAGGAGATAGAGTAGTAATTGCTCTAAATGTGATATATGGAGTCTATAAAGCCTCTACAACTTTTTTTGGAGCACCTAGAGACTTAGTCTGTAAGAATTAAATGCATACTGTAATGATAATAGTGATTAATGGGGCTCATTTCATTTTTATTCAAATAATGATATTACAATCGATTTGATTTATCAGATTATGAAACGAAAATGTATAGGAAATATCACAGGTGATAAATTACCCTGTTTTTTTCATGAAAATTTCCTACTCTGAATGCTAATGGATGTTACAACACATTTGGAGTTCGTGAGATAACCATAGAATTTATTTAAATCGCATTTTCTAGGGGAAATTTTTACCAGAAATACTTAGCATATAATTATTGTACGGATTTTATTGGAAAATGATGTTTTCGTGACAAAAATCTAAGACATGCAGCAAATATATTTTGTATTTATGAATACAGCTATTTTTTAAACTAAATCTTGGTTAACGTTGAATAATTTGATGACATACAACAGATTTGTTTCACTTTCAAACTAAGACTGAAAAAAACGTGGAATAAAACGTAGCAGACACCCAGTCTATTTGTGCAATATATATGTTGAAATTTTGTTCATACAGAGCAACCGTTAAGATTGGTATCGTTTCTTTTTGAACTCAAAGTGCGACTTTTTAAAACTTACTGGTACGATATCATCGACTCTAATTACTATCCTTTATGAGTATTTTTCACCCTGCTAACATTCTTTTGATACAATTTCATTTAAATACGATTGCTCTTTCAGTTAAACTCGACCCTATCCATCAGTTTTAATCAATCAAAACAAAAACTGGTGATCAACTGAAAAAATTCAACATAATCATGCACCTGCAAAGTACGGATTAGGCTTTCATAAGCATCACTTAGAAATTAAGATTGTTCTAAAGTGATTCAAGCGATCGAAAAAAATAATTATGAAATGGAAATTCACATAAATCTTCCCTATACTTCCACTCATTTAAAATAGCCTGTTTAAGATTACATCTGCGTTGAAATTTTACCCATATATAGGTACCAATAGGGCAAATATTTCCGACTCTTTTCTATCATCTTTCCCTAATTTCTTTATTAACGCTTGATCGTAAAATAAGATAGCAAATTCAAGTGAACATTATCTGTAGCTTACACATTTAGCCTATGGCTTATGATAATTTTCGGTCAGTTTCAAGCCAGCCAGTTATTTTTTATGAGTAGTAGAAGTAAGACCAAGAGATCGCTAACCTCTAGTTCCAGATAATAATTAGGCATTCGTGAATGCAGAATGTAACATTTGTTGTAAATTGAGAGATAATTAGTTCACGCAGTACCTTTGGAATAACTGGAGTTGCCTGCAGAATTTCGATTTTTTTTTTTCTTTCACAATTTATTTTATTCTTCGTGGGAAATAGATACTCTAGGTGGAATGGTGACTAATTTTATCATATTTATCGATTAGGCGCATACAGCTATATTAGCTAATAATATAATCTTTGTAGGTAGATACCTGATTGATTTTTGTCGAAAACTTCGATCTGTGACATTGAAAACTTTTCGGCCATTGGTTAGCAATAAATTTCCTAAATTATAAAACGAAATTCGCATTTGGTTCTAATTTGAAAAGACTGAGCTTTTCGTTCGGTCAGATTTTAGGAAAATGTGCGAACTGTCAAATAAATACGTAAATTTTGCTGTGGGTCGAAATCATAAGCATAAATTGGATTCAAAATCTGGAGGGAGGCTCAAGTTCCCCTTAATTATAAACCAATGTGACTAACAAAAGAAATAGTGTCACCGTCTGCTATACGCGTAAGTTTATTTCGTGTGTTCGTTTCTCGAAAATCTAGGGGCTGCGAACCCCCAAGCACTCCTTCTATTGGTTTCTAATGGTGAAATATTTCAAAATTATCGTATTTGGATGATTAAAACGGAGTCTTGCGAACAAATAAAATGAAATCATTCTTAAAATTAACTAAAACCATGTGGTTGAAGGGAGAAGTAATTTTAAACAGAAATTTTTAAGAACATAAAACTTTAATGAAGCACTTTTTCATCATTTCGATCGTAGAAATTACGTATGTGTGATGTATGTAACCTGCGCCTGGTGCGTAATGGGTTTAGCAGGTAAACTATCCAGTCGAGTGATATCGTACATATAATAAAATTGTAGTTTTTAAATAGATTTTTTGCCTGAGTATTCGGACCCAAGGATGAGATTGGGTACGTTTTTCGTTTCATGATTTTCTAAGCATTTTGGCATTATTTTTGAGAAAAAAAATTGTTTTCATGTACCTACTCCCTTTGGCATGGAGTCCATTTTCAGGCGTAATTTTGATCGGATTGTTTTGAAATTTGAAACACATATTCAAATCCATCTAAGGAGAAACCCTGTTATTTTTGTCTGGATCGGTAGCATAGTCCATCCGGTAGGTCAGTTTATATGTATTTTTTATTAAGCAACGTACAGGTCAAAATTTTCAATTGATAGGCCGGAAATTCAGCGGAAGTATGTGTTCTATTTCAACGACAATATCTACCAATTTTGGTGCGGATAGGTCTTACGTTACGTATGATTTGGCAGACTAATGGCTCTAAAAGAAGTAACTTTTAAGCTATAGTCACAAAATTTGGTACAGCCATTGCTTTGATGTATACCTAACATTATTTAAAATTTAGTTCTTATTGGTATCATGGTACATTCCCTGGGGCTGTTGGAGGTGTTAATTTTTCATGTTATCGCAATAAAAGTTGCAATTCTTTTTCAGTAGTCACAAAATTTGATGCAAACAGTACTTCCTATACAAGGACCGGACCTACCAATTTTGGTTTTTATTGGTCAATTTGTTCCCAACTTATTAGCTATTAAGTGTGATTTTCTCACTTTTACCCTTCTGATAATAGTCCTGAAAAATTCATTTTCCAGCCTTCATTGTAAAAACCGCTCATTTTAACTGAAAAACAACCCGATCTCAAAGAAAAGTTAATTTTCGCCCACTCCTCATCCATTTTCGTACAATAGATTTGAACAACGATACTCCGCTAATATTTTTATAACTAGCACGTAGACAACTGCACGACACTTCGTTTTGCAATATGGGTTATTTTATTCTCATATAAGTGTTTATATATATATATATATATTTATATATATATAGTTCACAATTCTGGTCATTGCAGGAATGAAAACTATCGAATCATTTCCTAAAATTGTGATTGTTAGAACTTGAAATAATTTTTCACTTCACAAAAAAGTAATGATTTTTGACACAATTATAAAATATTTTGAAAATATGATACTTAATCAGTATATTTTATCGCATGCATCGTATTTGTGAGATATTGGTAATTTTCCTGCAAATATATAAATATTTTATATAATTATTACTCCACCAAAAGAATGTTGGTGATATAGGTAATTTTTAAACAAAAATATCTACTTTTTTTTGCGCAGCAAGCTTCGCAAGAGTTTTTTAATTCGAAACTGCTTCTCCAGTCATGTCTAATTGATGCTGCTAACAATTGATTAACCCGAATCTAATCAAAAAACTATGCGAATGTATTATGATTTTGAATATGTGCGTCGATTTTACCCATCATCATCACCAACTTCTAATTTTTTTTTCTCTTCTCCCTTTCCTTGTTATAGCAGAATATCTTATAAACTTTGTACCTTTTTCTCTAGGTCTGTTTACCGTTTCATTTTGTCTTTGTTTCACCCATAATATGTGTTAGCTATCTTTATTTCTCTCACACATATCTCTATCACCCTATATTTTTGTTTCATCTTTTCTTCCTCTTTATGCTGGTTATTAGGCGGTTTTTACTTTTTTCTTTTTTTTTATGTGTATGTGTGCTGTAGGTGGATATAGATTTCTCTCTCTTTTCTTCTAGTATATTTTTGAATATTTCTTATTTCCTCCTATTACTCTTAAAAAAAAAAAAAAGTTTCTTTCTTTTCCCATCTCTCCTCTTCACAATTCCTTATAAGGTTCCATCTTTTTCTGCTCCCCCCATCCGAAAATGAATGAAGGACTCTAGAAATAGGGCCTATATAAACCACACATTATTTCATGCAAAAATCACTTTTTCTGCTTACACACCTTCAAACAACAACCTTTTCTGTTTTGTTTGAAGTTGTGTTTTTTCTTCGGCCTTTTTTTCTATTCTGTCCTTGTTAGTGCTGAATCAACTGGATTTCCATTGATTCAGCACAATTCCTATACCCTGCATCAACTCGACATGGATTTCCATCGAGTTGTTGTCTTCATTGATTGGTTTACCTCGACTGGATTGCCATCGAGGTATAACAGTTTTTCTTTTTTATCGTAGTCAGCATTGAACTCGACTGGATTTCCATCGAGTTGTTGCATGCTTTACTCATGTTACCTCGACTGGATTGCCATTGAGGTATTATTATAATATTTTCCTTTCCAGCATTCAACTCGACTGGATTTCCGTGAAATTGTTGCCCTCCTTAATCGTGTTACCACGACTGGATTTCCATTGAGATATCACATTCTACACCATCCGCATTTCACTCGACTGGATTTCTGTCGAGTGGTTGCTTTCCCTCCTTACTTCCATTTTTTTTACAGCCCAGTCCCGATCTTCGCCTTTTACTCTTGTCAATAATAAAATGTAAAATTTGTTGTACTAAGAATCACATTTTAATAAATTGTACCAAAGAAATGAATCGACAATCTTTATCTGTTCGCTGCGGCCACGAGGGGCAACCCTGTTCTTCAGCCTTCATTTCGTTGAGAAATCGCCACATTCGTCAAAATAGGCGAACCCCCTCCTCTTGCAAACGTGACAAATGTAATCCTCACTTTTCTCGCGATGTAATACGTACTTAGTTGAAAAAATTTGCTTCATCGACAAAAATATGAAATCCGTATAGCTTGCGACGCAATATACGTGTTTTGTCGCATTCGTTTTTCTTTTACCAAAGACGCATAGACAGACAAAAAAGAAGGGAAAGAAAAGCTGGAAACGAATCGACATTTCCATACAAAGTATTCTGTCATCGAAAATCTTGCAGCTTTTATTGTCTCTAAAAATGGAAAACTTTATACGGAGGAGGGGAAAAAAAAACAAAAAAAAAAACACATCAAAGCAGAAATATGATTTTGTATTTTAGATTTTCTTCTCCTCCTCCTCCTCCTCCTCCCTACTCCTTTCGCCAAACATTGAAAAACAACCCCTAAAAAAATACGTTTATTGAAAATAATGTCCGCAACCGGTATTTATGCCTGTACAACAACCTCTTTGTGTGTGGTTGAGGGGTGCATAAAAAGAGAAGAAAAAATAAAAAAATAAAAACGTTCCGACATAAAACTGTAAAATGTTATCGATATGAAAAATAAAGAGAAAAAAGCCAGAGCAAAAGAGACCTGGAGAACTCTCACTTCCGTGTGGTCGCCACTCCCTAATCCTGTTGTTTCCACTTTATTAAGTAATTAATCGCTTTCCTGGCTTGGTACACTGAGCACACTGAAACGATACATGCTTGAAAAACTATATAAACAATGGATTTCGATAAAAAATATAAAATAAACCGAAAAGCGAGGGTTGTAATGGAGGTTGTAAAAACGACTTCAAGGCGTTCCTTTTAATCAAACAAATTCCCAATTCTGTGTAATGGAACGCATATACAGGGTGTCCACGATTCAAATGTCAAAATTTTATTGGATGATTTTAGACGTTATTTGGACCGAAAAGTGTGTTTTGGAAATTGTTTGATTTTTCAACGGTTTTTGAAAAATTTCATATTTTTTGATTTTTTTTTTTCTTTTCAGATTACTCCACCTTACATCAGAAAATCCCTCCTTAACTCACTTGAAAATTAAAAATGTAATTAATTACTCCAGTCGAAAGAGGATTAAATTTTCTCTCAGTCTAGTGCATGAGCACACCCAAACTGAACGAAAAAAAGTGAATTTTTAGTTGTTTAGAAACAAAACATTGGCAATTTTTGACTGAAGGTAAAATTTTTCAAGTAAATTTGCTGGGTATTCAATATTTTGTGGTATTTTATTTTTCATTGTTTTATATACATCATTTATGAAGAACACATCAGTAGCAGTTAACAAACCCGGCAGAAATTAAGATAATAAAACACAACTTGAACGAACATAAAAAATTTTATTTCATGCAACATAGTTGTGAATATTTTAAATGAAAAGAAATCTTCGAATGATTATCAAAAAGAAATTGTTAACAGAAAATTAATTTTTTTCTGTTTTTTTCAATTGATCCTACTATATTTGTTTTCTGGATCATAAAATTTCAATAATATTTTCCGTTCCTTTTTTCAAATTCCAATTTTGGTTTCTTCCCCAATAATCACCAGGCTTTCTTACAAGCTACAATCTGACTGTTTTAGAAGCTGGTAGTAATGTAAACAAATAAAAGCTGGATTGTAGCTTGTAAAAAAGCATAGTGAAAACGTATCCAATGGGTGTAATCATTATAATAATATTATGTAGTAACATTGAAAATTGCATTCTTTGTAAAAATTTAAAAAAAATAAAATTGTTAGATACTTGAGATACAAATGCGAAAATTAGGTGATTGCAATAAAAGTATAATGACCGCAGCTAAAGCCAAAAATGAGTCACGCAAATCACTGAGGTACTGTGAAGTTTAAACAAACATTTGCCTACCATGACTGTAAATGGATCGAATTGATGATGGAATTATACACCATCATTGTAACACCATTAACTCTCAAAAGAGAAAATGATTAACTTCAACACTTATGAAATAATAACGAAAAATCATTTAAAAACTGAGTGTATTAAAACGTACTTATCAATATGACGTTGTGTGACCAACTAAAAGCCCTTACCACTGCAGGGTTTATATAATATAATTAAAATTACTAATGACAAAAAAAGTTTCACATCATTGCTTCTCACTATAGGAGTTAGCTGTGGTTATTAAATATCACAAAATATAAGTACAAACACTAAATATCACAAAACTTGATTTGACATTTTGTCACAGGTACCAACCACTTACTTCAGACATGTGTTACACACCACTTTTATGGTATCCTACTCTGTCAAAAAAGTTGTATGAAGTGAAACAAAATATGTGTACCCCTAAGAAATTTTTTTGTATGGGTGAGAAATATAGAAAAGTATGGCAAAAAGTAAGAAAAATTAAAAATGCGTGTGCACAAAAAGTAAACTAATTTTCAAGTGTGTGTTGAAAATTTTTACTAACAACACAAATGAAAAATAGGTGTTTATCATTCTGTTTACAAGTGGAAAAACAATATTTTGCCAAAAATCTTATCACTGGAAGTAAAGTTGTTACTTTACCTCCCTAGGAAGTAAGATACCTCATTATTTTCTGTTTATCACATATATATCAAAATATGAGCGGGTTTTCACAACAATCATGCCTGCAGCATGAATGTGAGTGACTCAAGATTGTTGAAAAAAAAGACAAAATTGTCATTTTATTTTTAAATTTAAATAATTTTGTTTACATATGTTAATACAGTATCATATATAACTTGGTTGGAGTTAGAAATTATCAACTTATATGATTACCACACCCGCCTATGCCTCATGCTTACAAAACTTGCACTCATTGATAATTACTCAATTTCCTCCCATGTGGCATAATATACTTATTTTTAGTTGTATGCTTAAATATATTTTTTTTTAAACACTTTGTATGCACAAAAATGTTTATTTTTCAGTTGTTCATGATAAAATAGTTACTTTTGCTGGAAGTTCAAAAAGAGTGATCAAGCGATCCAAATCACTTATACTTTGCACGTGTTTCAAACACTTTTTTTGCAACAAGAAAAGGAGAAAATTTAGCAGCACGTAACAACAATGGTGCCTAAAGTGAATGAATTTTCGAGTACAAATGTGCTAATTCTTACTTTTTGCATCAAGTTGAAATTTTCCTCTTTATGAATCCTTTAAATTCACAACAGTGTATTACAAAACTAGATGGAATTGAGCCGTTTTTCAACGAGTGAAATCATTGTAAGCATAAGCTATAGACGAGTATGGTAATTGCACGAGTTGATAAATTGCCTACTGTGACCGTGTTTCCTACAACATTTTTTGTAACAAGTGTAGGGAATACTGTATTTTAGTCAGGGACAATAAAACACGAGACTATCTAGGTAAAATATGTGTTATGCCTGAGAAAATTTTCAAGAATTAAAAAATGGAATTAATTTAAATGAATGAAAATAGGACGTTTAAAATTGCGAGTAAACTGTAGAACTAAGTAGAGGTGTAACATCAAAAATCAAGTCTGAGAAAAGTAACTGAAATTAAAATCTATCACAATGCCTTAAAAATACAGCATTTTGTACACAAGTTACAAGCAATTTTTAGCTGAATGTTGCAAAAAAAGTTTTATTTTATTTTATTTTATTTGTAGGTATTTATTTAATGTAAGCCTATGGAAGTCTATTATGAAAATTCAATCCTCCTTCCATTGGTTTAATTAGATTTATAATATTTTAAATAATTTATACGATCAGAAAGGCAATATTTACACTGGTATTTTGCGAGTGAAAAGTAGCTCTTACCACTAATGAATGTAATCTCGAAGTAAAGCGAATGCACCTTCATGTAAAAATCTGAAGCATCATTTTACACAGAAGCACGTTCACTTTATATCGAGCTAGAGGTTACACTTTCTAAATGAAATGTTAAATCTGCCACAATGAGGAGATTGATATTTTGTTCTGTTTTTTATAATTTTTTTGAAGACTCATCATTATGATAGAATTTTAACGTTTATTTTCCTTCTGATCATTAATTATATAAAACATTTTCCTCAACAAAATTCAAAAGTAAGTTTACGTGACTTCGGAATTGCTCACTCGCTACACTCATTTTGTAAACTTTCTCTTGCATGCAAACACTCACTTTTAAACCTTGGTGTGTAATATACTAGTTTGTTATATTGAATTTTCTGAAGTTAAATTTGGTAATGTAAGAAAGCCTACAATGTCCATTTTTTCAATTTTGAAAAATCAGCGTTTGAAGTTTTGGACCTTTTTCCTTTTTTACACCTTATGGTCATTTTTGCATTTTTTATTATTTCGTTCGTTCCTTTCGTTTATATTATTGTGAATGCTATTAATTGAAGCATTTTCCCTTTTCTGTTTTAAATAAAATTATGGTAGGTACAGATTTATTTCAGACATTTGCGAACTGAACTTGAAAAAAGAAAGTGTAACATTGGCCATTTTTATGAGAAAAAAACAAGGGAAACTAGTAATTAAAAATAAATTAATTTGAAATCCACCATATCGAAAAATCTTGCGCGGAATAGGCTTTCTTTCGTGCCGAAATGGATATTGTTCGAGTGGCTGATAAACTTGCAATGGTATAGAGGACTATTGCAAACATGACCTGGATGTGCGGTTTTATGTGTTCACCTACTAACAATGATGCTTGGTATAAATTTCAAAAGTCGTAAGTCGAAGAGCGACAAAGAGTGCTCACCTTAGATATATGTAACCCGAAACCATACGCCGGTTTTAGATTTCATGTATCCTGTTTTTCATTTTTCAATTTCATTTATGTCCCTCTGCCCGTCTCTGCCTTTCGTTTCAGTGAAGCAACGTTCACAAAAATTTGGATGCTGAAAGAGCAATTGACGTAGTTACATGAGGTGTATATATATATACTTTCTTTTAGTGCTACACTAGTCTTAGAAACGTAGGTACCTGTATTATTGTTTCGAATATTTTTCTGTTAAAACATTCCCCACATTACGTACAAATGATTTTCTTCTGTAAATCTGCAGTTTTCCAAAAAATAATTTAAGACTATTTTTTCCATCTTCTTGGCACCAAAATATAACGATTTTTTTTTTTTTTCGTCTTTAAAATGATTTTGCCACGTTTCTGCATCTCTTCAATTCGACCCTCTGAATAGCTTGTGTGAAGGTAAAAAAAAAAAAATAAGTTTTCTACTCGTGAAACGATATTGAATAATCGGATTTCGCATGAGATCCGTTGAATTTTCTGCATTTAAATCAACGAAGAAGAAGAATGTGGTAGAGTAATCTGCAGTTATTTTTCTGATAGTTTTTCTTCTCACCAACAAACCACTCTGGAATGATGTTCTAGATTAGCATTTAGTTGTCTACAGTCAACACAATCAAACCCGTACGTACCTATCTTTCAGTTGCACTTCTTTTTCCAGTTTTCTATCTTATTATTTGTTAATAATTCCAGTTTTAATGGAAGAAACTTTTGATTACTCATCACTTTGGAGTGTAACTTTTGTGAACAAATTTTTCATAAATTACCATTTCCCGCCAAAAGATTTTTTTTTTTCTCAATAAACAATTATTCTGAGCCAATATCATGAATTTTGTTTTCCAGAAACCTCTTTTTTTCTTTTTTTTTTCCTCATAAAGGTATTTAAAAGTTTTGTTAGCGTAACGAAGAATTCTTGTAAAAAAATTCCTCTTTAGCCTAGGAAATGAAGAATTAGGTTTTGGACAAAGATGGATGAAGTTGGACAAAATTGCAGGCAAAGATTTTGTTTACAAATCCCTTCTAACCGATATCTTAATAAACATATCAAAAATTTAGCACGATAGCCTCAGGGCCATCTACCCTATGAGGCTCAGTATATTACAACATACATTGTTTTGAATATCTCGCAAAGTATAAATTACCTATATGCTCAAAAAATATCCCACAAAAATTGTGACTCAGAAAATTTTGTATAAAAAAAAGTGTGGGAACCACCATACTTTGTTTAATATAAAATACATTTGCCAGTTATAGTTGGCGGTGAGATGGCCGTGCGGTTAAGTTCACTGCTTTTAACTGGCGAATATGTAGGTCTCAGGTTTGATTCCCCGAGCCAACAAAACCTACATCTGGTGACCCTTGACGTGTGCTGGACACGCACGCATCCTAGTGATGCATCTTGGAACTCTCACAACTCTCCTTCCTAACTTGAGTCACCGATAGATGGCGCCCTATATAGTGGAAATAGAACCCATATAGGTAGTATAAGCCTGTGTGTATAGGTATGAGAGGTGTTTCTAACTCCGCCCAACCTCCCACAGCATCTAATGTCGCTCAACTCGTGTTGAGTCTCTCTAGAGGGGAAGTGTGTGGGAACCACCATACTTTGTCTAATATAAAATACATTCGCCAGTTATAGTTGGCGGTGAGATGGCCATGTGGTTAAGTTCACTGCTTTTAACTTGCGAATATGTAGGTCCCAGGTTTGATTCCCCGAGCCGACAAAACCTACAAAAAGTTCAGTATAAATTCCTCGTAAAGTAAAACCCAACGCGGCTAGAGAACGTTGAAATTTGGGTGACATTTGAAGAAGTGTCTATATTGACATACATTATACAGTAAGTAGAGTCAATTGCCCAAACTACTTTGTTTTTTCAATACTTTTTTTACAGAATTTTGACTTACAGTATGAAGTATACATATTTTACAATAGCCACGTAGGTATGCCAATATAGCCCATGTATTACATTATTCCTTGAAAGCAATTATAAAGAAAATTATTATTGTGTGTTTTAGGCTACCATAATATAATGTAGTTACATTTCAAATATGCACCTTCGAAAGTACCATAACTTTAAAGGCCGTTACACACTTCAGCACAGCTAAGTTTGAAACGTCGCTCAGCGATTGTGATTCACACATTACAGCAATGTGAGGCGCCATATTTTTCATATTCAACCTTGAACTTTGGGAAGTTCGAACAAATTTAAAAACGTAGTTCAGCTATGTTTCATGTTTGTTTACTTTATAGTACCTGGTTCACCCAGCTTTGCTCGGATGAATAGGTAACTGCACTTACACTAAAACGTGAAAAACCATATTTTAAATTCAATGCACAAATTCGAAATTCATTAATAAAATTCAATAATGGTAGCCGATGTCAAATTATTAACTACGATTCAAAATTCAATATGAGACATTCTGTATTCGCTGTATTCAGCGTTAATCACAAAATGTTATAATAGGCAGAGTGCAAATCTAAAAAAATGTTCGTTCCACCAAAATTTTATATCATTAGCAGAAAACACTTATTGCTGATAGATGGATTGAAATGGTCATATTTCTGTTCAACGAATTTTCTCAAACTTGGGACTTATCTGGATCGTTTTTTCGCCTCTAAAAATCACTATCCTGTAAATTTCAGTCACATCGTTGATCTATTTATACAGAAAGCGTATAAATACAAACATACATACAAACATATATACCATCATACATACATACGTAAATACATACATACATACATACGAAGAATTATTACTCATATCATAGTATAGGATTTATGTAATTATTCATAACCTTATTTGCGCAAAACTTCAAAAACGTTTTTTTTATCGATTGATATTTTGCGAGATATTTGCAAAAAGAATTGATTTTGTTGTATGTTGAGTCCCATGGAGAAAATAGCGCTTGAGAATCGTGGTAGACTTTTGATATGTTTATTAAGACATCGGTTGGAAGGAATTTGTGAAAAAAAAATTTTCATGGAATTTCGTCCAACTCCAACTACCCGTTTTTTGGGCTACCTAGATTTACTGATCCCATAATTACCAAAATATTGGTTGCTTTTTTTCAGAAATTTCCAATAAAATTTGCCATAAATGAGCTGAACGTCAGAAAATTACTCAAATCTAACAATTGTTTACGTCTATTTTCTCCAAATATTAAAAAACTAATATTTTTCCCACATGTAAAGCTGAACACGAAAAATCCACGCAAGTTAAAAGTTAAAATCAGCTTTCATTTTGAATCGATTAATAATTCATATTTACGATTGAGATTTTTTCGAAAATTAGAGTACCTATTTAGCAGAGCAACATTAATTAAATTACCTAATACTGTACCTAGTAAAAAATGAGAAAAAATCGAGTTTTCGAAAGTAAAATTCCTCCCTTAAAGTGCTTCTCAATTTAGCAGGAAATCGAATACACGAGACTCTGCTGTAATTTCTCTTCTTCCCTCTTCGACCCGCATCATATTGGAAATTAATGGCTTTTCATAGAGGCCGTTTTCAAAAAAAAAAGAACGGATAACCCTATTTTCGAATTTGAGGTTCCTATACTCGTGTAAATTAAAGTCACTTATTTCCGATGAACTCCATGTTTCCATCGAAGCATTTCCTCCAGTTCGTTTAGTAAATATTTACTATACTTCGAGAGTTTGGCCTCAAAAATCAAAAACAAAAAAAAAAGAAAGCACAGGTATGTATATATACATATATTGCTTACGTTTACGAGTAATTCGAGCGTATTATTTTTTAATTACTTTTTTACCAGAAGCATTTTCCTGTACCTACCTATACCCGCCCTCGTTAGCAAGGAGCAATTTACGATACGTAATTACGTATCTTTTATTTCCGTATTTTTTCTTCTTCTTTTTTTATTTTTATTTTTATTTTTTTATTCATTCGTTTTGTTGACGTAAAATGAGAAAAATCTCTTCGTGAAAAGGAAACGGTAACGAAATTGGATGCAAACAAGAAAATGAAAGAAAAAGCCCAAGCACAAGATAGAGAGACAAAGTGGCAGAAAGAGATCGAAAAAAACAAAAACAAAAACCAAAGAGGAGAAAAGGGAATAATGTGGGAAGACGTTGCAACTACAAATCGAAAACAAAAACGTGGAGAAATTCCAATTACATGCGAGAGAGAATATATTGCCCTTCGGATTTTCTGCCGCTAAAACCTTAAATGCAGCCGTTAAAAGTTAACAAAGTTGCAGCATTTTAGGCTTTTTGCAGCAGACGACACCGACGGAGGACCCTGATGACGATCGTTGCGATAATCGAGAAGGAAAAAATGTGGGTCTTTCCGGTGGGAGGAGGGAGAAGGTTTGAAGGAAACGGCGACGACGGGAACGGAGAAGCGAAAGAAAGTGAAGGATGGTATAGGCGTGGGAGGAGGAGGAGGAGATGAAGTTGATGGAGATGCAAGAGAGCGAGATTATCAAATACGATGAAATTCTATTAAGTGCATTTTTATGTCTCGCGCCTTTTTATGTCGCACTTTTCTCTCTTTTTGCCCTTTTCGTCGGTCTGTTTTTCTCATTCTGCCACAGAGTTTTTCCTTCGTTCAATTTCTCAGCCGCCATACTCACTCATGTTTGGGAAATGAAAACGAAGAAAACGAACTCGCGTTCAGTAACTTCTTCTTTTTTTTTTTTTTTTTTTTTTGTACTTGACACGTGCCACTTTGATATTCTCGAACTTTTCGCATTTTCTGCACTCTTGCGTAAGTGAACTGTCGAAAATTCAGGCAAGCGTTTATGTTTTGGTCATGAAAAATGCGAAAAGTATCCAAAAAATGGAAAAACTTTGTGAACGATTATTTACGTATGAGTTTCGGATTCTAGCCGCGAGACAGCGCAGTGGAGACGAGTGGATGGTCATACCGTCATAAGGGACCGCGTACAAAATGTAATAAAACTGTGGAAAGTCCGATAATGGTAGCTACTAAATCAGTAATATGCACGTAGACTCTTTGTCGAGGAAGCACTTTGGCCCTTCGTAGTCGCCTGAAAATTTAAAAGTCCTGCATCCTGTAATTTGAAATAAGCCTTATCAAATATTTTGCCCTTGAGATTTTTTCCTCAAATATTCGTCATTACAAGTATTGTAGGTAAGAAGGAACAAAACTGGTAACCACACATTACCCGATAACGTTGTCTTCAATTCGTTATTTCACCATTGAAAAATAAATCCTTAATGAGATAAGTATAGGCGGAAAATAAGTCGAGCAATCACTCAAACAATGTACATCCATTAATTTAAAGCTATTAAGAGAAATGTATGCTAAAAACTTGAATTCACTGTATTTTCAAGGAGTTTGACTAAAACTAAGATCATCTCAAGTATCTCGTTTTGGTTTTTGTACCTATATTTGGCATTGATGATCAATTCTTAGTCTGCAGCTTCATCTTTTGGAAAGATTTTTGATGTGTACACATCTTAGCGCGCAGTGTCTATAGTAGGGGCTAAATGAGAATTATGATCATCAAATTTGCGTAACTGTAACTCTTACAATTGTATCTCTCATTTGTGTATGTTACATGATGTGTAGGTATGTGGTTGTGTGCATGCGCAACATGTTGCATACACACACAACCGCACTATTCTATGTTTACCCATTAATCCTACATGAGTATACCCCAGCAGAACTCACGCCTTTTTGAAGTGAAACTTCTACAGGGATGTAAACTCGATCAACGTGAAACAAAGTTTCATATGTGAAACGAAATGCGCACACACACACACATACACACACATGCACACATACATACATAAAAACCTATGCACACAACAGCAACAACATGAGAGGAAAGCTGTATAATCATTTAGGTTGCCTCTAGGAATCTGGATTTCTTTGGCGCGCTTCGAGTTTGTGGAAACACATTTTATGGGGCACAAAAATATCAGGAAACATAAAAGGTGCCTCCATACTAAAACTGCTTCACATTTGGGGCAACTTAAATTTTCCATCGTCTCTAGAAAATGGTATATTATTTTGTATTGTAGGTAGGTGACATGTTTTGACAAAAATAATAATAAAAGGTGGTTTTGGGGGGCAAAGCTCCCAATTAAAAAAAAATAAAAAAGTTAAAAAAATAAAAGAAAAATAAAAGAAAATTAAGGTGGTTGAGGGGTGTTCTGTCCCATTTTTGCAGACAATTCAGTTCGTCTACAACAACGTGTCGAATAAATATAGACAACTATTATTCCTAATTCTTGGAATAATAGCTGTCTATATGATACCTAGCTTCTCACGGACAAACACCACCGTATATGCTGACAATAAAGAGTCATCATATTTGGCGGATGTTCCATATCACATCACCTTTTTGGTCGGCCATTTTTGATCTATAACAAAGAAAACAAAAGTGATGTCTTGTCTTTCGTTTGAAGACATATTCATTCCTGAACTAGCAGTTGAGTAGAAACGTTAAGGTCCATACTCGATGTTATGGATATCAGGTCTCACTTATATTAAGTAATAGTAATAAGTTAAGATTTAAAGTGTTAGTAATAATTTGAAATTTGAATTTGATAAAAGATAATAATCAGAAATTATCTTATTTGTTGAGATAATTCTAAACGTGGAATTATTCTTGCAACAAGGGGCAAAAGATTACAAAAAATTAAAAAACATAAAAGGTGCCTCCATACTAAAACTTTTTCACATTTGTGGTGATTTAAATTTTCTGTCACACCCAAAAAAGGATATATTATTTTGTATAGTAGGTAGGTGACATGTTTTGAGAAAATAAATAAAAAGTGGGTTCGGGGGGGCAAAACCCCCATTAAAAAAATTAAAAATATAATCATACAAGCACAACCCACACTCTCTTAGGTTAAAAAAAAACATATCATTTCATCCAATTATCACTCTTGGAAGTTTCACTTCAAAACTGTGTCCGGCACACACACTGATTTTTTTTTTTTTTTTTTTTTTATTAATGTGGCTTTAAATTTTCCATTCTTGTCCTTCCAAAATGTGTAAGAATTTCATCTTATCACGAAGGAATAAAGAAAAAATTCTACACTTCATATTATAAATAATTCAAGTAGTAAGACTGCAAATATTTCACAATTTTTTCATTTTTTTTCTTCAAATTTTTATTTAATTTGATTCGAAATAATCGAATTCTGGTTTTTGATTTGATCTCTTTTTTTGGTCTTGTTCACGTTACTATAGATGTGGTATTGGTTTGACAGAAAATTCAATACCAATTGACAAATTTTGCTCATAACTCTATGTTTTAGGCTGACATTCATAGTTGACACTTCGTGTTCACTGACCCAAGTGTCAGTTTGAAACTTGCATTTCTCATATATATTTCTCAATAAAACAAAGTTTTAAGGAAACTTTGTTTTTCGATTAAACTATATTTTTTGCAACTTCACTGCAATTTAAAAGCAGATCCTTGAGGTTGGTGAACACTTAGTGTCAAGCCTACTGCACCTGTTCCAACTGATTATCAATTTCAGTGTTTTATCTCGATTCATTGACTGCATTTTTTCAGAAAGGTTTACCTTCAGACAAAGAGTATATTTTTATTTACCTATGTTATCATATGTTATCATATGTTATCATAGGTGTTTTCCAGTCCTGTTCTATGTAGTGATGTTTAAAATATTTGGATTTTGAAAGTTCTACTGGGGCTGCTTGCTGCCACTCCGAGAACCTGTGTTCGAATCTTTATTGAAACAGAAATTTTTAATGTGTAAACATTCTTGCTCACTGTGGAGTGTAAAAAATAATTTTCGAAATATATCGCAGAATTTTCAACCCTATAGTAAAAGCTGTACAAAAATTCGAACATAGTGCGTGCGTACCTGGCGCTCCGCTTCATGAACAACGAATGTCAAATTCTTTTCTTTTTTTTTTTTTCACTGTGGTAACATTTTTATTTTCACTAAAGCAAAATACAGAGTTCATTTTTACATTCGATGTCGTTTTTTCTTGTTAAATTTTCTACTGATTATCGATATCGATACAAACTACATAGCTTTCTCGTGATACATTGAAATATCAATATTTCATTTAACATTGATAAAACAGTTATGAGGAAATCCATGTATTTGTTAACACAGTATCGATAGTTGATGGTAAAACATTGATATTAAAGATGAAAATTTTATCACATTAAATGTAACAGTCTGTGGTAGTCACTGATACTAGGGCCTTTTTTTTTCTTTTTTTTTTTTTGTATTTTATATGCAGAATGTTTACCCATTAGATATGAGAGGATACTATCCTCATACACCCATTTTTTCAAATGATTTTGTTCTTTCAGTATAGTTTTCTTTTCACTTAGTGTCTTGAGAGTAGATTAGCTAAATTCTCTATCACATTTATATATATAAAAAAGAAAGCTAAAAAAGCAGTAGTTTTACTTTACTCTTAACTCGTACACTTTTTCTAACATCCTCTTTGTCTATTCGCAGACGCTTGTACTTTTTGTTTTAAATTGATCTTTTATTTCAATTCTAAACTTACCTTGTTCGAGATATTCTTATGATTATTTTTATTACAAATCAATAATGTTAAGCTAGGTATCCATTTTAAAACCAAAATTTCAGCCACCATCCTATACTTATTTTCCTTTGAATAACCCCAAAAAAATTATATAATTTTCCTAAAAAATTCGCAAAGAATTTATTATTTGTGAGAATCGAAATTTCTCAAACATGAGCTTAGCTGTTCATTCACTTGTTCTTCAGAAGCCAGGCGTGAAAAAGCTGTCCAACCTATCTCCAAAACCTTATCTAAAGAATACCTATGTATGAAAAAATATTTATTTATTTTCAAATTTTCAAATTGTCTTCCTTATGGTGATGGTCTTAATCAGTTGAACTCATAAACTGTGATGATAGAAAAAAGAAATTCTGACAGACGCAGAAAAATAATTTCATATTCCTCTAAAAATTTTTATAATTTGCTATATTTGAAGCTACAAGTTTGGTAGATAGGCTTCTGTGGTGGGTAAATAAGTAATTAGATATGATTACTCATGCAGGTAGTTGCAATAAACTGGCCAGTCTTTTGTTTCTTGAGCTGTATGATTAGAACTATTATTATAATAAAAATAATAATGGACCAGAGTTGTCGCAAACAAATGTGGATATACCATCAAATTGTTTTTTTATTTTTTTCTATAGGGTTCTGGAATTATAGTCACTTTGTTCGATATCTGTCTGAATGTTTTATGATAGGTGGGGTTTGAAATTCGGTTGCTAATGGTTTCCCAGCATAAATTTTTCAACCACACGAAGGAGAAACTGAGCATACCACAAATTTTAGGTTGGAAATAAGAAAGTAGTTGCCTCACTACTAGCATATGCAAAGACTCTTTGAGGAATGTGATCGACTATACAAATTATATCTCCTGTAACCACATACCTACAGGTACGTTGTTGTTCTTTTATGGAGAAAATGGTAACCATAATGAATGATTTATAAATAAGAAAAAATAATAAAATTATTAAAAAGCTCATTTATAAAAACTCATTGCTATTTAGAATAGACATCAAAATGATGACCTTTATTTTGAGTCTATCTATAGACTAATTTCATGTATTTAGATCTTACATTCATTGTAATAATCGATGTTGAGAAATTAAGAATGAGTATAATGTGCGTCAAGCATATTAGCTGTCTGTTGTAGGCTGAAGTTTTCGTGAAGTGTTCACGTTGATTACTGTATGCTACCTATATACGTAAAGAAACATCTAAAAGGCCTTCGAAACGTAAACGACGACTAAAAAACAAAGTTGAAAAGCGAAATGACGTTTTTGACAATTTTTGCGCAAAACTTTAAATAAGTATACTCCGCCATGACCTCGTTTAGTTGTGAGAACCGCAAACATAAACTTTCGTTTAGCATAAATTACTCTGTACAGTAGTGACGTACACGTAGAAAAAATGGATCTGCTAAATTTGTCTGGTTTGAAGGTACACGTTTAATTTCTCAACAGTTTACACCGCCTCATCCACTATGTAAATAGCATGTCATCAGCGAAAATTTAATGTAAGTATCGATTGTTTAGTCCCTTTTACCGTGCAAATTGTTAATTTACTTTTTCACTTTTTAAGTAGGTACCTACGTACCTACCTACCTCCAGAATTTGTTTAATAATTATTATTCTAACCGAGGAAAATTTTATACATATAGTAAAAAAAGGAAAAGAAAACCGGGAGCGATAACCTAAATTAGAATAAAACATTTTTTGCCAGAAAAAAAGAAGTCGAATAAAAAAAATTAAACGTTTAAACGACGAATGTACGTCGTTTTAATAGGCTCCGGCTGTTAGTTTTGTTTAAAATTTATTTAATTGTTTGTTCAACGGGTGGTTGAATTCGAAAGGGGTGAGTTCCGAAGGGATGGTTAAAAAAAAAAAAGAGTGGGGTTTTTGCTACCGTCCGCATTTTGCGGCATACCGTAGAAACCTTCGTGCAAAATGGAACGACGATTATGGTACAGCACTAATGGAAAGAGATAAACTTCGTTTTTCCACTTATTAATTTACTTTTTTTTTTTTTGGTTTTTTTCAGGCCATCTTTTTTATTCGGATTGGAGAGTTCCACTTATTTCTTCCGCTGTTTTTTTTTTTTTTTTTTTTTTTTTTTTTTTGTTACATTTTCCATTTATTTTTATATTTTATTTATCTTCGTGCTTTTCGCTACCTTGTTGCCGCTTTAAAAAACTGGAAAAAATAAAAATAGGAAAAAAGAGATAAACAATAATTTTATTAAGAATGATTATTAGACAAACGAATTATAAATAAGATTCTTTCGCGAGTTTTTGTTACGTTCCCATTTTAATAGGGGATCTTTTTTCGAATATTTGTAATCAATTAGTGTCGTCGTGGTATGGTGAAATCCTTGCTTTTGTTAAGGCTGTGAATTCTAAGTGGGCAACCTGTTGTTCGAAATTAAGAAATTAAAAAAAATAAAACGAATAAATTTAGCTAATTGTTTGTGTACTCCAAGCTACATGCGACATCTGGGTAATAAAGTCCATTAAAATAATCTTAAAAGAATGTGGTTCAAGAAGATTTAATAGCTACACAAGTTTCTATGGCTGAAATCTGTTAAGAGTATGTGCTCATCAGTAAGTGATGAAAATGTTACACTCCCATACCCTGTACTCCCACCATAGAGAGAATGCGACTACAGCGTGCAAATATTTTTAATTTTCTTAATTTTCTTCGATAAGCGACATAAAATGAATGTACTCCAGTCTAAAATAAATTTAACGTACCTACCTAAAATTGGATAAGTACAAAAAGGGCTTCAGCCAATTTTCTTTCACAAATGTATGTTTTTCAAAATCATAATAATCTAAATTTAGCCTACTCTGTACTTATTAATGTGAAGCAGAAAATTAATAAAGATGCAGAGGTGGCCTGAGAAATTATCATGCTTACTGATATTTTCCATCGGTATGTCTCCTCTATTCGTCATGTATTTCAGGCTAATAGGCATAGCCGGCAATTTTTGTTCTTCCTGTGCGGTGCAAAGTTCATTGGGGCCAAATAATTTTTATGAGCTCCGCTCACAAAAATTATAAACTTTTTTCCATGTTAGTAAAAGAAAAGCTCAATAATTTTTTTTAAATTTTTGTTATAGTTGTGAAATAAGACGATGTATATTATGAAGAGGAAAGTGGGGAAACTTTTCCGTAGAATTTCAATAAAAAGAGCAAATAATTCTCAGTTTAATAGGAGTATTATATTTTATGTCTCTGTCTTTAACAAATTACAAAAATGTAAAATGAAATAAAGATTAAAAAAAAAAAACAAGACGTTTGATTTGATTGTCGCATCACTGAGTGGTGCGTTGCACCACACAAAATTGCTTGTGTGGTGCATTTTGTCCTCTGCACCACACATTTTGCCGGCCATGCTAATAGGTATAATGCACTTGCGAGTACATATGGCGTCTGAAAATAAGAACAAATAGCCGTCGAAAAGATCGCGTGTAAAATTGTAGTTTTTTCATCGTTTTTCTGATGGTTTATTTCCATATCTGGGGACACCGTGCATGCATAAAAACAAAATATGATTTTCAGACTACTCGTCGTAGTAATCACGTGAATGGGAAATATTAGTGTGCTAATTTCTTCCGCCATTTTAGCATCTGAATTCATTTTCAGATTTTCGGTAAGAAAATAATGCAGATCATTAGGATTTTTAAAAAATACTTTTTTTTTTCGTACCACCCTGTATCGTAGCCTCGATGATAGTTGAAAAAAAGTGGAAAATTTTTGTTCCGAATATTATGTAAGTACGGTATCTGCATTATTTGTTTATATTGCAGTACATTATTACGCCGCAAATGGCTTATAGCTATCAAGGGAAAATGAAAAAAATAAAAACAGTCATATGTTGTAGCCCTCTTGTGGAAACACAGGGTATAGGGTTCGAGCACTGATTTTTCATCAATCACGAAGGCGAATATGCTCAATTATAATACTAATAAATCGAAAAATGTTAAAACCTGGAGTGCATTTTAATTGTAATTATGTTCACAACGATGGAAAATATGATAGTCCACGAAAGGAAGAGGCCTTACATGAATATTATAGCTTCCTCTATTCCGTTTACTTAAAAACTAACAACGGTTTAACTATATGTCACTGAAAAAGAACATTTTTATTCAAAAATGTATTGGTCAATTTCTCCTATAAATCTTCTGCCTATGAGCGCCTTTACCTTTTTTGCCCTTTTTTGCCCTCCTTGACCAATTTTTATACGAAAAAAATTATATTCGTCACCCCTGAATCTTAAGTCCTTTCAAATTACTCCTGGATCATGGAAATGGGTCCTGTAGTTCCAGAGTGAACGGCTGCACAAAACAACTGGTTGCCTATTAAATTTATTATTTTTTTTATTATTAAGATTATAGATTTCGTTCGAGTTGAAAATTAAAAACAAAATTCAAAGTGATAAGGGAGAAATGAGATGAACCAGGGTGTCGTGACTGCTCAGTTCATATATCTCTGGACCCCGTGTTTCTGTATCAGTTGTCTTGGCTGGGTACAGTTAGTTCTCATTTCAGTACACCACACTGTTAGTTGAAAATGCAACTGTAGTGGAATTCAGACACGTGTAGTTTGGCAATCGTCTAATAAGTAGTTCTTAAATACCACCTGCCAAATATCGGCTAATGTCTGCCAAATGTTGTAAACTCTCAAGCTGCCACCTATTTACCCAACTCAAACAACCATCTCTTTATATTTACGAACTCTACATTATTTTCTTAATCACGTCGACTATAAGGTTAAGCAACGTACCAGTGCCCTCCTCCTCCTTACGAATAAAACCGTTCGTACCGATATTTTAGCCATTTCGTGTGGTAATTTTACGATACTCATCGCAAATCCAGTAGTCATGGTATCGACGAAATAAAGGCTTTAGAAATAAAATGTAAGTGGACGAGGTGGAAAGGAAGTAAAAGCCAAAAAAAAAAAAAAAAAAACAGAATGAGAAAGGCGAAAAAACGTAAGTAGGTACAAACGAGTACAATCATCATCTTGCATGCGCATACGTACCGACATAAACACGTTCTATATAATCGACATAACGTAAACTTCCAACTATTTAAAATATACGTAGACAAAAGCAAAAAGTGTTCGTACTTTACGTTCGTTGACGTTGAAAATAAGCCATGATTGACGTATAAAAGACAGCTACGCAAACAATGCATTAAGCTGGTAGTAACTTTTCATTAATTATTGCTTCCCGATCAAAGGCATTCGGGAATTCAACGTTTTTGAAGGGGAAAAAAACAACAAGAGTAAAGTGGGGGAAAATGGTAGAAAAAGAGTTACAGAGATGGGAAGGTAGAAATGAAAAAAAAAAAAAAAAAAAAAAAAGGTAGACTTATGTCCATTTAGATTGAAGTTGTACCTAAGTAATGTTCTCCAGCGTAATAATTAATGATAAAGTTACTGTTCCAGTCGCTATATCCACAATCGTATCTAATGTTTTTCATTTGTCTACGTCGGGTGACGTTGTTAAAACGTAAGCTTCTGTGCAGTGACAGCGAACTTCCTATAGTTCCTATTACATCGTAAGTCGCAGAGGTGCAGCAATTTTCTGATGGAAAATGATTTTACTGAGGGACTTTTTGAAATTGGCGACTGACTGATTTTTATCACCTTTAATTGAAATAAATGATATTTGTACAATCAGATTGGCACGTATTCATGTACGAGTGTACCTAGTTACGTCAGTGAACATATTATTACAAAAGTATGAACAACGTAAGAGTAATAATGAATAATGTATGATTATTTGAATAATAAATGAATGAATGAATGAATAATAATATACAGAACATTAGACTATATATAAGGGTGAAGTTCGAATGATTTGAATTGGGTATTGTGGGAGATATGAATATGATTGGTTGTTTGAGGAAAACGTAATTTGGATAAAACCAATGAAATTAAAAGGAAATGACATAAAGTAGGAGTATTTTAGAAATTAATAAGAATTGGAATTATTGCAAGGTATCGAAATATATTTGTAGAAAAGATGACATCATGGAATATAGACGAAAACAATTTATGGTGTACCGGAGGTGATGTCGTA
Organism: Ericerus pela; assembly: GCA_011428145.1. NCBI lineage: Eukaryota > Metazoa > Arthropoda > Insecta > Hemiptera > Coccidae > Ericerus > Ericerus pela. The sequence goes on from WOFM01000346.1 coordinate 215,210, forward strand.
AGACAAGTCAAGACTTGAAAGACAAGTTTGAGCTAGTCTTAAATGACGTGAAAGAAAGAAAGTGTAAATAGACGGAAATATGAAGAATAGTGTGGGAAAGTACGAATTAATAAAGTACGAGAATATTTGAAATAATATGTATGAAAATATTATTACAGTATATTTTCGTATATTTTGTAAATAATGCGAACAATATTCGTTCACATTGTCTCAAGACCAGAAATGCAGGTATTCAAATTTTATCAAAACATCTCACTCTTATTTTCATAAACAACCTTAATTATTTCCTAAATTATTTCCATCTAAAACATGATAAACATAGAAACACTGTCTCCATAAACAGAGACCAAATATACCTATCCCTAAATATTATGATTAATTAACAAATCCCTAATACAACAAACTTCCATTACACATAGTGTATTCACCATATCCAGTCGTACACCATGTACCCTGAACTGGTATATAAACTCTAACAATCAATGAGCAATTCAGAGTTCAGTTCAAAAGAGTTCAGTGTTCAGCTCATCTCAAATCAGTTAATGTTAAGTTAACTAAATGTTCTAAAATATTATGTGAATGTATTAATCGCAATTTTATGTGTTAAATGTTTAAATGTATAGTAAAATGTTGAAATATTAATTGTTTTATATCTGAGTCTTAAACAAAAGTTAAGGTCTACGATAGTTAGTAGACAAGTCAAATTCAATATACTAAATTAGAAAGGAATATTCCTACAGTATTACTTCGAATGTTGTAACCCCAAAAGTGATCCTATCTAGATACTATACAACCTCTTTTGGCTGTTACAGTAACTCCATTTTTTTTTGAAAATGATTTTGGAAGAGTAAACTCATCGACTAGGATAACATTTCATTCCTCAAAAACTTGCTTCAAACAATAATAATCTCAATATGTTGCCCCAAAAAACTTGTAACTTCAATAATTTTAAGTCAGTTCAACTTCAGGCCCGTAGCCAGACAGTTTTATCGGCAGGGGCTATTGAAATTGTTGGGGGGCGCACTTTCACTCATGGCAGTGGCGTAGGTACCCCCCCCCATTGACAAATAGGTGCTAAAAAAACAAAAAATTTTTTCACTCCTTTCCTTTTTTTTGAAGATGAAAAAAAAACCGTATGTCGCCTGTACCTTTATGCATCTAAATATGCCCAAAAAATTCCAGGACGGGTTGGAATTTGTCTAGACCAGGCGGAACTCGGTCTAGCTCGTACGTGGCTACGGGTCTGTTCAACTTGAAAACCTCATAATTCCGTTAAAATTTATTTTAAAACTTTGTAATTCACCACAGAAAAATGTAAAAAAGATGTGAAAATCTCATCACTTCCTTAGATTTCTTAGAACTTGAAATTTTATAAAATTTCTGCAATTCCCATTCATAATAATTGAATTAATTATTTTGTAATTTTCCATTGGATTTAAAAGGTTTTTTATTGGCATGCAGCAACAGAAATCGTTAAATTTGGTGTACCATATAGGATTGCTGGCTCGGGGATTCAACCAGCATCCTACTTATTTGCCAGGCAAACGCAGTGAACTTCACCACATTTCCATTCCATCGTCAGCTGTACCAGGCAAATATATTTCACATGTGGACAAGCTGTGACGGGTACCCACACTTTCCCCCCAAGAGAGACTCAGAAATGTCGAATGATATACATTGTTAGATGTTGTGAGATTGAATGTAAACAGCACACCATCTACAACTTACGAACTCAACTAGTCCAAGGTTCACTTCTCAAAAACCCCTGAAACTTGGAATTTTAAATATACGAAACATCGAAACGGTTGCGTTGAATTTTGAAACACCACCAAAAGAAAACACACTACTTAGTGGAAAAATAGTGGAAAACGTGGCTGCTCCCGCCTGTTTGCCCATGTTTGAAGAAATTCAGCGTGTAACAAAACTAAAAACATAAGTTTACAAATATCTGGACCTTTATTCTTGTGAATAAGACAAACCAAATGGAATCTTCAGTTGCAGGACATGGTAACTGGAAACAAAAATGAACAATTATTATAAAAAGCGAACGAAATAACATGCAGTAAAAACAAGGTTGATGCCCCAAACAAATGAGAACATGATACCATGTTAGACCATGCCAGTACAGAAATCGAACAGAGAGTAAGTGGCTGAATTGCCTACGATGGTGGACAAGTCGCTACTGCCGGAGATGAAGCCAGATCATTAAGAGACCTTAAATCTTGGCAGTAAAAGTTACGAATTTCATAGGAATACCTCAACGATAACACTCCTGCATTGAATAATATTTTCCTGCTTTAAAAAATTACACTTCAGGTGTCAATACCCTCCTGTTTATATAACCTCAACTTCGACTCTCCAACTCGCAAGTAACAATTTTCTTCTCACTTCCCTAGAGAATATAATAATTTCACTTTGAAATTATAGCCTGCGCCTAAGATAAATTAGCAGTGTAGTCTTTATATAGACGCGCGTTTCGTTTCCTCAAAATGCAAAATCACCACATAATCGTTTGTATTTCCGTACTTTTGGACAGCCAGAACACTCTAATTACGTCTCATTGATCTCGTGTAACCTCTTATTAAGGGTTTATGTGAAAATTATTCGAATAGATAGTTACGGTAAACGGTAATTTTCAATATACCAAAGAAGAATCATCATTCGACCCATTTTTATACAACAAAATGAAGGTAAAAAAAAAAAAATTAGTAGATATATAAATAAAGAAATAATTTCTTAATCAATAGGCCGTCATATTTTGTATTGTATCTTTATTATTATTATTATTATTATTATTTTTTATTTATTTATATTGGATTTGCATCCTCTGTTCCCCATTTTGTTCGTGATTACTGATTAGCCTGTACGTATTGGTAGGTACATACGTACTTTTTGAATGATGTGTTTTCGAAACGTTAAAATCGTGACCTAGGCAAAAGTGTATTTCGTCCAAATGAGTGCGGCTCGTTTGAGCAAGTCTAATTTGCTGCATTATTGACTAACCTGTGCCTCGTATTCCACGTGTATTTCTCGTTTATTCGTACCGTAGAAATTTTAATGATCTAATCAGCTGACGGTGGCCTCATCGCACATGTTTTATGCTTTATACGTGGTAAGCTGTTGCACTCATTTGGTCAGGGTATCTTTTTCACGAAGCGATACTGGAGGTATTGAGACCTTTATTCTACTATAAAGGATATATGGATACTAATAATTAACAAAATACGACCAACAATATATAGAGCTCTTTGTGGTCGTGGTTGAATTGGCATCAGTTGGAATAATTATAACATAAACTTAAGTACGATATTGTAAGTCCCTATCTCTGCGTAATATTTTAAAATCGTACGAAACTAAAAACTAATGGAAACACTATCACTTTAAAACCGCTGGATGGATTTGCATGAGATTTTTTAGAAAAAAATTGTGTTATTCCAAAGAAGATTTATAGCCATCGAGGGAGTTCGTAGACCTCTGAGGACGATGTTACCAATTTTTACCATCTGTAAACACGGAAAACACGGACGAAACGTTTCTTCAACCAAACGAAAAAGAGTGAAAAAGAGAATTGAAAAAAACGTCACATCCTCTTGTTTGTTCATTCTGTTGATTATTGGTCGGTGAGGTGGATAATATTATGATTCTCTCTGCCTCACTCAGTTATGTAACAGAAAAAATATGACAGACAAAAATAATATAACAGCTAAAATTATTACGTCATCAACCTCTTCTGCTGTTTAACTTTCTAAGTCCAAAATTATGACGTCATCAGCCCCTCTTTCTGCCAAAGTTTCTAAGTTTGAAATTATAATGCCATCATCCCTTTCAACTGCTAAAATTGCCAAGTCCAAACAATGACCAATATATTGTATTCTAACATTGGAAATGTTCAACCTGAGGTACACACCAAAAAGATGACGTCATATGCAACGAAAAGTGAAAACAAAGTTTGCAACAAAAAGTGAAAAAACCAAAGTTTGCAACAAAAATTAATACAAATGTCAGAAACCTCACAAAAAAATTGCATAGGTATCTATCCTACATATTCAAAATCAAATACTCCAAATCCAAGTGGTTTTTAAAATAGGTTACTAGGTACGCACAAATAGAAAAACTAGGCAATCCATTTTTAAGCCCTCATCACTTAGGATAGTTGGTACTTAAGCCTAACAAAAAGTGAAAACAAAATTCACGAAAAAATCATGATTACGAAATAATTTTAAGTTGGGACAATGTGCAAATCGTGTAAATTTTTTCAGACGAGCCTTGAAATATCCTCAGACTTCCTTCTCAATAAATATATGAATTAATTAATTAATTAAATAGATACGTACCTAACTATTTAAATAAAAAAAAGGTGTGCAAGGGTCCCTCCTCATATATTTAATGCGTAAACATTCATGACTTTAACATTAATCAAGGCAAAAAAAATGCTTGTGTGGGTAGGTGTCATGCTACCATGCGCCACAGAGAATGTGTGTGTGTGTGTGTGTGTGTGTTATGTGACAAACAGAATTTGAAACTGGACAGTGCGCCATGCAGTTTTTTATGCAATCTCAACTTTTTTGTATCTAATATTTTTTTACACCCGGGAGGAAGCAGACTAGAGAGCAAGAATGTTTACCCATTAATAAATATAAATAAATAGATAAATAGGTAAATAAATACATTTATTTCATATACGCAGCTGAAGGAGCTGGTAGTCGTAATTTTGAACTTGGAAATTTGGGAGCGTTATCAGTGGTTTAAGGGGCGTCCTGTTGAGACTTTAGGTATATCTATTTATCGTATATTGATATGGATACATCAAATATGTTTCCCAAAAACATTGATGGCGTCTTTGACACTTTTATATTTTGTGTTTTAATTGCTTACCAGAATATTTTTCTTTGTCTCGCTCAACTTAAAACCATTTATCTTACTATCGAAATCGATTCAGCGATGTGATTACATAGGAATATAATTTAAAATCCTGGAGAGTAAATATTGTTGAGGAAGGAAGAAATTAAGGAAGTTACAGATTTCCACGAGTCCATAGGTACGTGGATGAGTATTCTCTCGGCTCCATATTTACTGACGAATATTAGATAGGCGAATGGCGGTTCTGGCGCCGCTTTCATGTCAATGACCTTTCGCGTGGAAGTTGAGCTTTCGGGTCAATGACATTGAAAGTTGAGTTTTCAGGGAGGGGTAAGATTTTAAAAAAAAATTTTATCTACAAGTTAATCGATCGATACTGCCAAGTAAATAATTAGCGAAAGGAGGAAAACAACAAAGGTAAGTACGAGATAATATAGACGAAGATTAATGAAGAAGGTAATTTAAAGGGGAATTTTTCCGTAAGTATTATTTTCTCTCAGGGATGTGCTGTATGATCATGGAGATGGAGTTGATGGGTGAAATTTTAAATTTTTTTTTTTTGTATTGTAGTAGATGCCTGTATGTACGATTGGAATTGATCGCAGGATATGACGAAGTAAATATGTTATTGAGGGAGGCAATGAGTTACATACCATACGGGATAATACAGACGTAGGTACCTAAACTGAGGAAAGATGAAGGTTTAAAGGGGAAATGTTTACCATTTCTTTTTTCGCGAGGATGTGCTGTTTGGTCATTGAGATGGATCGAGATATTAGGGGAGATAATAAGTACTTCGGATACGAGAGAAATAATTGAAATATCTATAGCTATTTTGTATGTTTATGGGTTAAGAATGCAAGGGTTGAATGGAACAAGATACTAAATTTTACGTCAACAATCTTTTTCCTATTTACGAGTCCTAATATCTTCATATACGAGAAGTACATTTAACCAAAATACATATCTTTTCTTTTATTGACGATGTTTTTACCCCTCCATCGGTAACAAGTAGACAACCCTGCAAAATCGTTACATTTAGTATAGATGATGTATTTTATTATCATAATATAACGAAGGTCACCTTTATATTGCCCATTTCTAGCCCCCCCTCATGTTTTCTTTCAACCCCTAGACCAATGCAATGATTCGAATCGATCGATCAGCGTGTAGATGAAAGAAAAATTTTTTTTAATTTCATCTGTCCCTGAAAAAAAATTTTTTTTTAATTTACCCCCAAAAAGCAAAACTTTTCAAGTTCATTGATCCAAAAATCTCAACATTCACGCTAAAGGTCATTGACTCGAAAGATGCGCCAGAACCGCCATTTCCCTGTCTATTGAGAATATTTTGTCATCCGTCATGTCCTCGTCTTTATTCAGTTCACTTAATCGAAAAGTACAATTTATTCTAAAATTATCGTGTTCAGTTTTTTTTCCACATTTTTCAAGGACATACAGGATAAGGTGAGTTTAATTTATAGTAAAACTCTTAAGACTTGGACCAATACCGAGAGTACCAATATTTTGGTCGTCACTACAGACTACAGTCAATTCACATTCGTCTTACCGGCCAAGTGAAATCTTTCGTGGTACAATAGGCACGTCTATGGATGCCACTTCAACATTCCAATGGTAATCGTAAAAATCTTCAATCAAATATTTTGTACTCCAAGTTCGAATCTGCCAACTCGATGCAGCACAAAAACAAAATAGGTACGTTTCGTGCAAACGTTACTTTCCATTTTCGTATCGAACAGAAGGAGGATAGTCGGAGAACGAAATAAAAAATAGTTTTCCCAATTATTGACCTCAGAACACGAATCAAAAACCGATTCGATGTGGGGGTAATTAAGTTGTGAGCCCGAGGTAAACGCGTGAACGTTTTAAATCAACGGTAAAACGACTCGACGATTTTCCGAATGAATCGTTAATTATGGGGGCCAATCGAAATTCAAGAAGAATGCATAAATAATTTCGTATTTGGAGAGAAAAAACAGTTAGAGGGAAACCGGTAACAATATCAACGCGGCACTGGGAATACCTTTTTCGCAACTCACAGGTACCTATTTCAAAGGAAAAGGTTAGATAGGCCTCTTATTTATTAAATACCTATATTTTTGGTTAGGAAAGTGAGAGATTAGCAAAGCATTTTGAAAGGATGGAAAAATAATAATTTTTTGATATTTGGCAGTATCCACAGAGTATTAAATAAGTTTACAGCTAAAAACAAGTTTTTCAAAGATAAGCTTTTATTATTATTATTATTTTTTTTTTTTTTTGGCTTTAGCTTAATGTGAAATAAATATTATTTCGTTGCGAAAGGTTGACTGCAGTATTGGTATATTTTAAAATTGCAGTAGTGAGCAGAAAAAGCTTGTAATAATATACTAGAGGACTCACCCTTATTTAAACGCTGTGGCACCACTTTTGAAGTTAATAGTTCTGTTTGATAGGATAACACTAACTTACACCAACCTACACCAGTAGGGCTATTCCACAAATATTCAAGTAAAACTTGGCGCAAAGACATATAGTATTCCTACATTTATGGAATCACCCTCCTGGTGTAGGTTGGTGTAAGTTGATATAGTCCTATCAAACAAAGCTATTGCCTCCACTCCTTTGGTAGTGAATGAGTAAATATAATTATTAATTTAGAAATCACCGTCAACACGAATTTTGTAGATAAACATGAGATTGAAAATTGTCGGTACAATTAGGAGGCGAGGATATTTTGATTGTGAAAGTGGTGCCATTTTTCGTTTCATATTCGTCCTCTATTATATTTAATACTCTATGGCAGTATTATGAACTTTTCAATTTATAACACATTAGGTGAAGGAGATTTTTTTTTTTTGTGGGAGGGGTGTTATGTAAGCAACGCAAAAAAAATTTTTTTTTGAGTAGTATGTGGAAGCCTCAACTAACCCTTGGTCCCAGCCTGGAAATACTGATTTCTACCCTGATTAGAGGGAAAAAAAGTGTCAAGGAAAATAATTAAATTATAGTAGATAGGATAGTGGAAATTCAAAAAGTCAAAAAAAGTTCTATTATAGAGAAGAAACAAAGAGAAGAATGATAAAAAAAAATAGATGGAGAGGTGCTGTTTGCACAAGGTTCTAACATGAAGGAAAACAGAGTCATTTACTCCAAGGTGTCAATAGATTCAACACATTTACAATACACAAAAATAACAATAGTTCATAGGTAAGTACCAGAGACATACAGCTAAAGAAATGTCCAACGCCTTATCAAAAACATGACAAAAATAGAATGGTATAAAAAAGTTTCGAAGTCTGATATTTGTTATTACACATGTGTCATAGCTTGATAGTGTGATAGTTTATTGGTGTAGAGATATCTGTTTTCACTACAAAATATGCCCAGCTTTGGCTATGCAAAACATTGAATGAAGTTGACTTTTCATTGATGATGATGATGATGATGGTTAAAGATCTTTGTCATATATTTGTACCGCAGCGCATATAAAGAGTTGGCCATCTCTTTAGCTGTAGACCTTTGGTAAGTACACTATACTCGGTGTCTGGTTGGATTCGAATGCTTTTGTATTTGAATTAAGATTCTAATTGTAAAATCTTGGATTTAGATTTGTAAATTGACTCGATTTCAAAATTTTCATTATATTTGTGATTTAATTTCTTTTTCAAATTTCTAGAAAAGAAATATTGGCCGCTCAAATTCACAAAAATGAACCCTACAAATCACAGATAATTTTTTTTGTCTATGTTATCACTTTCATCATTTAATTTAGTTTGACTTCCTGAAAATTTTAGTTTTAATTTTAACAAAATTGCATAGAAAAATCAGAAAAGTGAAACCGAAGAGCTAGACTTTGATCATTTAGTACTGGTTGCCCAGGTAAACACACAAATCCATGCCAAAGCTGTGAAGTGGACATGAGTTTCACTCTGTTTCACTGGATACACAACAATGTACTTATATACTTGGATTTAAATTCACAGGACCAAGAGACTGAAAATAGTTTAGAATGACTACATGCTTCATTAACATGAGTGAAATAGGGCTGCTGGGTATTCAGTACTAAACGAACGAAGGAGCAAAAAGCTTTGTGCTGTGTTCTCGAGTTGAGTGTTACGTTGCGAACCATGGAAATAAATCTACAATCTGCCTCTTAAGTCATAGGTAAAATATTTGTGATACCTGCTTGGTAAATGAATTCGAAAAAGGATTTGACAAATTTCGATTACAAATCCTTTTTAAACCCTCGGATTCGGATTCGTGATTCGTGATTCGAATCATTTTTCACATGAGGATTTTGATTCGTGAATCAAATTATTTTTTCCTGGAATTTGTCCAATGCTTTCTTTACTAATAAAATGGACCTTTGAGTATATATGTTATCGGACGTCTATTTGTATAACATTTCTATAGGTAGTTACTATCAGACATCGATAGCGTTTTTAGGAAATGAAATTATTCCGTTTTGCACGTTACTATATACCTATCTATATAATATACTAATATGGATATACATCTTACAGTAATTTCGTTCCCGAAACATCGTATCGCTGAAGAACGGAACTAAGACAATCAGCCCTCCCATATACATACATACTCAAAGAAATTGACCCTGAATTATCATACTGTTCATATAAGTACCAATCACTGATCAGAAATTTAAAAAAATTGACGGGATGCGACATTAACTAACCTTCTGTTAGCATATTCGTTGCTAAAAATATCTTACGCGCATTGAAGATAGTCACTCCTTTACAAACTAGTTAATTAAAATACCATTTCCACGTATACCCTAAATTCATTTTGAAAACAATCCACTGCAGAGTTAATTGTTATTCGTCATTGTTACGCTTCAAGAGGAAAATTAATCTGCAGAAGCAAAAAAAGAACAAGAACTACAGAAACGAACGTTCATTATAGCCCATTAAAGTGTTACAAAATTAGATTCCTCAATTTTCAGTTGTAGAAACTAAGTAGGTACTTACTTATACTGAAAAAAACTCTTGCGCAGCAAGCTTCGCAAGAAAAAGTAGATTTCTATGTTTAAAAATCACTTCTATCACCAACATTTTTCTAATAAAGTAATACGTAAAATATTTGTATTTTCTGCAAAAAATTACTAAAATCACACGAATACGATGCGTGCGATGAAATATACTGATTCAGTATCAGATTTTCAAAATATTTTATGAATGAATTTTTCATTATTGTGTCAGAAATCATTATTTTTCTGTGAAATGAAAAATGATTCCAAGTTCTAATTAGAACGATTTTAGGAGATAATTCGATGGATCTCTTTCCTGCTGTGACAAGAACTATGGATTATATCAAAAACAAAACCAAACAAAAAAAAAAAAAAATTATATGAAAAAAATTTCCCACATTGCAAAACGAAGTATAGTGCAGTTGTTTAGGTGCTGGGTACAAAACTATTAGCAGAGATTTTAAAGCCGTTATTCAAATCCAGTATATGGAAGCGGCTGGGGGATGAACGAAAATTGACCTTTCTCCGAGATCGGGTTGTTTTTAGGTTAAAATAAGTGTTTTTCTCGATGAAGCCTAGAAAATGAATTTTTTAGGACCATTATCATAAGGGTAAAAGAGAGAAAATAACATTTAATGGCTAATACGTCGGAAATAAATTGACCAGACCAAAAAAAAATTAATACGTCTGGTCCTTGTATAGAAGATACTGTCTGTACCAAATTTCGTAACTATTGAGAGAGAATTGCAACTTTTATTGAGATAACATGAAAAATTAGTACCTCCAACCGTCCCAGGGAATGAACAATAATACCAATAGAAACCAACTTTGGAGTCGTGTTAGATATACTTCGAATCAATACCAGTACCAAATGTTGCGAATATAGCTTGAAAATTACTCCTTTTAGAGCCATTAATCTGTCTAAAATACAACAAAATCGCCCCTATCAAACGTAGGTACCGTAAGGTCTATCAGCACCAAAATTGGTAGGTATTATCGTTGACCTAAAGTACATACGTTTACCAAATTTTAGGCCTATCGATTGAAAATTGTCACCTATATGTTGTTCAACACAAAATGCATATAAACTGACCTATCGGACGGACCATGCGTCCGATCCTATGGTTCTTTCTTAGCTGGATCCGAATACCTGTTTTAAATTTCGAAACCATCCGATCAAAATTACGCCTAGAAATGAACTGAACGCAAACGGAGGTACATATAAAAAAAAAAAATGAGTTCTCAAAAATAATGCCAAAATACTCAGAAGATCATGAAACGAAAAACGTACCAACTACCTCTTTTGGGTCCGAATACTCGGGTAGTTTTAATAAGTAGATTTTTTCAAAAATCCACTTAAAAGTTCGCACACGAAAAAAACTTGACTACGCTGATTAGGCTAATTATTATTTGGTACTCGGAAGAAATGAGTGTCGAAATGGCGAAAGTGTTCCATGCGTTGTACTGCTCACAACCTACAGTAATAACGTGCGTTTTTTTATGAAAACCTTCCGTTCTTTTATGGTGAGGTGTTCTCGTCTTCTCTGGTATTTGCATTCGTAATTAATTATGGCGAACAAAGTCGAATTAAAATGCTAATTTTGTAGGTAACTAAACTAAATATCCGGCTAGTCTCATTAGACATATTTCTAAAATGACGTGCAACTTATTACGTGTGTCCACTATCCAGCCATCGTTCGTGGATTTTTTGGAAAAAATTAGGCAAGCATCGGTCCTTTAAACATTTAATCGCTCCACCCCTCTCCAGCTAATTTGAAAATACATTTCAATATCAGTTTGTTGAAATTTATGTCATTGTGTTAAAGAGAAGATAAATTCCAGATCGAAATAAATGAAAGCAGCTCCAACCACGAAGTAAAGTGGTCTTGCTGATACATTTTTATAAGCTATAAGCACTAACTTATGACGCTATTACATAATGACCTGCATACATTCATTGCATTCACGTTAAATTCGTCTCGTTGCTATAATTTTGTAACTTAACAATGTAGTTCATTATAATAATTAGGTACGCTATATCCCATGGAAAGTTCTTTTAAAAACCGATAAATTATAATACCTATGATTCCACTGAAAGATGATCTTAATCGTTAATTGTAAACGACTGGACAACAGTTTGGTTTATTTTTTACAAAAATCTATTCATGCACTTTACAGATAAAATAGTCCTTTAGATGTGTTTTACTTTCCAATAAGCTCGGTAATGAACAAAACCAAGTCCAAGAACCGGGTTCAAGAACATGGCAGCCCTATTTCGGATCAGTAATCTCCATCTTGATTTTAGGATTGATTCTGGACTTGGTTTTGCACCTTTAAGTCTTATCTCGCACCTTTTATAGTCCTTATCTCGGTATTGGTTTTTACAGAATCGAGCCTTGTTCTTGCTCTCTCTTTTTGTGTAATTAAGTATTTATGTTAGTTTCGGTCATGTTTACAAATGTTTTACTGTTATTGACGTTTAAATTAAATTTACCGTTCGTATCCTTTTAAAATATAAAATAAAACAATTAAACTGGCGCTAAAATACCTATTGAAAATTATTACTTTTCCAGTTTGATCATATTTTTCATTTTTACAATTAATTTTGGTTTTATACCTAGTCACATCTTGACATTGGCTTTGGTCTTGGACTTGAATAGTCGAGTATTGGTCTTGTTCTTACAGTCTGTCTCAACAATACCATGAATGAGAAAAAGTAGTCTCTTAAAACTTGATAGAAATCATCAAAATAATTACTCAGGGTGTACAGATTTTTTTCAGAGGAAAAGAGTAGGTACAGAACAAAATTGATAAGAAAAAAAAAAAAAAAGAACAAAAAAGCTCAAGAAGAAAATATTTATGTCTCCCATAGGTATCTCATAAGTTGAAAAAGAAAATGTGTGTAACATTTATTAATTATCTGTGAGCAGAATCACAAAAATTTTATTTAAAAAAATGTTTTTTCACATAACTTAATGATTTTATGCATAAAATCTACATAAGAAAACAGTTGAATTTTTGTATTGAAAAACAGATTTTTTAGGAACATTTGTAAGAAATGCTATATTTTTAAGACATGAATGGTTGTTGAAAGTGCCAATTTCAAAAATCTTACTTTTTTTAATCCTTAATTTATTTTTCTTATTCCTGTATTCTTTTTCACATAGACCTACTGTAGGTTGCCAGCATGGGGAATAAAACCGGCAACCTACAGGTTGAAAATAGCGAGGATGCTACCACATGGCTACAATGCCGCCAATAGGTGATGAAGGTGCAGGCATTTATGTTCACATCCCAACAACCACTCCCCCCAGTGTTGTGGCTGCAGTTTCAGCATAATAGCACACAGTAGACAGAGCTAGGCTGCTGCTACATGGGGAAACCAGTAAACCTGCAATGCAGGCTTGCGCCATTATGGCTCAACATCACTCTGCAGAAGGGGGAATGTGAACAAAATGAAAGGTGCGCTTCAAATCACATCAGAGTCACCATTTCTGAAGATTGCTGGAGTGGGGAATTAAACCGTCAACCTGCAGGTTAAGAATACGGTGATGCTACCGCATGGCTAAGACGCAGCCAATACCTTATGAAGGTGAGGGCTTTTACGTTCACATCCCCACACATACCTAAATTTTTTTTTTTTATGTCTAATTAAGTCCTCATTTTCCTCTACACCTTTCAATGTGTAATTTCCTTTCATTTAAATTATTTCAATTTTTTTTTCCCTTAAAAATTCTCTCTGTCATAACTGGGTTTTGACTGAAACCAGAAGGTTTTATTACCCCTGGCTCGAATACAGCATTCGGTGCACTCTTTGCCAAAAATATTGTGCCCAATTGTGCGATTACCATACTTGCCTGTGACTCGTGCTTGCCAACATTGCACTCGTTGAAAAATTGCTCACTTTCCCCCTATAGTTGCGAAATAAACTATTTTTCCTTTTTCTCCAAAATTAGGTAAAATGGAGTTACAAACTTTGCGAACCAAGCCAAAATAATTTCACCACTTTTTAATCGAGCCGTAGGTAGTAGATTAACGAAAATTAAACCTGAAAATAATGTAAAATTTTTCATCTAGCATTGCAAGTAAAACCTTGCGAAAGTTCTTTTCAACTACGCAATCCAGCTAATTTCCATTTTGGAAGATTTATGACAAACGTATCCAGCAATAATATTTTAAAACAAAACAATAGAATGTTGATAAGTAATTTATTCTTAATACAATATTTTCTTCTTTTATTTTTTTCATATTCGAATGTTGAAAAACAACTTTTTATATTTCCTTCAAATAAACCTTACGTTTTTCTGAGGACATATTAGCTCTGTTTGATACGATTACGAATATTCCACAAATATTCGAGTAATACTTGGCGCAAAAACATATAGTATTCCTACATTTGTGGAACCGCCCTACTGGTGTAGGTTGGTGTAAGTTGGTGTAGTCCTATCAAACAGAGCTATTATTACGAATTTAGCTGTAAGAAACGAACGTTGCAAAAAATAGAGGAAAACAAATTCTAGAAACATATTATTCCAATATTTTAAGGATCCTTCCGGTTTTACTCGCTCGTAAAAGATTGTGCCCAGCTGCTATATAGTTTAGTCTGGTTCAACTTGTTTTGAAGTCGAGAATACAAATTCGTACAGCATAAACATAGGTAGGTAGGTACTAGATGTGTACATATATAGTTAAGACGATGACTATATAGGCAACGAGAAGTTGATAATCAAGTGAAAGAATTGAGAAAGACAACACCGAAATTAAAATTTATATAGCCAGACTGAGCTGAAAATGGGTTGGTTGGTACCTACAGTACTTATACTGTTTATTCTCCAGCATCGTGCCTATACACGAGAGAGTGAAAGGCTAACGTAAGTAAAACAAAAATAGGTACCGGTACATACATTAAAGTGAACGAAATGCAAATAAGTTTTAACTAATATTCGTGTTTTAAGACGATTTTCGCAAGAGAGAATGCGCCAGTTCGAATTCGAAGATTCTCACGCGCCTACATCTCGTCTGGAGGGCGCAGAGTACGTGCAAACTTGTAAAATGGGCGCAGGTGAGCAGGGCAGCCCTCATTATCGTCAAATTATACGCCTCATCGATGTTGCTCGTGTACCAAATGTAAGAAGAGTTATTATAGCGGTCGTTTTTCGTCACTTATCGAGTACACTCGACGAATAGTATTCTTCAAAAATAAAATAGTTTTTCGAAACAATCCGAATGATGGTTGCAGTTTTTAGGGTTGATGGGAGAAATATCAGATTTTGTTTAAATACACACGTCATAGAGGGGGACGTTTTGACAGTTGATAATTGAAACACGACAAAACCACGAAGGTGGTAATGGTATAAAGGGGCAATATTCAGAACGTAAAAGGCTTTACCATCTCAACCAGATACAATAGCAGAGCTGTGAGACAGTTGGCCACAAGAAGAAGTAACAACAATTTTATCCTAACTGGTTCAAAAAGTCTCTTATTCTGAATTTATACCTAACCTTCTGGCAAGTATTAGACAATGATTTCAACTTTGGAGTACCACATTTAAATACTTCTATAGAACCGCCATACCTTATTCTATTTAGAAATACATTTGCCAGTTATAACCAGCGATGAGATGGCCATGCGGTCAAGTTCACTACTTTTAGCTGGTAAATATGTAGGTCTTAGGTTCAATTCCCCAAACTGACAAAACCTAGATCTGATAACCCACAACATGTGCTGGACATGTCCGCACCATAGGGGTGTGTGGTGGTACTCACAACCCTCCTTATTATCTCAAGTTGCAATAGATTGTACTCTATATTACCGTGGAAACAAAACCCATATAGTTAGTGTAAGTCTCTGTGTGTCAGTGTCAGAAATGTTTCTGGCTCTACCTAATATTCCACAGTATCCAATGTCGTTCAACTCATGTTGAGTTTCACTAGGAGGGAAGTGTGTGAGAACCACCATTCCTTATTATATATAAAATACATTCTCTAGTTATAGTCAACAGTAATATGGGCATGAGGTTAAGTTTACCGCTTTTAGCTGTTGAATATGTAGGTCCCAGATATGATTTCCTGAACTGACAAGACCTACAACTTCTTACCACTTTTTCCATAGGACCTGTCTCTTACTGGCACATTTAGGGATATGACCCCTGCACTCACCCCTATTACTTGTGTATGAATTATATGAGTATGATAAACCAGAGAGTACCTGTATACAGGCTGTTGGTGGGATTACCTTGAATTTTCCACATAAACACTTCTCTGAAGAATGGAGATTTGAATGTGATAAAACCAACGTTGTACACACGATGGGTACCAGGAATTTGGACTTCTGTTAGCCAAGAAAAAAAGGCTCTACATTTGAAAAATAGTATTTTGTCAGTTTTTTTGATTTTGTGTTGGGAATGTGTTAAAAAAAACAATTGAGAATATATAGACATTGCCCCCTTTACAATGAAGCTATACATATATATAATATACCTTTGGATGAAGCGTGTTAATTTTCAGCATCAGTTGTGGCCAGTCTGAGCTGTAGAAATCCTGGCTGGAGAATTTAAACTGATGATCTGAATTTTTGATGCAACTTAAAAATAATGTCAAATACTAGAGTGTCCATGTTACCACTAATAGTCAAATATATACCTAAGTTCACATCCCACATCTGGATTTTATATATGTACGTATTTTCATATTGAACAATTCAAAATTTGCTCTCTAGGTTGAATTTGAACAAAAAAAATTTTCACATTTTTTCTTCGGCTCCCTCCTCAATAATTTTATTAAGTCGTTACCAGTGAGGAATTCCAAATTATAGGTTATTAGAAATGTTCAAAATATTTTAAAAATTCAACTTTTTAATTTTCACATCAGCCAATTACTATTCTTGAAAGAGGGCATTTTCTGATTTAGAAATGCCAAATTCAAATACCTATTTTTAATCACTTTTCCCATAGAACTTCCATTTGCAAACCACAAAGCATCCAAATTATGGACCCAGAATTATACAAATTTTCAAAATTTGGTATGATCAAAAACCTGCATTTCTGGAATCATTAGAAGTTGTTCAAGGTCGCCCTTTGAATATTATGTTTATCTCATATGCATGTATCATTGTACATGGAACAAAGTATTACCCACCTCTGTTAAAAAAATGTAAGAAAATCTGAAAATAACTTGAAAATTCATTTTTGCTTTTACATAATCCATCCAGATTGGACAAAATCCATTTATAAACTTTGTTTCTTACCATTATAGACAGTAATTACTGTAGAATATACGTACAGATTAGATTTAGAATAAAGGTTTTTCTAGACACGGAACTTTCCATGTATCAAAGTTCCATATTGTAAGAAAAAAAAAACAAGGAAAGAACATTTGTTCCATATTACTATTTATAGTCTGAAGTCCAAAAACTGTATAACTATGTAAGACTTTATTATCAGAATTACCCAAACTGGAAATTATAATTGTCTCTTACCATAAATCAAAATAAAATTTCACCCTCAAATACTGAATATGATACAGTTTAAGAGATAATTATTACATATATTGGAATTTATTTCATATAATTAGACAAATTTCTATAATTTGAAAACTATCATCTTTTGAGAACTTTTTAATTTTGTGAAATGAATCTGGAAATGACAAACTTTTAAAATTCTAATATTTGTGAAATATGGGACCATAACAGGAGTTACAAAGTTACTTTCAACAAAATTATTAGTTTCCAATCTTTATATCACATACTGTGTGGAACTATTATGAAAAAAACTATCACAATAGTACTCAGATTAATAACCAGAATCATGAAAAATCTAATTTCTTCATTTTGACATCAAAATGAGATTTTTCTCATAGGTGAGAAAAAAAAAGAAACATGAACTTTGTTCCTCATCATAATATATAGGACTTGTTAAATGAAGAGAAAGTAATAATATATTTTAGGTTCAGGAAATTTTAGCTTTGGAAATGCCTCATTTGGAAAACCCTTATTACCATAGGGGGAAACTCAACGAGGAGTGAATAGTGTATAAAATTTGGAAACTGTAAAATTTTTCCGGGTACACGATTGGAAACTATTCAATTTGGTTATCACCAAGTATTATAAAACAAAAAAACCATGAATGTAGTACAAAATAAAATCTGGAAAATCTATAGTCTATTACTAAAAATCAATGTCAAATTTCACACCTGAATTCTAGATGAAAATACCAATATTGTAGAGATTCTTATTACATTCGAATAATTAGTTCCACACAATTAGTCAGATGAGTATAGTGTGAAAATTAGGATCTTCCATAATCTTCTCTATCAGGTGAAATGTATCTGGAAATTACAAATTACAAAAAATGAAACTTTTCTCAAATTCAGTTCTGTGAAAGATCTTACTAAGTTTTTCATTCCTGGGTCAGGAACGTAATAGTATCCTAAATCCAATCTGCGTATGTGTTCTACTGTGACTACTGTCCATGATGGTATGGAATAAAGTTTAGAAATGGATGTTGTTCAATCTGGATAGATTACATAAAAACAAAAATGGATTTTCAAGTTATTTTCCGATTTTCTTATATATTTTAACGAGTTTGGTAATACTTCATTTGTTCCATGTACAGTGTTGCATACACATGAGATAAACATAATATTCAGAGAGCAACCTTGGACAACCTTTGATGATTCCTGAAATTCAGACTTTCAATCACATCAAATTAAGAAAATTTGCATATTTCTGGCCTTGTTTCATCATACAGATGGGATTTCAAAGGCTGAAGATTTGGTCCTTATATTAGTACAACTAATTATGTGAAATGAATTCATCTACCTTCACTTTCCATTTTGTGGCTACTTAGAGGTGCATCCATATCAATATGCAATCCTAAATGCCCCCAAATTTTCAAGTCCAAAATTATCACGTCATCAGCCCCTTCAGCTGCCCCTGAGATAATGCCCATCACCCTACATTTTATTATTTATTTATTTATTTATTTATTTATTTATTTATTTATTTAAAGGGCAGTCTGAGGATATTGCGGCGCTCATCAGGAAAAATACAATACACCAGTCATCAATTTGGAGTAGGAAATTTTAGCAGCTGGAAGGGATGATGATGTCATAACTTTAGACTTGAACAGTTTAGAAGCAGAAGGGTTTGATAACGTCATAATTTTGAATTCGGAAACCTCGACACGAAGAGGGGCTGATGACGTCATAATTTTGGCTGTTACGTCCATTCTGTTACAATGTTTTTGTGGCACCTCTGTTTGAAAGACGTTTTCCGTCGAAAATATATACAATAAGTGTATACTCATTTTAAATTCGATTCTCTCTCGTTACAATTCAATACCAAAATCTTATTCAGATTTTTAGGTTGGTACTTGATAATGGACTTTTCCAGGATGTAGACGTTCGATACGCTGACGTTCTTGACGGAAATCAGTCGTGCGGAAGTCAAACAGTGGCGGATAATTACAAATTTCACTCTTTCGAATCTTTTTTCTCTTTTTTTTTTTTTTTTTTGGACGTCATCAAATTAATGTACTTTTGTTTAGGAGAGATGCCGAAAAGGATCATCGTTAGCGTGCTTAAAGAAGCGTGACTCTGTTCGTGGATTACGTCGGAATGTTTAAATTAGTAAAAACAAAAAAAAAAAAACAAAAAAAAACAAAAAAAAAACAAATAAAAAAAAAGACGAATGATTGCAACAAACGCCCGTTGAAGTGTTGTATATTTTGGGTTTATAGTTTCATAGTAATGTTCGACCACCAGTATCGAATATTCCAACGCCGTGAGCATATCAAAGGCATTTGTAGATGTGCTCAATTTCGTTCGTTCCACTCGTTATTATCGATTCATTTAAGGACATTCTCAGTTGGTGGTGGAAACTTGGCTAATTAAAACTGAAAAAAGTATCTGCTTAAGTATGCTTTTAAAATCATTCTGTTTTGGTGGTTTTGACTTTCGGAGGTGAAGTGTCGCAGGCAGCTTATTACTACCTACGTTTGTAATTAGCTAATTGAAATTTCTCATAAGAATCTCTTCGTTATCGTTTGTTTCTGTCTCCTCGACCTTTATAGTAAATCAGTAGAACCGTTTAATTTGATACCTAATTTATTAAGAAATTAAATGCTGACTGTTACTGTTTATAAAACATAATTAGCGAAACCTTTTACCTATTCGTGATCATGATATTTGTTTCTTTGAATTTGCAACATCAAAAACGAAAACATTCAACCCAATTTTGTTCGAATACGAATCCACTTTTTTTTTTCTCCTCAAAGGAAAAATAATATTGAGAAATTCGTAGACTTAATGATAGGTTAATGGTATCTGCTTCTGTTGCTATTTCGAACTCATCTCATCCAAAATCTGAAAATTCAACTATGTACGGTGTACCTATCCGTCAGGGGTGTAGTTGTGGGGTAATTAGAAGGTTCAAACCTTCCCAGAGTCACCAAGGAAGATATTTATGTGCAAAGGGCACCAGCTGTATTAATAAACTACGTTAATATTAGTTGTTTGTTGATTTTTCTTTTTACTTGTTGAAAAGCCATCCAGAATTTTAAGTTATCTACACCACTGATACTTGTATTAGGAGAGACGTATTATACGTTAATGTACATTTTTAAGTTTCTTCAGAAAAACTTCACTCATTTTATAATTTAGTTGTATTTAAAATCCTCATTAATTTCTTCATTATAAATAATTTTTCAAAAAATTTTCGGTTAGAATTATAATTCTATTTCATATAATACCCACAAAGGATTTTGAAAAAATTTGTAAGTGTAGGTACCATAAAGGTACAAGCATGACGTGTACCTTGGTACATGCTATTTTGTGTTAGTAATTCAGGTCCTACTACCCAATTAATTTACTGAAAATTTATAGAATGGAGAGTTTTCATTTTAATTATAGCTGATACCATTTTTATGTAGTTTTTTTATAATTCAGTTGGAGTATAATCATTCAGTTAGCGTTAAATAGAAATTTACTGCTAATAAATAGATTCTTCAGGCTAATGGTCAGAGTTTTATCAATAACAGTTTTCACTATTTCTCTATAGCTTCATTTTAAACTTTTTTCTATTTCAAACATAATTTACATTTTTGCATTCGTAATTAAGGGTAAAATTTACTGTACCGAGGTACAAACATAGAATTTTTTTCATTTGGTAACACTGTAAAAAACCAGGATGTAAATGAAGATCTGATTATCATGTGAAATTATCGCAGTAATAACGTAACTTACAATATGAAATAAAATTTCAGCCTTAGCACAAAATATAATTTGTAAAATAATTCAGAAGTGAGCAACAATATTTACTCAGTTATAGTAAAAACAACAAAATTCAAAAATTTGGTCGAAATAAATCCATAGACGCATATAGGGTTACAATAAAATCGAAAGACATGCTATTTAATATTTTACAGTTCATTTTGAAAAATTTGGGCTCACAACAGTGTCTAATGGCCCAGTAATCACTGATATACCAAAATATACGTCTCTCCCTCGTTGTTCCTCTCAAAGAGGAGTTTCATTTTTACTCAAATATTCTCGATTTTTGTTTCATGTCGTTGATTATTTATACGGATAATTCAAGGTGATGTTCAGACAAGTATTGAAAATTTACTCCAAAATACTCAGGCATTCATATTTGAAATAAACTTGAATTTTTTTCAAAATTTTTGTTACATTTGGAGTTATATCTGACGAATTTGAGGCAGATAGCGCCTCTAAAATTTAAAAATTTAGAGGAATACAAAATTTATTAGCATATTTTTTTGGAAGAGGGTCTCATTTTCAGTTGTATTAAAGCTTGGAATTCAAGGAAATATTTTTAGGAAATTAATTTTTAATTTTATAAACGATTTTG
Organism: Ericerus pela; assembly: GCA_011428145.1. Classification (NCBI taxonomy): domain Eukaryota; kingdom Metazoa; phylum Arthropoda; class Insecta; order Hemiptera; family Coccidae; genus Ericerus; species Ericerus pela. The sequence continues at coordinate 236,922 of WOFM01000346.1, forward strand.
GAAAACATGTAGGTATCAACGAATGAAATTGTTATCTTGTTGCTTCTTTTCCAACAGTCGGCCAGTGTTTAAATGCCAACTAAGTCCTCCAGTTGTTTACTTGATCCTTTTTGATGATCTTTCCACAATGATAAAACATTAATGGAAAGTCAGTGCTATCATTCGGTGCACAAAGGAAACATCTAGTTAACTACGACCCATCCTTCTCCCAGTATCGACGAATGCATGCGTGCACTATGTCAAGTTACAACAGACCAGCAGCAGCACAGTGGTAAATGTAATGACTAGTTGCCTTTACACAATATTGTAGTATACTCTGCCTCCATGTCATAATTATGCACCTATACGCTCGATGCCAATATCCATAATTTTGGATTGTATCAACAGTTTTTACTGGAGTGATCGACTAGAAGGCGGTTATCGGTGTAAATTATATTCCAAGCAAAATAATAAGACCCTCCAATGCTACTTACACATTACCTCTTCCGTGATTGGCCATACGGAGCAATTAGTCGTTAAAAATGAATTAACTTTTATTTTTATTTTTGTCAGGCTGAAGAACTGAATTCGATCGTAGGAAATGCTTTTCGGATGGCCTATGCAACACAGTTGAAAAGTCAAAATTCGAATACCGAAACGAAACGAAATCTTATTCGAGGAAGTCAAGATACCTTATCACAATGGGTAAGAACTGATAGTATAATTTGATTTATTTTATTTTTATAACCTTCTAAAATATGGATTCATTATAGATAGCTAAATTCATTCTACCATTGGGTGCAGTACACCTATATGGATAAAGGTTTCTCCATTTTTCTTCCGTCTTTCCCTATTTTAAGCTTTGTTAAAAAAATAATGCGGTAGGCTTTTCTCTCTAGGGAAGTAAAGTAATTACTTTACTCCCGGTGATATCATCGTTGGTAAAATGGCGTTTTTTCACTTATAAACAAGATGATAAACACCTATTTTTCATTCGCACATTGAATAAAAGTAAAATACCCTGGCACTAATTTCTTTTAGACAATTACTTCATTATTATCGGAACAAAAATTTTTATTGATTGTGTATATTAACATTGTCGTAATTTTTAATTTTGGAAATCCAAGTTTTTTTTACTGAAATAAATTTTTTTCGACCTATTATAAATTTCAGTATCTTATTTCCATATTATTGGAAAAGTCTTAGCTCTTAACATTCATAAATCTTCAAATTATTTGCAGGAACACAAAATAAAACCAGTGCAGTAAGCCGCCATGCTAAAAAATGTAGGTTTTTTAACCAAAAAAATTTAAATAAATAAATGAATAAATAAATAAATAAATAATAATAAATAAATAAATAAATAAATAAATAAATAAATAAATAAATACAACAAAACTTATTGTAACGCCAGAAAATAGGTGTTGGTTCTGAATTTATTTCCTATTTTTGACGTTGACACTTTACAAAATATTTATTTAAGGAAGACCACAAATAAATATTTATAATTAAATAAAATAAACTTTATAATTTAAATTTGAATATCCTAGGTATCCACGCACTATGGTGGACCTTAACTTTGTTGAGAGATTTAGACTTCAATTAAGTTTCAACGGAAATCTTTTTAATAAAATATAATATTTTTCATTTACAACACATTAATAGATAAAATGAACATTGGAAAATAATGAATTGAACAAAATTAAAGGACTAAACGAAAATAATAGAATTGAACAAATTAAAATAATGAATTGAACATTTTGTTCTTCAGAGTTAGAGTTTTTATAATTTAATTTTTACATGGTAAAAAGAAGAAATGGTAAGAAATAGTGGGATTAGTTTATTATGATTGGTAGTTACCAAAAAGAAGGAGAATTGACGTTTTCCAGTATTAGGCAGATATTTCAATTAAGGTACACGTGTGTGACATTAACTGAGGTCAACCACAATTGTTTTTTTGTATGGAAGACAATTTTCATCGAATTCAGACGATACCATTTCCCGTTAGGTTTGTATTAAGAAGAAGAAGAGTCATAGAAGTGTGAGAAATTAGAAAATAAAACGAATTATTTCGTTTGTGTAAAAATATAGGCAGACATTTAGAAAATGTTCGTCTATATTCGTTACACTTATCAATTATTTATTGAATATTGGGTGAAAATTATGATTAATGAAGTGTCAATAAAATTCTTAATGCATTGTATTAAGAGATTATAAAAAACATACGCAAGTTATTAAATAATTGTTTAGCAAATAAAGTAACTCAAGCCTGTTTTCCATTGAAGATTTTTTCAAATCATTTCTATGCATGAACATGAACCATTCAGTCAATTGAAACCGAAAGTCGCAGAATGGTAGAATATAAGTTATTCAATGTCTGTACCAAATTTTGTGAATATTGCTTGACAGATTTTAGAAACATTTAAACTAAAAACATGCAAAATAATAGGATGTACCAGACACACCATAAATAATAAGTTTATCCATGTTTAAATCCAATAAATGTACCATATTTTATGACTATCATATGAAAATTTTAACCTATACCGAGTGAACTTGAAATGTATATATATATATGTGTGGACTCACTGGTATGAGGTAAAGGGACTCGGACCCCTCGATGACAGTCGCTGCCCCAAAGGGCAGGCAAATAATCGTCCTCGTGACGTTAAACACACAAAACTCGTTCGATTGTAATTACCTGTATGTACTTGCAGGTAATGTACGAGTACCGAATTGTGACACAATAAGATGATGTCACGATTTGTACACAAACCGGCCAGCCATCTCTTATCTTGATAGGGGATGATGTGATGTGGCCATTCTCACCAACGTACGTGTGTTTGTGTGAGAGTAAATAAGCCGTATATAAACCACCCGAATTGGCTCTAAAATCGCCAGTGTTTGGTCTGGTTCTGGCTCACTCGTACTTGTGTACGAAGTGGCTGAACACGCTTAAATTCTGTTGAATTTCCTTCTGGTGAGAATATCTCTCATGACAAGGTATTCCACAGTGGTGACCCTGACATGATTTTTGGCTACGTCGTGAGGTGTCTTGAGGCGCGTTGCACTTTTTCAAAAATTCGGTGTGGTGCGCTGGCAAGAAACTCGCTTGCTCGGCAAATACAAAAATTTTTTGCAGACTAAGACACCTTTAAGGTCATCGAAGTAGAGTCTGCTGAAGTGGGAATTTATACCCCCCTCCTTAAAATATACAAACAAGGAGAAACTAGACAGTAGACCTGGAGGTAGAAGGTTGGACTCATCCCCCAACCCCCAACTTCAACTCGACACTCTACGAATTTACCAAATTTAGGAGAAGGCCCTCAACACCCAGAATTAGCACAACTGGGAACTGCAATAAATAAAGAACAACTAGCAGTTAAAACGTTGAGAAGTGGTCGAACTTTAAGCCAAAGTTCAGACCCGAAAACACCTGTCCTACAAACACAGGAGTCAGTGTTTTCAACAGCAAGAAAGGAAGTAGTTCTATGGAATATGCTTGTCATCAGAAAGACAAAGCAATGGTCCCACCACCAACTGAAAACCCACAACCATCGCAGGGAGGTAGTAGTCAGCCACAGCTGACACCCGAAGTCTTGGCGTAGATTATGCAACTTTTGCAATTGCAGCTAGGGCACCACCCCAACTTCTACAGACGGAGGATAGAGATCCCGGAATTTCTGCCCAATGAGGTAGACTTATGGTTGACTCTATTAGAAGGCAGGTTCAAGACCGAGAACATAACTCTGAACCAGCGGTATCTACACATCTGTGGAGGCATACCCCCACAGATAATCCGCCACATTTAAGACATCATGGAATGCCCTTTGACAGAAGATGACAAATATGCCTGGTTTGTCAAGAAGATCAAAAATGTATTTGGAAAAACTAAGAACAAAATTATTGATGATGTGATGGGTGGTATGAAGATGGGGGATGACAAACCCTCAATCTTCATGGCGAAATTGAGGCAAAAGGCAGATAACATAGTAGCCCCTTCTGTCATAGGCAATCAATTTTGCAAACAACTTCCACAAAGTGTTGTGCAATGCCTAGTTGCCGTAGGTTCGACCGTGATAAACACATCCGCAGACTTGGACTTCCTTGCGAAATCCGCAGATAATGCGCTCGAATACACCAGGTCAAAGCCCGTGGTCAGTGCAGTATCTGCAGAGACTGGAGAATTTGCTCAACTTCAAGCTCAAATAGCTCAGTTGACTGATGAAGTAAAACGGAACAAAAGCCAAGGCTCAACGAAACCAAATAGTAGCTGGCGACAAAGATCCAAAAGTAGAAGCAACAACAACAACAGTGGCAATAGCAGAGGACGACAGTCCCAGTCCAGAGACCGCAGATCTAGTTCCAGTAACAGGGGTCAGAGTTCAACTCCCCCAAGAACATCATCTCCCAAAAACCAGTCTCAAAATTGGGATGATAAAAGTTGCTTTTTCCATAACCAGTTTGGCACAGAGGCCACCAAATGTAACAACAGATGCAGATGGTGGGGCAAATCCTATACCAAGGAGGTGTCAAACTAGAAGAAGAGGCCATCTATGTAGCCAAAGACCCCTCGGAAAAATACTCATGACGCCTGTTCATTAAGGAGAGGAGGAACAGGAGAAGGTACTTAATTGACTCGGGAGCAGACCTGAGCATATTGCCAGTTAATAAAACCCAAAAAGTACTCCCTCCAAAATACTATCTCCATACTGTGAATGGTCAAAACCTTCCAGCTTACGGACTTGAAACCAGCAAAGTTGACATTGGACTCAAGAAAATCATGACATGGTTCTTCACGGTTGCAGATGCTCCAAACCTGATCCTGGGTGCAGATTTCCTTGCATATTTTGGCCTGATCATTGACCTCAAAAACAGCAAATTGATCGATAGTGAATCTAAACATTGTGTGGATGGCAACAGACTGGACACAAATATATCCAGCTGTACCAAAGTCGACGGACAACTCTTACGGATCCTGTCTGACTATCCTGGAGTCACTCAACCATAAATTTGCAGGCATCCTACATACAAACACGATACGGTTCATTACATAGAAACCAAAGGACAGCCTTGCCATGCTACAGCACGAAGGTTACTGCCTGACAAACTCAAAGCGGCATGGGAGTACTTTTATCGCATCATTGAGGAGGGCGTATGTCACACCTCAAAAAGCTCATGGAGGCTCCCCTATCCACATGACCAAAAAAGCAACTGGAGAGTGGCTAATTATTTTAGACTACAGGGCCTTAAATGCCAAAACAGTTCCTGATCGCTACCCAGTCCCCAATATAATGGACTTCAAGGCGAACATGAAGGGTAAAACGATGTTCACCAAAATAGACATCAACTGGGCATTCCACCAAATTCCTATGGCTGACAAGGACGTACCAAAGACAGCGGTTATAACCCCCTTTGGACTATTCGAATACCTTCGAATGCTGTTTGGACTTCGCAACTCAGCACAAACTTTCCAGAGATTTATCAACGGACTGTTTAGGGAATTGCCGTTTGCATATGCATACTTGGATGATATTTTCATTTGCTCTAAAGGTGGTGAGCAACAGCACGAGGAGAATGTAAGAGCCGTCATACAGGGTATACACGCTGCCGGGCTTACTATCAACGTAGGCAAAAGCTTATATGCACAGACCAAAATTAACTTCCTCGGCTACAAAGTCTCTACCGAAGGCATTTCCCCATTGAAGACCAAAGTAGAACCAATATTGAATTTCCCGAAGCCCTCAAATGTCGCTGAACTTAGGCGTTTCTTGGGGATGGTGAACTTCTATAGACGTTGCATGAAGAATGCAGCAGCCGAACAAAGTAAGCTGTTTGCACTAATTAAGACAAGAAAAAAGAAAGATAAGACTCCACTCGAATGGAATGAAGAAGCCGAACAGGCTTTTGAGAAAATCAAAGATACACTTCCAAATGCAACTCTATTGGCTCATCCAGACGAAAGTCTGCCATTATGCGTGAGTACCGATGCATCTGATTTTGCTATTGGTGCAACCCTGTACCAACTTGATAAAGACAAGAAGTTACCACTAGCTTTCTTCTTGAGGAATCTCTCAGAAACAGAAAAGAACTATAGCACATACAATAGGGAATTGCTCGGAATTTTTGCTGCGTTGAAGCATTTCAGGCACCAATTAGAGGGTAGATGTTTTTCTGTGTATACTGACCATAAACCCCTAACATATGCCTTCACACAAAAAGCAGAACCGACATCACTGAGAAGAGCACGACAATTAGACTACATTGGTCAATTGACTGCCGACATTCATTATATAAGTGGAGAACTTGACACTCCAGCTGATGCCTTGAGTAGAATCAAAGCTATCTCGGCTCCTGTCCAATTACCTTATGCTAAAAAAGCTAAAGCACAGCTTAAGGATGCAGAATTGCAAGAGTTGTTATCGAACGATGATACTACTCTCAAATTGAGACAGCGAAAAATTCCCAGTACTGATGTTTTATTAACATGTGACATCAGTACAGGTAAGAATAGGCCATTTCTACCGGTAAAATATCACAGGTTGGCTTTCAACAGTGTACATAATCTGTCACATGCTGGGCCAAAATGTAGTGCTAATATGATTTCGGCAAGGTTTGTATGGCCACGAATGAAATCTGACTGCAACAAATGGGCTCGCAGTTGCCTGAACTGTCAAGAATCCAAAGTAGGAAGACACACTCGCTCGCCCCTCAAATCCTTCAAACAAACAGAGCAGTTTAAAACTGTACACATGGACTTGGTAGGCTCATTGCCACCATCTCAAGGACACAGATACCTGTTGACGATAATAGACAGGGCAACACGATGGCCAGAAGCAATCCCTCTACACGAGATGTCAGCTCCTACAGTAGCTGCAAGGTTATACAATACCTGGATTGCGAGGTATGGCATACCAGAAGTCATAATCACAGACCAAGGTTGCCAATTCGAGAGCTTGCTCTTTAAAGAGCTGTCCAATAAGCTTGGTGTTCAACACAGTCATACCACAGCTTACCATCCTCAAGCCAATGGCAAAATTGAGAGATGGCATAGAGCTCTCAAAGCCTCTATCATGTCTCATGATACAAAGATATGGGTAGACGTACTCCCTACCATCCTATTTGGCCTTTGATCTGCCCTACAAACGGATACAGGTCACTCTGCAGCGAAACTAGCATTTGGCAAAGAGCTATGCCTCCCAGGGGACTTCTTCACAGAATCGAAAGAAGTTAGCCCCGAAATCATGGTACAAAATATGAGAGATGATGCCAATAATTTCCTAAAACAGGCAGCTCGCCATGGCCAGCCCAAGATTTACGTCTGAAAACACTTGGCCAATACTTCATACATATTTGTTAGAGACGAAAAAATGAGATCTGCGCTGGAGAAACCATACGCCGGTCTTTACAAAGTAGTATCACAAGACGAAAAAACTTCGTGATACTCATGGCAGGCAAACCTCGAACAATTTCAATCGACAGATTGAAGCCTGCATACATGGTAAGTGACGATAAAAGAATAAAAAGGTTGCAGATGGAGAACATAGAAAATATAAGGACAGATTCACCAATAAACACAGAAGAATCCGTCGAAAAATGTAAAATAAATAATTCACAACAGAAAACATTAAAAAAGTCTGTAAGATTTTCAGACGATATTACCACTAAAACATTAGATCCAGAGGCCCCAATAAGCCCACGAAAAAAAGGCAGGCCCCTAGGCAGTAAAAAACGCAAAAATTCCCATCCTTCTCGCATGTCTGAGAGGTTAATGCGAAGAAAATAAAATTTACTCCCTAAAAAGTAATATCGGCTACGTAAGTTTAAACCCGCTAAAAAATATGCGACAAAAATCGGAATTCCGTGAGACAAATGAAACTCCGGAGATAAGCAAATGAGGAATGCCAACAATAAGAAAAAGACAGGAATAAACAAATCCACGAGGGATACGGAAATAAACATCGCAACGTGCGTTCACCGTTAAACACAAAGATAATCTTAACGTTGTGACGTCACAAGCGGAGATTCCTTTGTAATAAAAATTTGAAAAATATATTCTATGAGTTTATTTCAGGCATAACTTTGCTTAAACCGATCAGAACTTAACTGGAAAACTTGCATACGGCCAAGAATTTTAAGCGCTATCCCCTCTACATGCTGATAAGAAGATGTGAAAATAATGAAACAAAACTTTAATGGTAAATCGAAAACAGCAGTAAATTCACCCGTTTCAGAACCGCCATAAATCTTGGACGTGTTTTCTGAAGTAATATTTTTGGTTCCTTTTCCTCAAATAACCTATTCTAATGTTGCTGCCATTCAATACCATCCCGAAATCCGCCACCTCCCAAATCACGTGGAAAACTTCTGAGTTTTCACAAACTCAGTGGAAGACCGAGCAGAAGACGGAGCTGGATCGGATAGAGGAGGAGCTGCTCATAGACACAGCTCCTCCCATAGACAAAGTCCTAGCGGAGATGACAACTCCGCTTCCCCCGATAGTCTGTCACCGCCAGAACCAACCCTGATTCTGGAATCCCCAAGATTGGAGCAGAAACCTGAAGAGACCAGGGAGTCAATGAAGTTCCTTTTCACAGCCGAGCGGGCAGCAAAGGAAAAGGCGAAGATGGCCGCCTTAGCATTGGAGATGTCAAACTCCCCGATGCTGAGAAAGCCACTCTTCAAACGACCACTGCCCCCCACTCCCACCACCACCCATACGCCTATACAAAAAATTGTCCACCTAGGCGTAGGGGAGAAGGCAGTCCCACCCAATACCAGGCGCGCACCGACACAAGGCGACAATCGTACGAATGTGTTGGCACTGCAGTTGGAAGCGCACTGGCCAAGTGGGAGGCAGACCAGAAGAGGTGCTCATAAAGCTGCAAGTCCCCCCAGGCCTGCGCAATTTGATCATTTTTGCAGCACAAAAACTGGGGGAGTAGCTGTGGGGATTCACTGGTATGAGGTGAAGGGGCTTGGACCCCTTGACGACAGTTGCCGCCCCAAAGGGCAGGCAAATAATCATCCTCGTGACGTTAAACACACAAAACTCGTTCGATCGTAATTACCTGTATGTACTTGCAGGTAATGTACGAGTACCGAATTGTGACACAATAAGATGATGTCACGATTTGTACACGAACCGGCCAGCCATCTCTTATCTTGATAGGGGATGATGCGACCTGGCTGTTCTCACCAACGTACGTATTCTCTCACGTATGTGTTTGTGTGCGTGTAAATAAGCCATATATAAACCACCCGAATTGGCTCTAAAATCGCCAGTGTTTAGTCTGGTTCTGGCTTACCCATACTTGTGTACAAAGTGGCTGAACACGCTTAAATTCTGTTGAATTTCCTTCAGGTGAGAATATCTCTCACGACAAGGTATTCCACAATATATATATAAATATGGGTTATTCTATGAAAATGACAAAAATTACCAAACCAGCAAATATCTCCATAACAAAGAATGCTAAGAACTTGATTTTTTATTATTTCAAACATACCATAATAATCTCTACTATCATCACCAGTAAAAATCTCTTTTTGGTAAATATGTTTAAAATAATTATGTTAATAAATTATATGAAAAATTCCATCATTGTGGATGTAACCACTTGTGTCTTTCATGTTATTTTTGATTTCATAAATACAGTTTCAGTACTAAATAACATCTGTAATAAAAAATGTAAAAAAGTCAGATGAAATGATGAGTTGGTAACAATAAAGAAATTTTGAAGGACCAATAACAAATTGTACACTACTTATAAGTTGCAACACTGGTTTTTATTCCTTAAATATTACCATTTTTCAATCAATCAAAAAAGTTCTTACTTCCATATATTTTAATTGGGAAAATGGTCAGACTGATTTCTTTTATGCGTGCAACACTATGCAGTCTAAAAAATGTCTGTATTTCAAGTCATTTCCTGCATTTTATAAAAAATAATGATTCTTACATTTTTTTTCTTCTAATAGATAGCCATAGGAGGGCAAATATTTGTCTAAAAATTTGAAAGACAATGTAACATGTACCGCCATAAATACTGCTGTGGGGACATTCCCACCCTGAGTTTCTGTTCAATACTTGTTTATTGATTGGCAGGTTTAATTTTGTATGAATGTTTCCTTCATCGTGGAATTTTTGATTTTTCATATTCAAGTTGAAGGTAATTTTTTGAGTTATATGATGATTGGACTTGTACATGACAAAATAACATATGGTGTAGGAGGGTGTGATTTATTATATTCAAGGGAAGTGATATATTGACAACACTGAATTTAAATCACAACAATTTCATTGCTGCACAACCAACTATAATTATAACTCATGCAATCCCTCACAAATTTAGTTTTTAGCCCTCTCCCAAGTAGGTTTGATGTGCGCCCATTATTATAATTGAATATTACTCTATAACTACTATGGGTGTATGTGTAGTAGTATACACAACACCACACAAATACCAAAGTAGGCGGAGCAGGTTCTTCTGTATGAAGTGTGTGAGCCTAGCTCAGTATTAAAGTTTAGCTATGTAGATGAAATACATAGCCGTGATTGCAAAAAAGTAGTTCGTGGAGTTTAGTCCACTGGCCCACTAGGTGATCGACGAGTGTATAATACACTTGTTCGTCAACGATCACCCATCGCCACAACTACAAACAATTCCCCCCAAAAAATTTTGAAGAATAGTATTTGTAATTCCAGAAATAAAAATGGTCAATTTTCGTAATTTTCATTGAATAGCCATATTTACTTACTATTATAACCTATGATATTATAATTATTTCACAAATTTCTGCTAATAGTGCTATAAGTTTTCTAGGATCATGAGACGAAAAACAAACCTACTCCCAACACTGGGTCTCAATACCAGATTGATTTTACTGTGTAGATTTTCTTTGAAAATCTAAAACTTGATTCGATAGAAATATCATAACTTGTCCCAGGTTATATTGATTCTGCCTGATAGGTACTTTGACAGTTAGTAGAACTATTAACAAGGGTTTATAGTAAGCTACATAATTTGTGAAAAAAATTAACACCAAAAGTTACGAACAATTCCTTATTCACGAGTAGGTATATTGATGGACAAATGATGGAAATAACGTTCGTCTTTGGAGACGTCACCATCTCTTACAAAACTTCAGACCAGTTTGATTTCACGATTCTCTTGCAAATGCTGTTTCCATTTCAGTGTAGATTGTGTCACGTAGTGCATTTCCATTTTTGGTCAAATGTCCATAAGTCATGGTCATCACGTCTGCATTAGGAACGTTAATAATTATACCTTGTACCCATATTTTATTATGCTTACTTTCATCAACGTTATAATTGTCCACCTTCTCCGAGCATTTTCTTCTTCTTCTTCTCCTTCTCATACTAATGGACCTATTTGAATTCCTTTCTACGCCTGTGCTCTGATATTTTTCATATTTGTGTTTAATGTAACTGGTTTTGCTGAAAGTTGAAAGCAATATCAACGTTTCATTTTAATACTCATAGAACCGGTAGTCTCTTAACGTGTCGTTGTCCCATCGAATGTGATATTAAATTAATTTTTTAGGGCGTCTGGAAGGTATTCCAGTGATTGTATATACCCTACAATGACGTTGAAAGGACGATGAAAGAGTATAAGTTTGAAGGATAAAAGAAAAAAAAAAAAAAACAAAAGTAAATATAAGAAAAATAATTTTCTAAAAAGGCCACGGATACCCGCTGACCAGTTGTAATTATTTGATTTATGAGCTCCATATAATCTGTACCTACGTGAATTTTGATGACTTCCAATATAATATACACGTCGACTACATAATATTTTAGACAAGAATTGGCTCCAGTCTTGTATGTTTTGTTTATCGACGAAATCCATTAGAGAAAAATTAAGTCGATTTCAAAAATGTCGGGGTATAAATTTTAAATTTTACGAGCTACTTCGTTAGAGTGTCATCGTTTGGATGTATACATTCCAAGAATCGTGTTCCAGCGTTTTGAGAATTCCAATAAAATGATATCCACTATAGTTATTGGATTGTGCGGTAAACTAATAACAGGTTTATATGGCAACGATATAGGCCACATTATTCGTAAAATTTACCAGTGGATGATGACTTTTCGAAATTATTCGCCAATTTATTTACATATCGATTAGCAAATTTTACTGACGTTGGCGAATAATTTATGCCGATTCGACGCACAAATATCCTTATTGACAGAATTTTTTTATAGTCGAACCTACAGACGATAATATCCTCTTTTGAACGGTTTCGTGAATTTTAGTTTCAATTTTAACATTAATTAGGTATCGTGAAATTTAACGAGTGACAGGGAGCATAATTAGGGGAAAAAAACAACATCAGTGTACTTAATACTTGATAAGAAAATGAACAGAATTATTCACCTATATAAAAAAACGACGACGTTCTTATCACATTGAAAATGATTACGTATTTTCAGGATTGTTGTATGAGCGTATAACTTCTAGCACAGCAGCATATGTACATAATTCAAAATTTTGATATATCTGATATTTAAAAAAAAAAATAATATTAGTTTCAAGACTTTCCTTCTAAAATTTTCTTCAAATACAATTATTGTATTATGAAAAAATTTTTCTAGATTTTTCATAATAATTGTTACGGTATATTATTATTTCTTTAAGTCAAAAATTTCCTGCACACGTTATAGTTTGTCACGAATTTTCGGATGAATCAAACAATTCCGCACACTCTATCATCCAATTTCTTACATTTATCGATTTGATAAACTGAAGTTGGATTTTTTTGTCGCAACATGACGCCTCTCCCACTTGATAGATTTTCATAAAATTTTAACCTCACGTAAATGCCGATCCTTCGATAGTTTTTGCCACGTTTTGTTTCTAAAGCTCTATTCTGAAAGCTGAAATTAAGTTCGAAAATCGATGAATAACGTTTTAGTAATTAATTTTATTTTCTACTTTTCAATAACATTTTTTGACGGAGCTGTTGCTGCGTTAGACTTTTTTTCGATGCTGAATGAAGAACTACTATTATGTTGGAGTACATCTAAAAAACTTGACTGAAATAACTTATGACTGGCCTACTCGTGAAGACCCTAGCGTATCCAAATATTTTCAGGTGAACCAGAAGGAGGGTCATGAAAGTTGTTCGAAAGGAAAGGATGGAGTGAGATAAAGCTTTTTATTTTTTTTTTCACTCGTGCTGGCAGTTCATTATCCAATATAGTTTTTAAGTTTTTACCATTATTTATGTGGGCAGTGTCGTAGCCAAAATATTTTTCTTGGAGCATGGCCCTCTCAGGCTCTCCGTTTCTCAACCGCTGCATAAGGAACAATACAAAAATATAAGATGCATAAAACATAACACACGAAACATGTGAAAGTCATAGTCCTATACACCACAATTTTGAAGGCTCAGCCAGAACTAAGTAAGTTTACCAATATTATACGCTTTTATTCTGCTCACTCAATTTGGTGAGGTACACCGGATGACCAACTTCAGCGCTGCTTTCACGTGTTACGACACACGCACACATACCCTTATATACGTTTTTATGAGTTGTTTTTTCAATTTTTGTTTATTTTTGTCTCGGAAAAAAAAGTGAGAAATATTATTTTCTCTTTCGCCATTATTTTCTTTTTCAAATTATGAAAGCGTATTTTTAAAAACTCTTTTTAACCTAACTTATAATGAAAGTACGTTCAAAATGTTCCTGAACATCCGGAGAATGTCCCAGGCTATTTATATTTGAAAATTAAGAAATTAGAAGGGTGTAATTAAAGAAAATGAGAATTTAAAGATTGAAAAAATTATTGTAATAAATTTGGGCATATCCACCATTAAGAGCTACTCATTCAGTATAACGCAGTCAGTTTTTTTATAGGTTTTCTTTGAAAATCTATTTATTAAACCTATTCTCCTGAAACGACAACCCAAGAAAATTTGGACACTAAAAACAAAAATTTATATATGTACATATGTAGATGTAATTTCTTATACCATATAAAAGCTTTTTTTTTTTTTTTACCATGTTACAAGTTGCTATTTTTGTTTGAGAGTCACGAAATTTGGAACTAATATCCGTACTAAGCCAAGGACTTGACCTATTGATTTTAGTGCGGATCGGCTAGACGGTACTTCCGGTACCGTTATTATTCTTTTCATTTTAGCTTATATAATGCTTCATTTCAAACCAATAGCTACGAAATTTGTCGTAACTATTTATTATAATTTATTGGAACATTTTACCAATTTCGGTGCGAATCTGCGGGACGGTACGTTCATAAAATCTATTTTTGTTTCGATTTTCAAAAAGTCACAGTAACTTTTAAATTGTGTAATTGTAGGTCAACGCAATTACAAAATTCAATACAATCGTCAAAAATATTATTATCTACTTATTACCAACTTTTTAGCAAAAGATTTTTAAATTTTTGAAAATTTACTTTTTACAACGGCGCTGCTGTTGCAGTGGAGCTTTTTGTTTTTATTTAAAAGGGAGAAGTGCAAAGTATGCGAAATACCATTTTTTATTTTTTATAGGAGACGCAAATAACTGCCTACGAGTCTCGAAAGTGAAATTGAAATTTTTTTTTTGGCTTGTATATATTCTCTTGCGTATCTTACATAAGAATCTGTTCAAATTTGTGGGTAAAGTCATTCATAAGTTGAGAAATTGAAGTTCAAACGGAATACATTCAAAGTCCATGCATAAAACACGTCATAATAATATGGTAAACATCAACAACTTTTAGACGTAGCTGCTACAAATTGCTCCGTCTATTTTTATAATATTAGTAATAATTACAGTAGAAGTACAGCGTGCGAGAAGAAAACCATTGAATTGAAATTGAATTGTGGAACGAAATTAATAGCTATGTTATCGGTAGTAAGTGGCATTTACAGCACTATACTGGTAACATAATGAAAGGATATTCTGGTGGCGCTATCTTTGAGCGTGAATCTAAACTAGTTAGACTCTATTATTGTACTCTAGGGGCTTCGCCCCCTGGCCTCTTTGCGGCCCAACTCCCACTGGTATTGTTTTCTCTCGGCGCTTCTTGCCTTGAGATTCAGTGAATCAAAAGTAAACTATGAATTTGAAAAATGTTTATTTATTCAACAAAAAAAAATATGAGAAACTAAATTATAATATGAACTTAATTATAATTTAAAATTAAAATTAAAAAACAACTAAATTATACCAATTTGTCTGATTTTCCAGATTTTATTCGCCGAAGTACTTCTTTATATACTGTATTAGAGGTTCTCTTCTCAAGTGCTAATATTATCGAACTGCTAGGTGTACTCACTCTTGAACATGCCATGTAGAACTGTCCATGTGGGAAGCAGTCCTCACTCTACCTTGAATGACTGCCTCTAGGACTTGTTTATAGTCATTGCAAATGATACCTTAACTGGAAATTGCAACCTTTTGAATTCAAAGGGGTAGTCAGCTGGAATGAGTGGTATCTGTGGTATAAAGATGGACTCCAAAAATTCAAAACACATTTCACACCATTTCACCCCATTTCACCCCATTTCACTCCATTTCACCCCATTTCACTCCCTTAAGGGATGAATTTCAAAAAATCCATAAATAGATTTTTAAGGAATAAATACAACAATATTTTAGTGCAAAAATTTCTTCGATATCTCAACACATTGAATAAACATTGACAAAAATATAAAAAGAAGTAAAAAACATTTCACCCCATTTCATCGCCTTAAGGGATGAATTTCAAAAAATCCAGAAATTGATTTCTACGGAATGAATACAACAATATTTTAGTGCAAAAATTTCTTCGATATCTTAACCCATTGAATAAATATTGACAAAAATGTAAAAAGAAGTAAAAAACATTTCACCCCATTTCATCGACTTAAGGGATGAATTTAAAAAATTCCAGAAATTGATTTCTACGGAATGAATACAACAATATTTTAGTGCAAAAATTTCTTCGATATCTCAACCCATTGAATAAATATTGACAAAAATATAAAAAGAAGTAAAAAACATTTCACCCCATTTCATCGCCTTAAGGGATGAATTTCAAAAAATCCAGAAATTGATTTCTACGGAATGAATACAACAATATTTTAGTGCAAAAATTTCTTCGATATCTCAACCCATTGAAGAAATATTGACAAAAATGTAAAAAGAAGTAAAAAACATTTCACCCCGTTTCACCCCCTTAATGGTTGAATTTTAATAAATCCAGAAATTGATTTCTACGGAATGAATACAACAATATTTTAATACAAAAATTTCTTCGATATCTTAACCCATTGAATAAATATTGACAAAAATGTAAAAAGAAGTAAAAAACATTTCACCCCATTTCATCGCCTTAAGGGATGAATTTCAAAAAATCCAGAAATTGATTTCTACGGAATGAATACAACAATATTTTAGTGCAAAAATTTCTTCGATATCTCAACCCATTAAAGAGACATTGGAAAAAAATGTAAAGAAAACTTTCACCCCTTTTTGATCCTTTGGGGGTGGAATTTCAAAAAATCCTTCCCTAATGAGCACCTACACTGCGACAGTGATATACCTTTAAAATTTCTAGTCATTCGGCGCATTTGTTTTAGCTGGGTGGTGATGAGTCAGAGGGTCAGTCGGTCAGTCTGTCAGCCAGGACTCTATTTTATTGATATAGATAATTTTATGCGTGCCATGTACGTGCGCCAGGACATAAATACGATTATTTATGGAAAAAAAGTGACACTTAGCATACTACGCACCTCCCGCCTTCATTTTATTATTTTGTGAAAAACCCTTATTTACCAGAAATTCCGGGAACAGGCAGTTTCGTTGGTAAACCTTTATGGCCGATTATTGTTCAGCTCGGCTCTACCCAGCGATCTAGCCTTCGATGTAATCTTCTCGGGTATACGTAGGTACCTTCTTTCATAAATCATTCGCGATGATGACAATGTGATAATTTTTAAGAATCAAAACAAACGTAATGTATTTGTAATATAGGTAAGTTAAAACACAATATTCAAATCTTGCTGACTTGCGAATGGTGAAAGAAGTCGGTACAGGAACGAAGACGAGAAAGAGATGCGCGTGTGTATGTATATATATATATATATATATATATATATGTATATGTATACGAAGTGTAATTAAAAGCATTTTAAAGCGAGCCATGTCGCGTGGAAACAAATTACCCGTTACGATGAATGAACGAAAAGGTAGACTATTCGTATAATTTAAAAACGAAAAAAGTATGGAGCTCGAATTTTTTGTAGTATTTAATATATTTCGTTTTAATGTAGTATGTTCGAATATAACTCGATACCGGTTTCTTGAAGTCAAACAATGGATGAGTATATCTGTAGGTACCTCGACGTATCTGAAAATGCACCAAACACTGCAACAGTATAAGGCAGACGTATCAGTTTCCATTTTGTGCATAGAAAAACCGAAGCGCAACCTAACCACGTCATAAAACTGAAGGCACCGAGGACGTAAATTCGTTAAAGCGAGTTTCGGCCTTCGCAATGACACACTACATTCCAATATTTTGGGACAAAATAATATATGGCAGAAGGTGTATTAATAATATATTGTGTGACAAGTGCGTAATGTGGGCTATTTCTTTTACAGTGTGTGAAAATTATGCAGATGAGCCGAAGGCGAGTGCTGCAAACTTGACACGAGTTAAAATGGCCCACAAGTACTTGTCGCGCACCACCTACTTTTTGCAACTGGTGCACGAAAAAAAGTATAGCAACAACTCCCACTCCCAATAAGAAAAATCTGATAAAGGAAATAAATTTTGGAAATTGTAGCTGAAAATGCACAAAAAAGGCAAGTTTTCCATTATTTTGTGTTTTTTCGTTCGTTTATTTTCAAACAGCTAAGAAAAATTAATCAAACTGTAAGAAAATTAGTTTTAAGTAAATTTTTTATTCTTTCTAGCAGTACTAATTCCAGATTTGTACCTTAAACAGGGGCTGAGGAATCACTGAGTGACAGAAGAGAGGTTTCTGGATTTCAAAACAAATTTTTTTTCATCTGCTTGCGTTTTTTTCATTTGTTTATTTTCAAATTGTTAAAGATGATTAAAAAATTAAACGAAAACTAAATTCAGGCAAATTTTCTCCTCTTTTCAAAGATTTCATTTTCATCTTTCTAACTTGAATGGCGACTGAGAAATCGTTGAGGGAAAAGGGAGAAGTTTCTAGATTCCAAAATATGGCAAATCTCCCATTAATTTGTGTTTTTCTCGTTTATTTGTCGTCAAATAGCTAAAGATAATTAGAAAATTATACGGAAATTGTTTAAATTTTATCTGCTTTCGATCATTACAAATGCCAACTTGCTAACTTAATTTGGGGCTGAGAAATCATTTGAAACTTTTTTTTTTTTGAAAATTGAAATGTTGTGTTTAATTGGGTTGGCACTTTACACACTCTTGCGCAGGATTTGGATGCGCGAGAGATTGTAAAATTATCGTCTCCTTCACAGACCAAAAATTCGTTTGTTTACATTCGTTGTACATGCATGTAAAACTCGTTCTTTTATGCATGTATTTCAAAAAATCATTTAGCAGAATTGGCCACTTTTTAAGTAGATTTTCTATTGAAAATCTACGTATTAATCTTGGTATCATGGAACAACCTGTTGATGGGGGTAGTTACGTTTTTCATTAAATTACTTAAGGAAAATGATGGCACTAATAACTCGAATTCACTCACACACACACACACACACACACACACACATATATATATATATATATATATATATATATATACATGTATATACACATACACACAAACACACACCTCACATAAGCCAATTTCTTATTGACACTGTACAGGTCGCAATTTTTATCCGATAGGCACAAAATTTGGAACGAACATTAGTACTAAGCCAAAGACTTGACCTATTGATTTTGTTAGGGATCGGCCGTACGGTAATTCCAGTATAGCTATTTTCATTTTTGTTTCGGTTATAAAATTTTTAATTTTCGACCAAAAACTACGGAATTTAAAAAAAAAAAAATTCACTATAACATACCACAACTTTCCGTGCATTTTGGTGCAGATCAGCCGTACGGTACTTCCGATATGGCTATTTTCGTTTTTGTTTTGCCTACAAAATTGTTAATTTTCGACAAATAGCTAGGAAATTTGACACAAATATTCACTATGATGTATTATAATTTTTTATAAATTTTGATGCGGATCAGCCGTACGGTACTTCCGATATGGCTGTTTTCGTTTTTGTTTTGGCCTATAAAATTACCAATGTCCGATCAATAGCTACGAAATTTGTAACAAATATTATAATTTGTTATATAAATTTTGGAGCGGATCGGTCGCACGGTACTTCCGGTAACACTATTTTCGTTTTTATCTCGCCGGTAAAATGCCTAATTTTGGACAAATAGAAACGTAATTCGGAACACGTATTAACCACGATCTGTTAATGACTTTTTAGTGACTATACCTAATTTTACACTTTTCGAAAACCTACTTTTTCTAACGGAGCTGCTGCTGCGTTAGTGTTTTATGATTTTCTTCATCATTTGTTCATATAATCAATGTCGAGTCGTGCTACGCGTCTTGTAAATATTCACGAACCTCATTGAACCGGTTCCCCGCGTGCATTTTCATAAAAACATTTTGACTATCGACGCCTGGTCTCGAAAGAATTCAATTAATGTCGTGATATTATAGCAAGTTACGAAATTTTATGGCATATCGAATGTTATTAATTTTTTTATAATGATGAAAGGTGGAAAAGGTGGTAATAATGAAAAACGATCAATAATGCGGTGAATCGAAGAAGCTAATGTTTCAATGAAGTCGTATCTATACTCGATTTAGTTGTTCGCTAAGAAGAGGAAATGAAAATATACTCGCATTTTGGAGCGTTGGCACAGCTGACTGCGGGCTAGAGAAACGTATTTCGAATGGTGGCCTTAATGTTTGCAAAATTAGGTAGAGTATCGAATGATATCTATCTGAATTTTAGTAGGTAACCGTTAAATGAAATGGTTTAAAGTCGCTTTAAACATAAAATTCGTTGGTGGCCTCACGTAATCTTTATTTTATTTTTGTACTCGTTCATATTTTTTTAACATACCTCACTTATTGCAGGATATACGAGACTATAGCGATGAGTAAAATTGACCTTGGTGTTACATTTCTTGCCATACCCAGATGGAAACCGACTATCTAAGTCCACCAACGAATATGCAAGACCAAAACCAAAACCAACGTCTCAAACTGGACTGTGTGAGACTAATTAAGATCAAACGCAAAAACCGAAAATGAAAATTGAAAACTTGGCTACTTAAGAATAATTTGATAGGCCATTGGGGAACACAAAAATTTTTAATGTGTAAACATCTTAAGCGCTTGGTCTAGGGTAGGGGAGAATTACAATCGTAACTCGTACGCGTTACATCGTGGTTATGTGCGTAACACGCATGCTCACAACCACACTATTATGTTCGCACATCAATCTTTTATGAGTTTCTGGCTACAGTGTAACTCGCGCCTTTTTTTTAAAGAGGCCAAAATGTAGTGACATGAAGCTTTTTTCGGCTGAAGTTGGCAATTTATCATCTAATATAATTTAAATTTTTCTTTCCAATTTTTTTAGGGTGTTCAAATATTTTTGAGAACCCGTGGCCCCCTCAGTCACACATAGTTTTACCGCTGTAGATAGAGGAAGAAATTGGAACTGGCACCTTTTGCTCTATCTACGTGATATTTGGAAATGAATGATGAAAAGTTAGTACTATTTAGTAGATACATTGAAATAGCCTTAGTTTGTGATTTTTTTAACAACCACGCAAATAATTATATGAAAATTATGTATTTTTTCACAAGAAATGTAATGATTCTATTCACAGCGCTGTATTTTCATCCGTTCAAAAGGTATTAGGTTTTTTCTAACATAGTAATTCTTGACCTGTGTAACTGAAAGGGAGTTAATGCATTTGGTGTGTCGTACGTGTCTGCAACCAAATCTGTCCTAAACAATTCAGTATCCAATGCACTACTACAAACCAAAACAAAAAAAATATACACCAACACAAACAATACAATTCAACTAGGGAGATTACTAAAAATAGACTTATAGCCATGTGTACAAAATAAACATGGTCTAGTTGATAACCATTATTACCTTTTCTAAACAGGCAGTGCATTTCGATTGAAGAGCGTTTTTCCAAAACTTGATAAGTCACATTTTGAAATTTGGAGATTATGGTGGTAATACCTATTTAGGCATGGATTTTATTGTCTGGTAACACTAGCATCATCCTATCTAACATCGTTTTTGCGTAATGTCCAGTTGAAATTCAAATGTGTTTTTTTTTTTGTTTTTCCAAAAGTCGATAAGTCCTTACTGGTACTACACTGTTTGCACCCAATTCGCCACTCAAGAGCTGTGGAAATGGTGTCTGGGAGTTCCAACAAAATAGCTTTCAACTCCATGTCTCCGATACATACCTTCGTACTCATCAGCCTGTGGAGATTATTAAAAAAAAATTCAGAAACAAACTAGCATTAGCAGGACATAAACCCAAACTATAGAAAAATACCAGTTGTATTTCTGAAGCCAAAAAATATATTACCATTTTTAGACCTAACTACAGATGAGTCTGCTTACTTTAATCAGGTACTTGTAAGAGTTGGAAAACAAAAAAAGGAGGTTATTAAACGACTGAGAAAAGCTACGACTATTGCAAAGAGTGGAGAGGATGAGGGTCTGACATTATAATATATTATTTATTTTTGTATTAAGTATAATTTTTTCAAATAAATTATTATCCCTCCAATCAAATTATATTAAAATAAAGTTTGTATTTCTGGATTTTTTAGTAAAGTTTTGTCGACCAATTTTTTTTTTTTTTTTGAGAGGAAAGTATCCAAACCATTATTGTGTATGTTACTAGGTAAACCAATAGAAACTCAGACTCAGCATTATTTTTACCTTGATCTGACAACTTTTTACAAAATTGGCGTGACAAAACTTGGTAAGTCCACGTTTTTTTGTTTTTTTTTAATGGTCCTACGTCTTATACATTTAACATACAGTAATGGCTATAAGAGGTATCAGTGTGAGAAGGTTCAGTCTTGCTATTGCCACAAAATTGAAAAGAAAAAATTCTCATCTCTAATTCTGAAATAATTTTTTTAAATTATCTCGAAAACAGTTTTTTGGACTTATCGAGTTTTGGAAAAACACTCTTCAATTATTATTGATTATTAGTGATTAGTTTTAGATTTGGTATGTGTTTTTTCCGCCTGTTTTTTTCTCTCTTTTTTTTTTTTTGCTACCTGAAAAACAAACTATAATTAACACCTTCAGCATTATGTATACTACATCATTGGATATGTTTTTTGATGTGCTGAGTTCAAATTTGACATTCATTTTTTCATTCAACCCATTCTTTGACTCTAATTGGCTTTAGAAAGAAGGCCAAATTTAAACTTTTCATATTATATTGTGTAATATATCAATGGGTATGTTTTTTGATGCACTGAGTTCGAATTTGACATTCATTTTTTTCATTTGATCCTTTCTTCAACCCCTAATGGCTTTAGAAAGGGGGCCAAATTTTTAATTTTCATATTGTATCGTGTGGTATATTTCCATGTATTGTTTGATAGACTGAATTCAAATTTGACGTTGATTTTTTTCTTCAACTCATTTTTTGACCCTAGGAGCCTCAAAAAGGGTAACAAAGTTTTACATTTCATATTTTATCGCATAGTATATCATTGGGTATGGTTTTTGATGTGTTAGAACTTGAAATTATTTTTTCATTGAACTCATTCTCTAATGCTTAGGGGCTGCAGAAAGGAAACAAAATTTTGAGTTTAATATTTTATTGTGTAATATATTGTTGATTATGTTTCTTGATATGCTGAGTTCAAAATTGTCATTTACTTTCAATTTGACACATTCTCTCAGTACTAGGGGGTTTGAAAAGAGGTTTATATTAAAATTTTAGGGAGTTATTGGAGTAAAAAGTACTTTCAATATCACTAAGAATGTTTCAAATAAAAAAAATGTTTTTTTTTAAATTCAAACTACCAGCCACAACAGAAATAAAATGTCAATATGAAGTTAAAAAACAAGTTACTGCTTCCTTAATACTAAATTAATATTGCACAAAATTACTATCAGACTCGATTTCCATGTACTGATACAAAATAGGTGGCTGGTTTAATTTTCCTTACCACAAAATGTAAAAGACATTCAACCGATGACACATTAGTTACACCAGTGAACTCTTCATAATGGAAACTGACACCCTCATAGACATAATACTACTAATAATACAGCCTGAACCTGTGACAACCTGTGTATCAGTACACGGTAATTGAGTATGATAGTAATTTTGTACAAAATTAATTTAGTTTTAAGAAAGCAATAACGTGTTTTTAAACTTTGTCATTTTATTTCTATTGTGGCTGGTCCTTTCAATTTTTTGTGAAAAACTTTATTTTATTTTATTCTACTCTGTTAAAGTAGTGTTGGAATTTTTATTCCATATCAATATGTAATGAAAATGATAGAAGAAAATACACCTACATTTTCCTCACAAATATTATAACAAAAATATTCGTTAATTTAAATGAAAAAAACGTGTGTCTTTCACAGGAAAGACGACATCCGGTGGAATTCTAATATTCCACGCATGAAATTAATGAAGAGTAAACTTTTGCAATATCAGCAAGTTCGGCCAAACTTGCTACTTTTTTTATTGTTCAGCTTTCTGTCTTCTAATTCTTATCCTCCATTTTATTATTTCCTCTCTAATTTTAATCACTTTCATACTGAATTGGTAAACTGTTTTTAATAAACCAATGAAATGAAAGCATTCACTCTTAAATCATCGTAATTTCATATAAATATTTAAACAAACTTTACTTTATTTGTCTTCGTTTTCATTTAGTCTCACAAGCATTCTTGCTTTCTGATGTTAATATTTCCTTCGATATAGTAAACAAATTACACTTTGTAATTATTCAGTCAATACATTTTTCGTATTTAATATTTTTGCGAGTTGTTTTTTACCAGTGTGCTCTAATATTTCCAATTGTACCGTTTTCATTCACTACACAATATACAATGCAATATTCTTCTATGTATGAAACGAAATAGAAAAACATTAAAAGTGGTAATTTTCGTCAGCCTGTTGACTCTCATCCAAGGATGTCCCGAAGGTCTGCACCTTCCGAATCCAAAAAAATATTTGAGGTGTAAAAATAGTGTATTTTTATCGATGTTAATGGTATTGTGGTGCGTGAAAGGGGACAGAAGGGGAAGAAGAGAAGAAAATCTTCGTTTCCATTCCCAGGCAGAAACATCAAAAATGTAATTTTAAAATAACAACCAAACCCTCCACCATTACTGACGTTAGGTGATTTTTGAATCTGCAACACTTGAAGATTGTCAGGTTAAACACTTAACCACTCCGCCAAACAGACTTATCAATATTTTTAAACCCTGTTAACATCGTTACATCGACAACATCATTTGAAAAATGAATTCAATTAACATATTTTCAGCGTAGAATATCGAATGAAATTTCCTCGAAAATGTTGCATAAAATGATCTTCAATTAATTTATTCGAGTATCTTGTTACCTAACGACCAATTTATTTTGGTGAAATAAACGAAAAAAGAAAAAGAAAAAATGAAAAAAAAAAAAATTATAATAAATATCGGCGGGAAAAAAAATGAAATGCAAGAACAGATGCATTGTAATAACGATAAGGATGATGCTTTCGAATTTTCAACTCTGTACCGCTTTCTTTTTTTTCTTTTCTTTCATTCAGGTTTTATATTTAATAATTTTTATTTATTTATTTTGTTTTTTTTTGTTTTTGTTTTTTTTTTTTTTTTTCGTTTCCGTTTTAATGAAGCTCTCGAAAAGTTCTGCTCAAAAAGAGTCGTAATTTGTATCTAAGGTTGGCATGTCGGGGGAGGTGAAATTTACCTAACTTTA
The DNA here is from genome assembly GCA_011428145.1 of Ericerus pela. Taxonomy (NCBI): domain Eukaryota; kingdom Metazoa; phylum Arthropoda; class Insecta; order Hemiptera; family Coccidae; genus Ericerus; species Ericerus pela. The sequence goes on from WOFM01000346.1 coordinate 261,902, forward strand.
CTGAGCTTATGTTTTGTACAAGCTTATAGACGTCAGCGTAACGACTAATAAATATTTATTATTGCCTCGATTCCGGCGTTCATTACGCAACCTGCGTTAAAATATAAGTTTTCTGGTGGAATGTAGTCGGACAGAAAAAAAACATTTTTTTTTTTTACGTCGACGAAATTTGACCATTCTACGCCACTTGAAAATCAGACAAAGTATCGGTTTAAGATACTTAATATAATAATGTAAATCGATGATAGATAAGATCCGTGGTCCAAGAAATTTTCTCATTCGTTCCCATGTAGAGAAATTTTAAAACAGATGAGAGAATTGGAGGGAAATAAGAACAGAAAAAATTTAATATGAATTTTTTCGATAAGAATTCAACATAATGTTCACAATAGGAAACCGTTGCGAGTATAAGTATAGTCTAATTTACAAAAAAATAATGTCGACTCCTAACACTCGAAGAGCAGCAACAGAAAGGCTAATTCTTTTCTGTCGAAACTCTAAGTGCTGACATTGTCCCCCTCTTTAAATCGTTTCTATAAGCATTATTTTAGGGCATTACCTTAATCGTTCCCATTTGGTAGCCTTACTCGTCCCTGTCATATTGAGCCAAAAATCGCACGTACCTGCTCGTTCCCAACTGAAAAAGTAGATTTTTAACCTCTTTTCACCGACTCGTTCAATTTACGTGTGAAACACAGTGCCATATTAACCCTATAGGCAAGACGGACAATTTCCCAGGGGCCCAATGCTTTAGGGGCCCCTTCTGGGTTTTGAAAAAATTTTATAAATCAAATACTACATTTAAATGATAGTGGAATATGGAAAACTTGCATATAATCTATCCATGAACGCATGAAAAGATGGCTTTTGGAATATGACCTTGAAAAAAAAAAAAACTACGTCATAAGACAAGGGCCTTTCACTGCTTCACTCTTCACATTATAAGCATACCTAATTCACACATAGGTACACTTAGGTTTAGCCTCACGGACAGTATGTTTTGATTTATGACATCATGTGAATGTGAAAAGCTCGCCCAAGGAATGTAGACTTATTCATACTAGGTAGTCTCATTGTGTATACATGTAAGAAGACTTTCTACTTGTACTCGCACTGAACGAGACTACCTAGTACAAAATAGTTTACATTCCTTGCCTTGGCCAATTGTATTCTGAGTAATTTTTTTTCAAGGTCAAATTATGAATGCCATCTTTTTATTGATAGACTATAAATGACATTTTAAAATATGTAGTTGCTGAATTCTAGCATTTAGTTGAAAACTGAAAAGTTTTGATCTTACCTGGTAAAAAATTTGTAAAAAAATTTGGGAACTCCATTGCTAATTTTAGCGGTACTTTAGTATTCTCACAGCTAAAAACCAATGCTAAATTAGCCGTCACTCCTAATTTGGCACACTTTTTACGGCTAATTTAGCTGTGAGACGTTACATAGCTGTGTATTAACCATTTGGCACCCTTTTTATAGCTAATTTAGCAGTAAGACATTGCACAGCTGTGTATTAGCCGTAAAAAGTGTGCCAAATTAGGAGTGACGGCTAATTTAGCATTGCTTTTTAGCTGTGAGAATACTAAAGTACCACTAAAATTAGCAGTGGAGACTCCTAATTTTTTTATCAGTTAGCTGTGAATTGTTTGCCGGGTAGTGTGATAAATGTTTAGTTCTTTTTAATTGCACCCTACTACAGTATATTTTAGACTAATTCATTTAGTTTAGCTGTAATTTTTGTACTTAACAATTTTTTTTTATCATATATGTAACAATTTAATAATAATTCATGAAAATATAATATCGTTTTCTTTGTAATAATGTCAGTTTGTTGGTAAGTATACATTGGCACAGATTTCAGTAGATTTCAGCAAAACACCTTTTTTTTTTTTCTAATGAAAGGGCCCACTTGAGGGATTTGCCCAGGGGCCCCTCAAACCTTAATCCGGAGCTGGTGAAATATCCAATTTAATCAAGTATTTATAATATGTCAGTCAACACAATTATGAGTCAATAATTATAAAACAAGATACATGGAATTATTGAATGATTAGTCAAGCTGATATGAAGATACTGATAGGGTCTGTGATAAATAAGACCGAAAATTTTAGGTCAACATGTTTTAAACTGTGAGTACCTACCTATGTATAAATATCATGGAGTGACATTTCTTACAATAATGGTGCGGATTCTCTAGCATTTGCCGAATCATTTCCTTAAAAGGCAAAGGTTTGGAAATCAGATTGAAGTTGATTCCATAGATTAGGGGGTTGGGAAAAAAATGTTATTTCATCTAAAAATGCCAAAAATGATGTAATTGCCAAAAACGCCTGATTTCCTAGAAAAACTGTAGAATTAGAGAGAAAATAGAAATTTGAAGTTTTTAGGTAAACCTTACAGTAGAAACCTCTTAATAGGGACATATTGGGCAGTACCATTTTTATCGCTAATAAGCAGTGTCCAAATTAAACGATGTTGAGAGTTCAAATGAAAAAAAAAAAAATAACGATGAATTTCAGTATTGGACTTCTGGTACAGTCACATTAAAAAGAGTTAAAATTATTGAATAATTATGTTACACATTCCTACATAAATTTAATAATATTTTCTGACAAAAAAAAGATAACTTGAGGTTTAGGTTGGAGGAAGATGGTAGGAGGTAATTTTTCACAACCTAAACTGAAACTAATAGGCTTAAGACAATATAAAATTATGGAAAATTGGAAGAATAATTACAAAAACTAACGCAATATACTATCGCTAATGAATTGAAATAAGATTATAATCACTTTCGGTAACAGTTCAAGGGCAATTTTTCCTTGTCTAAGGACTTCTTTTGTCACAATAAACTGATGTACTGTTCCCAATAAGCAGTCTGATTTCCTATAGTTTTACATCATTTGTTTTGGAACTTTCCAGATTTGACCCAGTTAAGCAGTTGTCCCCTTTATCCGGTGTCCCTAATAAGCAAACTCCACTGTATACTCGTTGTCTATAGGAGAGAAAAACTCGAATTGTTGGGTGCTGAATTGATGCTAGGTATCCATCCTGTTAATAAATCACAAATATCTACAGTTCTTGAAATGAGCTCATTGAATTTCTCGTTAAACAATCCATCATTCTCATAAAGAAAATTGGATAACTTGAGAAAAAATTAAAATTTGAAGTTTTTTGGGCTATTTTTATTGTCTAAAGTTTTTCTTTTGTTTTTGTCAACTAATTCCGAAAATACAGTTTGTATTGCCAAATTTTAACCTTAATAATGTCAAAGAAATCCGCACTCCACTTATCATGATTTATCATTATGTGCACTATCTCCTGTACATATAAATAGCATCAGAGAATGAATTAACCATATCTCATACGTGTATCTACTCGTAAATCAATATAGGTATATATGTATATTACAGGTGTATCTACACTGTCTGATAAAAATGTACATTCACTCTCTTGAAAGACTAACTACGTTGCTAAGGATGAATTAGAAGAAATTCCCTACCACGATACTTATAGTTATATATTATAAGTTCAAAAGTTTTGAATAGGGAAGAGTAATAAACAATATTTTTGTTGATTAATTTCACTCCGGGACGAGTAAGGTTATGAAATGTCGAAAAAAACTTTGATTTGAATAAGTAAGGTAATTCCTTTATTTTGTTGGTAGAAAACATACCTCACGTTCGAAGAATTTTCCATATTGATATACCTATTAGGTGTATTTTGAAAACACTAAAATAGTATCCTACACAATTAGTTTGGAAAATGAATGATTGTCAACGAGTTGCAAAGTTGCAGCACTCGCCTGCAGCTGGTGTTGTAACTGCTACCGATTAACTTCTGAGAGTGGCAAACAAGTTTTTTACGATATTTTTTGTAACAAATACAGCAAAAAAAAAAAGGTTATTTGTTTTCTATGAAATACGTAAACTTCCATTAGCAACAGAATTTCATAAAATAATTAAGAAGTACGGAGAGGTGAACACTTGTTATTTATGAGTATCATCGTGTAAAACAGACCTTTTTCATACTGACATTGCACCACTTATATAAGTGTAAACAGCGCCGTGAACAAACAAATAAAAATTCCATTAAGAATAAACTCCATTTATAGACTAGCGGAGAAATGAAAATCATTTTCGACTGTTTTGCATCAATACGGAGATCTCTCACGTTGCTAACCAAAATTGATTCAATAATTTAAGGTTCGTTTTATTTCCCAAAAAAGGACGACAGCAGGCTGAAACCTAGGGCGACTATTCCTCTACTTCTGTATGAGTCTTCTGAATCGGTACATAATTCTCGCAAGTGTCGAATAGCTCCCCTTGGTTTGAAACTCAAAAGTTCATCATTTTACATCGAGTAATGTTTTCAAACTTTAATTTTATTTTAGTAGTTTAAAGGCTAAACCACCTGAAAATTCCAAGCCATGATTTCCATGTGATACTGTTATTTAGTGGACTAATGGTGAATGGTGTTAATATTCAGAATTCGGTTCACAAATTCTCACAAGGCAGTATTCTGTAAAACGCACAAACATCTGTGAATATGTGATGAGTGGCACCCCAAACGTTCCTTCAAACTTTTCTCTTGAAACCAAAATCTCGCTGACATTCAAGCATATTTTTGCCATAAACTGGTGTACAAAAATCTGGAGGATTCTTTAATTCATATGCCTAATGGGGTATTCGTAGACGACCCCTAACCCTCAGCTGGGTATTGAAGATGTCACATACTTCAGCGAAACTAAGCAAAGTTAATGTAAGAAAAAATAGGAATTGCTTAGTTTTACAATGGTATGTGACATCCCTAATATTTAGATAAGAATTAGGGTCGTCGTATGAATACCACCCTAAATATATTTCTGAAGCTATATTAAATGCAATGCATTGTTATTGACACATTTCCTCTAATTACGTATGTCTCTAATTCAATGGATGACAAAAAAAAAAAAATAGTCGAGTAGGACCTAATTGAGGATGCTCTGAGGGTATTTTTGTGAGGAGAAATTCTCAATTGAATTTTTCTCAATCATAAAAAATTATTCAACTTGTGAACCAGTAACAGCTCTCGAAACGAAAATTCATCAAAAAAGAGTACCGAGTAAATTGAGAAACAAGCCGGAGATGGACTCCAAAAAAACCACTAAAATATAGTATGTTCTAAAACACCAAAAATTATTTTTCACTCTCTCATAATTCACTCTTCAAATACAGTACATGTCGTTTATTAGAATCACTTTGGGACCAAGACAAAATGAACCTAATAAACGACTGATTATGTTAGGCGAAAGGTAGGCTATTGAAAAAAATTTTAAATTAAAAAACTTTTCATCTAAAAAACAAAAATAAACTAGATTAGCTAGTCATATTTTATTGCTAAACAATTATTACCTTTAAGATTTGTCATATGTGAACATGTGTGAGTAGATATGACATTATTGAATAAAATTGTTAATTTTTCATCAGTGTTTCTGATTTTTCTAAATGGGTGAAAGTATGGAGTTAAGTAGTAAGAACACAAGATGAAATGAGGTAGAAATTGGACAACATAAAACAAAAAATTCATGTTGTGTCATACTTTTATGAGGTTTTTTAATTGTAATTTGATTCAAATAAGCGAACGATTGATTCCAATAACCACATTTTTTTCAATGCATTTGTATACTGATCTTTGATTTTATTATAGTACTGGACCAGTAAAGAAAGATGATTTCTAGCTAGACATGCCGGTGCTAAATAGGCAAGCAGAGCATACCTTTTGACGTAGTTTGCTTTGTGCTTATATATACTATCCTTATGAATTTAAGGATGACTTTATTAGATAAATTCTAAATTGGTGAATTCAAGCAAAATACGCAGAAGGTACGCTAGGATTACCAACTTTTTTGCCGGTATTTCTTGACATTAAAAAGTACATTGGTCTTATGGAGCTTTACTGGTCTAGTACTATATAGTCAAAAATATGGATGATGAATACCTGAGTGTTTTGATGCTATAATAAGGCTGATCATTTTATCTGTGATGCTATTAAGTGGCGTCTGCTGTATTGTAAAATTTCTCCCACAGAAAAATCATTGTGAAGGCACTGAAATTATCGGTGTTTCTTTTTAAGCTAAAGATTAGAACAATCAGACCAGGTACTTACAGCAATTTCAGCATGAAGAAGTAAAGTCAAATTTTATTATTGATATTAATATATGATTAGACTATACACTTATTTTATATGAATGAGTACATGCAAAAGGTCCAAAAATTAATTTTTGAATCGAAAAGAATTATTTGGGAAGGATATTTTCTTTAAACAAAGGAGGAAATCATCAATTGATTCAGAAGATGGGAGCACCTCTGAACCTGATAAAAATTAAACTACCTCGAGCTATTATATCGATTCTTACTTTTAATATAAGGCTTTCGTTGAACTTCGTCATTCAATATTTTATTTTACAGCCACGATACATTCCATGCAAATAAGTATAACATTGTATTGGTTTGTTCGCAGAATAAGCTTATGCTGAGTAAAAGCATGGAGAACGTTGACCTGCGGTCGGCTTCCTATAATGATAAGTTTTTCCAACAAAAACCCAATTCAATACCAGGTCTACGTGTGCTGGAAAATGGCTCTCCAGGCTCGAATCAAAGTACACCAACCAGCGATGAAAGTAATTCGCCCACCGAATTAAACATCTACAAACGGTTGCTGGAAAAACCGCCGCTCATCAAAAGGGTACCAACTTGCATAAAGGATTTACTGCATGATTCGGAAGGCTTACCATCGACCAGACCTACACCAGAAGGATGTCTAAGTTTTCAAAAAGAAAGCTCCGCCAACTCGCCGTCGACAAAACGACGAAATAAAGGAGCAGATGTATTCAATTTAAGGTAGGTACCTATTTAATTTATTTTTATAAGCTTATATTCTACTCACTACTGCAATTTAAAAAATATACCAATATTGCCCCCAACCTTCCTCAATAAAATTATGTTTATTTCGTATGAAGCTAAAGTCAAATAAATAAAACAAGCTGTTTTGATTCAAAGCTGCAAGAGGTTTGGCCTTTGCACCTTTAATGAAACAAGAAGGGTTATCAGGTTTTTTGAAGAAAGGTAAAGATTACAAATCAATAATTAACATGATAGATTAATAACTTACAACTAGAAAATAGAATAATAATAAATTAACAAAATTACCCGAAGCAAGACAGTTTACTCACATGCGATTATTGAATTGGCCAAGTATGCAAGTACACTCAAGTTCAAGCAACTGATTTTTGAACTCAAACTAATTTCACAGGTGATGGATTTTACTTAAATGGATAAGACAAAGCAATGGAAAACTAATAAACTAATGACGAAATAATTAATTTCTTATGAAAGAAATTTAAAATCATATAAAAAAAATCAAATGAAAAAAAAAAAGAAAAAAAGAATTGATGATTGTAATATGTTCTTGGAAACAGTGTTGCCAAACCTAATATTTATAAGCTTTTATTCTACTCGCTACTGCGATTTATAAAATATACCAATACTGCTGCCAACCTTCCGCAACAAAATTATATTTATTTCGCATAAAGCTAAAGTCAAATAAATAAAATAAAAGCTTATCTTTTAAAAACTTGTTTTTAAACTAAATTTATTTATTTGTCTTTATATCAGCCTAGATACGTTTATTTCACCAATGGAAAATCACACCTCATTGACATGTCTGAAAACTTCTCTTTCTTCTATCAGTTCTGATACAAACAAAGAAAATTTAATCATATTAAGCTGTATGATAGAATCTCAAAAGAAGATAAAGATTACACCACAATTCATCAGCCCTATACATCAATTTAAAATTTAACAAAAGCAACGTAGTGAAATTTTAAATAAATATTACCATAATCCATGGTGATCTACACCAAAATAACATTCACTTAACAACCTTCCAGGCAAAATATACCCACCTATTGTCGGCCTAATTAGTAAAGTGTGTACCTCCATTTTACCTAATTTTATAGGCGAAGGAAAAATAATTGTTTTTCAATACGTACCAAAATTGAATTTTCTTTTTAACTTTGATTTATAAAAACATTACATGGAAAAATAATTATTTTCAATAAAATTTTTGTAATTCTGCTAAGGGATAAATAATAAACGCAGATAAAATAAGAAACAATTGGAGATACGCACTTTTCCACTAACCAATATTAACCAAAACTAATTAATTGTTTGGACATTACGCACTTTTCTCACTTTATTGACTTAGAGATACGCATTTTTCCCTTTTCAATTTGGAATATTCCGTGGAGATACGCACATTTCCTTCTTAAATTTGGAAGATAAGCACTTTTCCTTTAAAAATAAACCGAATGGAGTCACACATTTTTCTATTTTTGGAAAAACACAAATAATATTCATTTCTTAGAGATATTCCCAACACTAATTAAGGCATTACAAAAAAATCCACTAAGATCTCTAATTACCTGATTTTCACAATTTTTGGATGTACGCACTTTACTAATTAGGCCGATGCTATATTTTTGTGCCAATCGATCACCTAAGTGTAATGGTTAAAGAGTTAAAAATCAATTTAAAGAACGAGATTTTTCTTATTGGAGTTCACGATATTCAGATGACTTAACTAAATTCAACTATTGTTTACTGATCCCTTACCACAAAAACTTTTTTCTGGATTTGAACCCTTTTATCTCGTAATACTCTGTGGTAAACTTAACAGAGTAACATGCTGACATGCTGATCAATGTTAAACCGCAAAAATCAGGGTGATAAATTTTGTTCGCTTCATAAAATTCGATGGGTATATTTTCAAAAAGATACGCATCAACGTCTTATTCATCTTCATTTCGAATATCGTCTGGCCGCAAACATAGTAGAGGTAGGTCAACACAAATCGAACAAAGTCGTTTTTTCAATCCAAAATATAATATTCATATATCTACATAATATACGGTTATTTACGATAAAAAACTGAAGATGACATCGACGAAGCAACCGGTTTACCAAATCTGATATTTATCTCGCAAACTGCATTTTTTTTTTTTTCTTCATTTGGCAACTGTCCAGCCGTACTTATCATTTCCACCTTTTCTGCTCCCGTTAGCGTAACTTAATATACGAATAGGTACAGCTAATGAACCCCAACCATCGTACTTGAACCAATTAGACTAAGTAGGTGAAACAAGAAAATATTCTGATAAGAAAAGCAAAACGAAAATAAAATCGCCTTTCGATATGCCAGTTTGACGATATTTGCTCAGTAGCTATAAAAAATTATTGGTTTTTTTTTGTCTTATTTTTTTTTTTTTTTAAACCATATTTCTAATTACCTGTTTACATATTTCCGGGCAAATTTAACAGGAATTTAGCGACCTGCACGTCGTCGTCGTTCAGTCATATGGATAAGAATAATTCGAAGAGTAACTTGTGTGAAAACAGCTGCAGTAATTCTGAGGCTAAGGTGAGTGCGGCATCCGGTATCTGTAAGACGGGCACGTTGAAACGACATAAAATATCCGGTAGCAGTGCCGGGCCACACTCTAAAATTACGACTTCGGTGCCGTCGCCTCCGCCGCCGCCACCGCCGCCACTGCCTCCAGAAAGAGCCGACAGTTTAATTAAGCATCGAGAAGAGAATGAACTTAAATCGGCTCCGTGGTTTCAAGCCGGCATTCCTAGGTAAGAAGCGTTAAAGGGCGAAGGTTATATGATGTTCTATAGACTACTATGGTACTATAATATCTATAGGTAGATAGCCTATAGTCCAACCAGTTGAGTACAAAAATGCATATTATTTGTTTCACTGCATTATTCTGAGTAGGTGGGTACTTGAATTTTTTTTTTTTTTACTTTACATAAACAAGTGGAAGTGGATTAGGTAAATCTCCTCGTTATGAGATTCTAAAATTTTCACCTCCACTTCGCATGCCACAAGTGGCACAAATGTGCTAATTTATCACGTGTATCTGTTGCCAGTCTTGATATTACAGCAACAAAAAAGTCATTAAAACATATTTGACACTGACTGAAATTAGGTTAGATAACTTCTTAAAAGGTATACTTGTACAGTGTATTGGGTGATAACCAGGACAAAGACTTGTAGGTGGGTAGGTATGTGTTTATAATTGGAAAATATTATTTAAGAGCTCTAAAAATATGCATTAAAGTATAGTTACGCATTTATAATTTTTCACCCAAATTCGTTAAAAAACGAAAAAATGTATGGGTACAAATATGCGCTCAAAATTCGAAAAACCGATCACAATAAACATATTTGCATCATTGAAATAATTGAGGAAAAACAAAATTAATAACTTTCGTCTAAATCTAACAAAACGTAAATGAAATGAAAATTTTTATGCAAACAAAAAATAATAATTTAACTTAAATAAGAAATAGTATATTAGGCAACTAAAGAGGAAAGAGAAATGTCTGCACTCGATCAAATAGTGTATTTTTATTTGCATTATCATAGGTTGTAATAGGTGTTCTTAGAGTGGTGTTATAAGTGATGTTTGAAAAAGCAATTTGGCAAACTTCTCCGTAGTGCCTAGATATACATCCTGGCCCAACACCCCAGGGACCTGTGATCAAATCCTTATGATAATGAACATTTTTTTGTAACTTTATTTTTTCATATTATTCCTTTGTTTTTATTTTCTCGTTGTATCTTTCAGAGTGTATTAGCAAGATTGTTCATTATATTGAGAAAAAAAAAACTTATTTAAAAGTCAGAAGTCTTGTCTTTTTAATTCTCTCGAGTACTTTTCTTCCATCATCTTTTTATGGATCTAACTGGAAACACCCTCAAAGACATTCTCTTTGTTTGTGTAGGGCGTTACAGGCATGCGCACATCTACAATTTGACCTCGTGTATGTGTGAGCCTAGCTCAGTATTAAAATTAGACTAGTGATGGTGAAAGCCTAAGAACCAAACAGTGTGTTTGCCCTACATGATGTAGGGACTGGCCACACAACCTACCCCAGTGTTGCCAGATGTATGGCTTCAGCCGTAAACATACGGCTATTTTAATGTGAAACGGCTGTACGGCCAAAGGTTGGGCTGTACAACTAAATGTACGGCTTTTGAACCTTCATAGGAAAAAAAAATTATTTTAACGGAGAATTAGAAAGTTTGTAGCCTCATAGCTCTATGGCTCTCTAAACAGTTGATGAAAATTATTAACTCATTAATTATAGGAACATAAAAATTTCTGAAAAGTATGAACTTGGCTTGTTGTCATGATGGCTGCAGTTTTTCTAGATTTTAATGATTTTATTAATTTCTTTGCAATTTAATTTTCAAGTATTTTATTGACTGTTTTTAAATGTTTTGCTAATGGAACTTTCAAAGTAAATGTTATTCATATTTTCACTTAAACGGAGATCGGAGCAGAGTTTATTCTATTAAGAAAAATTTCAAACTTATTCCTTCCATTCCATATAATCACAGTTATCGTACGCAATTGTTGGAGAATCATTGATTATAGAAAGCTGACATTTTTTGGAGTCATGTAAGTATGTTAGCTGAATATTCTGTGAAAATTTGGTTGAATTCGTACATTTTATTCTCAATGTATCGCTGAAATTCTGTTCGAATTATGTGATTCAAATGATATTAATTCAATCTACGCTTATCTGGGGAACTTTCAACGATATTTCAAGAATAAAACGTATGAATTTAGCCAAATTTTCAAAATATTTTCAGGTAACATCTGTCAATAACCCAGTAAAATTTCAGCTCTTTATGATTAAGGGTTCTCTCACAATTGTATTCGATGTTTTTTTGTTTTTTTTCTTCATCAATGCAAACTGATTTTTTTTTCATTAAGACATCAAATGGAAAGGAAACATGTCAATTAGGGAAAAAATGTCAAAACCAATCCCAAAGTCATGTCATACCCCATCTTATCTCCAAAAAAAGTTAAGAAAAAGTCAACACTGCAAGATGTACGGCTCTGGATAGTCATATATGGCCTTTCAAAGGTTTGTGTACGGCTATTGTACTCTCAAAATCTGGCAACACTGACCTATCAGCAAATGTAGTAGTACACTCGTCATCACTGGTAGGAAGTCACCATACACAGATGCTTGTGGAGGAAAGTGAGCAATTATCAACGAGTGTAAAGTTTTCAAACACAAGTTGATAATTGCTCACTCCGACCAAGTTGCCTATGATACTAAATTAATTAAGAAAACAAAAATATGTAATTTTTCACCAAAAATTACGTTCTTGTTGTGTTTTTATCAATTTTGAGTTATTTGCATTCATGCATATCAGTTGTGATTGTTATAAAAATTTGGTGATAAGGATATATGGTAATAAATAGTGAATAATTCATTTTATTTTTCTCCCTTGGGAAGTACAGTAACCACTTTACCAGCACAGATAAGGTAGTTGGCATAACATTGCTTCTCCCCTTAAACACAGCAGAATGAACACCTACATTTTTTTCTTCAATTAATATATATATTTTTTTTAAATTTTGTGAGGAACAAAAATTTCATTTTGAAAAATATACTGGAAAGACGCATTTTCACCAACATGCATAATATGTGGTAAAAAGTATTTTTCCCAACACACGAACATGTGCAATTAGGGCAGACGTCTGATTGGTTTGATGGGAGGAGCTAAACATTTTTGTTGTGAAAACAAATACTTGTTTTGGTCCCACTATTGACATTTACTTCCACTAAACAATTTTTTCCCCCTTTTCAGAAATTCTTAATTTTAAGCCTCGAAAAGAATTACTTAATTGTGTATTTTGTAACATGTGTAATGAAAAAGATATTATCCCAAAATATGTGAAAATATATGTTTATTCCAAAATATGCAAAAATAGGTGAAATGAAATTGGAATTTTTTGAATGAGAAGACTGCAAATCCCAGAAATATTTCATAAAATACCCTTTAGGAGTTAGTAAAAAAAAATATATCTTTACTTGAAAATCCTTGCCTTGTGATAACAAATTACGAAGCCATAATATTTGTAATAAAAAAGTTATGCAGTATATTCCTTGAAGACGCTGACTCGCAATAAACTATCTCGACCGTTGATTTTGAGTGGATATTTGGTCGACTAAAAACTGGACACAAAATCATAGAACTGTACGTAGAAACGATTGTGATTTGACCTGAAAACGAAACTACTAATTACAAAATAACACTCAATCCAATGGAGCTGGTGTCACCAAGGAAATTAAACTGGCTTGTTTAAACTCGCCGGAACTCTTCTATTGCAGTTTTTCGTAGTTCTGAGTTCTGTTCATTGAATTTTATTTATAATTCATTTTTGGGCCTTTGAAAGTTTTAAACGGCCTTATAGAATACAGAGAATATTTTTTTTTTTTAAATTCTCAAAATCTATAGGAAATAGGCTGTTGGCTTATATGATATATTTCTTAGGGAATCGATAGGGCAGCTGAATCAAGTAATAAAAATGGTAGCTCATATTGTAATTTTTTTTTGTAATCTTTGAAAAATACAAAAAAATTGTAGAAATTTTCAAGAATTTTGTGAACGCTTGAAAAATTCTCTAAAATTCAAATACACAACCGAATGGCACCAAATTTGTTTCTGTAGTGACTATAAGTCTACCTATCTGATGACACAAGCGGAGCTATTGTACCTGCGTAAGTAAGCTAAAAGAGAATAATTTTGCGAATAGTAACAAGAACAATTTAAAAATTTTCTTAATCTCGTATTATCGTTGCATCAATCGTCTGTGACACCAAGACGTCATACATCATTAATTCAGCTGCTTCACTTATTATGAGCCATTAACCTCACCTTGAGCGAAAGTCAGTGTACGTATATTATAAGTTACCTGTATTAAAAAATTTTGAATAATATCGACATCGCTACTATAAGTTACATTGTTTCTTTAAAATTTTCTTGGCAAACCAGTGCTTAGAGAAGAAAAATTGTTTGTTAATTTGAGGAAGTTTCGTAAAATATTTTTTAAACTGAATTTGATCACGTTCTTCATTTGAATGGCTGCACTGTTAATGTAGGCTTAATTCAATTCTTGAACAAGTGATAATAGTTTGAAAAGTGTTACTCTCATAAGGTCATCACGTACTGCTAAGACTAATAGCCTATAATTATACTTCAGCTACCAACTCACCTAACTGATTTCGAATATTATTTTCAATTTGTATAAAGTTTCAAAATTCTTTGTATAGTCAAATGATTTGTTTGATTTTTCAGAGAAATCACTCTGGAGGTCCTAAGTCAAGAGCCGGTAGGCGCGTTTATGGTTCGTGAAAGCACCACTAAGTCAGGCTGTTATGCATTATCCTTACGAGTTCCCAAGGAGTACCATCCGAGAGGCATCGCACACTATTTAATCATAAGGACCAATAAAGGGTATAAAATTAAGGTAAACTTTCAAATATCTTCAAACTGACTTTCTTACTTTCAGGCTCATTTATTTTTTCACAATTTTACACAATTATGGGTACTCTTGAAAAACTTTAAGAAGACTGTAATGTGTAACGTAATTTCGGAAGATTAATCAAAACTATTTTAATGCATTAAACAAAAAAGGAGAGGAGAAGTGGACACCTAATTCAGTTAACTCAATGTCCAATAAACCATGAATTTGCCATTTGCGTTCTGGCTGTTTTTAAATGCTTGAAATGGATTCTAAGTTTCAAGCCAATACCACAACAAGAAATTTATGTTGTGGTATTAGCCTAAATGCATAGAACGCATTGTAAAAGTTTCTCAATTCCCCAATGCATTCTGTGTATGACTTTTAATGCCACAACACGAATTTGCGTTTTGGCATTCGATCAAAAGGAAGAGAAGGCGCTGGGAAGTTTCTCAGTTCCACAACGCATTCTGTGCATTAAGCCCTGTTTACAATACAAACAATAATGCTTAAAATGTAGAAAGGTCCTTTGACAATGCATGTTTTTGTGATCTGCTGATAAAAATGAAATGTTATTCCATTAACACTCGCGTCGTTCAAATCATTAAGCCTTGTTTTTTTGTGGAACAGCATCACATTTTTATCAGCAGATTACAAAATCTTGCATTGTGAAAGTGTCACTCTACATTTTAGGCGTTTTTTTTTTTTTTTTTTTTTTTTTTTTTTTTTTTTATTGTGAATGGAGCTTTACTTTTATCGTGGCCACAAAAGTAACGCGCAGAAGGCACCTAGAACACTTTGTGGAATTTAGAAACTTCCACAATGCATTCTATGCATTTAGGTTAATACCACAACACAAATTTCGTGTTTTGATATTAACCTGTAGCTCAGAACGTGTTCTGAACCGTTTAAAAACAGCTAGAACACAAATTTTTGCACTTTGGCAATTTTTAAATGACAGAACATATTCTGAACATTTTTTCACTCGCTGAGCAATTTCAGTTTTTACTCCTAACATGTAAACCACATTGTACTGATGAAAAATCTCAGTATGTATATTTCTCTGACAACTTTAACCACCTTTATGCCTGTGTTGTTTTTCAGTTTCCTAATAATCATAATATAACAGCCAAATTTCAATTGATTTTTAAAAAATACCCTTCTCAGCCACCCTGTATCACAGCCACTCTGATAGAAAAAAATGTTTGAATACTTCTTTTTCGCAAATTTTATATAGGTTGTGGTGACCTGCTACACCTTGTCCATCCATGTAAGTATAAAATATATTTGGAAGCTACATCTGATGCCATGTGATCAAGTTCACCGTTTATGACTGGAAAATGTGTAGGATGCTGGTTCGAATGCCCCAGCTGGAAGTCCTACATATGGTGACTCTTGACATTTGCTGGACACACATGCACTGTAGCGGTGTATGGTGGAATTCACTTCCCCCTTCCTTCCATATATTTCCAGTAAATAGCACCCTACATTTAGGAAACTGTGCCTGAATAGGTAGTGTAAGTCTATGTGTGCAAGGTTTAAGTGGTATTTTGTTGGAGTTGACTCAACGTCCCACAGCACCCCACGATACATCATATCATTCAACTGCTGTGAATCTCTCCATGGGGGAGTGCGTCAGGACTCTCCGTACCCTGTCCGTTTATAAAAATTTATTGGCTGGCTACAGCCATCAGTGGAATAGCCGTGCAGTTACATTCAACGCTTTTGGACTGGAAAATATATAGGATGCCAGTTTCAATCTCCAGGCCTGCAGTCTTACGTACTGTTCATTTTTTCAACATTGAATTACTTTTATTGTACGTAAATAGTTTTTGCAGAAATTTGAAAAAACCAAAATTAGTCACGTATTTGAGCTCATTGAGGTGGAAGCACAGTATATGTTTGGGGATAAACCAATTTATCACTCATTCAAGTATCTCTCCCTTCCATTTCCTAGGAGTGAAAAATTCTTTCTAAACCCCGTTATTCGATTGGGCTGAACCATCACAGATTGGCCACACAAACAATATTTTACCATTTTAGATGTAATATCACATATGCCTTGCTAAAAATAAACAACATCAATTTAAAACGAAAATTTTCCTCAAATTTCATTTGGCTTTACGTTTGCATTACAAATCGCTGCTCTGTGAACTCCACAGAGAGTTACTTGCCTTCTCCTTTTTAAATATCCTAAAGTAAAAAAAGAAAAGTTCTCTTTTTCTCAGTCTCTATTTTTTTTTGCGAATCGTATTATGAAAATGAGAAAATAAAGAAAAGAAAAAGAAAAGAGAAAAAAATCAGGTTTTTTGTGAAAATAGAGACAGAGATATCACACACATACACACACACTCACAAAAACACACAAAAAAAAAGGTTTCATATCTTTTCGCTGGTATATATGATGGTATTACGTCAGTACGTCAAAACGCTAAAGCATTAAACGAACTTTACCATAAAAAGAGGATTAAATTGAATATATATACTGTATGTGCGGTATAACACACACACGACGACGAGATGATGAAAAAGGGATGCTGGTAATGGGGCGAGAGGATACGAGGATGAAAAAGATGACAATACGTGCCAACAAAAAAATTGTGTATATATATATTCAGTAAATGCCATTGTTGCTGCGGTGAACAATAGAAAAACTTTCGTTTGCGGTCAGTAATCTCGAAGTAATGACCATTGTGCAGTTATCCTATATTCGTATCGTTTACCGTTTTACCATTTCTTTTTTTTTTTTTTTTTTTTTTTTCTTTTTTCAAATAAAGTCTGGTATTTCATGGGCATTGTTATAACTATACAAACGTGCATTTGAATATTTTCAAACGGCGTTTTGGCCATGTTGACAGGTCCGATGTGCCAGGACATGCGACGACTTTATGCCCCAAGTCCATAAATTTTAACATTTGCTCTCACTCAGAGGCTACCGGACGAGTGCGCAAACCGGATGTTTCCTGGGGTACATTTGCGCCAAATCGTGCATTTTAACAAGAACCAAATTGGGCAAATAATTTGGTACAAATCAATGGGCCAATTCTCTAAATGAGAAAATATCAGAACACAAACGACTTCAGGACGAATGCGCAAACCGGATGTTGCCTGGGGTACATTTGCGCCAAATCATGCATTTTAACAAGAACCAACTTGCGCAAATAATTTGGTACGAATTTTCCAATCCTCTAAATGAGAAATTATCAGAACACAAATGACTTCAGGACGAATGCGCAAACCAGATGTTGCCTGAGGTACATTTTAACAAGAACCACATTGCGCCAGTAATTCGATACAAATGCGCCAGTCCTGTAAGTGAGAAAATATTAGCGCGCAACGGCTATTGTAAGTGGTCTTTCAGGTGTCTGTGGTACGATTCTGCTCCGTTTGCAGTGCATGGTGTATCTGCGCAGGGAAGGCTAAACTCGTAAATCTGGAGGGAATAAACTTTGAGGTTTAACCTGAAAATTAGCAAGATAATCAAGCAAGTCCGCCATTTGTCCATCTACTGCATCTGCGGGTAATGAAGATATAAAATGTTTCTATATACGGCAGACAATAAAATTGTTTCAAGTATTTATCCTCGTCCTTGTTCCTAATGTATTCTTGTATCAGGCTTAATGCATGAATGTCTCAAAAAAATGCTTTCCCAAGATAAAAAATGCAAATAGTGCTCAATTTTATATTATTCTGGAAAAATTTATCTGGCTGCATTATGTGGGCTACCTGGTCAAAATTTAAAACTATTTCTGCTCGAGTTGAAATTAACACATTTTGGTTTTTTCTTAGAAAACAATATGTAAGCAAAAGGTACAATTATTATGGCCCAAAAGTGTCCCTTATTTTAACTCAAAATGGTACGTTTTCATTTTCAACTTTTGACAGGTTGGCGCATTTGAGGTATAGCGGGACACAACCGCCGTTGTAAGTGATCTTTCAAGTGTCTTTGTTACAATCCTGGTCCATATTTAAAAACTACTTCTACTACTTCTGCCGAAGTTAAGATTGACATATTTGTGTTTTTTCCTTCGAAAGCAATATTGACTGAAAAGGTACACTTATTTTGGCGCAAAATGGTACGTTTCATTTTAAACTTTTTACAGGTTGGCATATTTTAGATTTATCCCACTCAGGCATACAGTAATAAAATTTTATCTAATTTCTTTGCAATCCTTTCAAACAATTAACAGTGTTTATATGGGTGCCAGCATATTAAACCCTAATGGGAAAGATGTTCTGAGTGATGTTTTTATATAAATTTATGTTTTTCTCTCAACGAGTTATGACATCACGAGTTCTCATAGGTATTCTACCAAAAAATCAAATCTACTTTTATTACGAACCATTTTCGAAGTTAGCATATTATATTTTTCGTATGAAAAGCTTTAGCTAAATGAAATTTATGAAAATTTGGCTGAAAAAGAAAACACTTTTTTTAAATTTAATTTTTTCACTTACGATGTTCTATTTTTGGAAGAGTTGAAGCTTGAGGATCCTCTACCTAAAATTCAACTCCCAGCTATGAAAAATATTATATTTGTACGAAATTTGGATTAATATAACTCATAAGGTGTTTTATTTTTTTGGTGGGTTGTGGTACACGCCGGATTGGAAATTATTTACAGCCGAATGTTTCGAGTCAAATTTCAAGTTGGAAGGGAAAAGAATCGAATTTTCTTTAGAGTGGTTAGAACCAAATCCAAATAGCTAAAAGAAATTGAACAAAAACCATATTTCCCCCATTTTATGAAACTGAATTGAGACTGAATCTTTATGAAGTTTGAAGAATGATTTTCTATGTAAAAATTCAGTTCCTGGCCTGGAGAGCGAGAAAATCATTTTTTTTTTGTGACACGTCTTGGGCCTCGTAATTCGGTGATAATCGTCACCAAAATTTGTCACAAAATGAAAATCTTACGGCTGACTATAGGTTGAAGGCAGAATACTTCAGAAGAGAAATTTGTCAAATAACGGTAAAGTGATCAAATTTGAACAAGCAGAGAGCTGGAGGTTCAGTCCTCTGGAAAAGAACTAAGCTCAGAGTCCCGGAGGACGATGCTCCCCGACACCTAACTCAACATGTAGGTAAATAACAGTGGAAAATTGTGTTGTCCAGAGGGAAGATCCTTTTAGTAGGTCAGAGGGCCAAGGTGGTTGAGCTATTTTGAGAGATTTAGGGTTGAAAGTCAGAATGGCAGGTGATACAGCCCCTTGGAAGCTTTTTGCACTTGTTATACATTGCACAACTTTTTGATCAGTTCCCAAAAGTAAATCCTTCAGAGAATATAATTGCAGAAAAATTTATGGTTCTTTATTTCGTATTTTTTGTAAAAATTTTTAATTCGTTTTACTGACAGTGCCGTCATAAATATACGTACTTAGTGCAATCAATATTTTCGAAACTGTGTTAACAACATTTTTTAATTTTCTTTACTTTTCCATTTTCCAGGGTTTTACGAAAGAATTTTCCACGCTGACTGCCCTAATTACTCATCATTCTGTGATGCAAGAACTATTACCATGTCCGCTGTCACTCAGTCGATACAATCCGAGCTTCACTAAATCTGATTCGAATAAAGATTTTGAAGATATTGATTCCGATCCAGATTACAATACGTTGGCTGATTTCAGGAAAATGATGGCTGACCTAAATGTTTAAGGTAAAATGATCACAGCGTTTATGTTCTCGCGCTCATAAACATCGCAGCCACCTTCGATATGACGAAAAAGTGCAACATTCGAGTTCTTAGTTCTTCGGGGGGGGGGGGGGTTAGAAATCAAAAAATCAAAAAATAAAATGAAACTAACTTTCCTTCCTACCAGAATTCTCCTACGTTTCCTCTTTCCGACCATATATAATTCATCATATTTTTCACGTAGTTTTCATTTCAAAAAATTTCATTGAAAATGTCGTTAAAATTCCAATGTATTAACTGGAAAAAAAAAAAAAAAATTAAAATTTACTGCTGTCACTGGGATTTGAACTACCAACCTCCCAGTTTTAAAGCGCGGCTGTTATCGTTACGCCGTAACTCAATTTATTGACATCCGAATGTACTCATTGCGCACACACTATTTTTATGACATTTTACAAACTCTATTTCCCCCCAAAGAAAATTATTTTCATCTTAACACTCTCGCTGCCAGACAGGATTTCACCAACATCAATGTAAAAAATTTTTTGAGTCAAAGTTTGAATCTCATTTAGAAGAGTCTAGATAACATATATTTATCATTTTTTCATCATACCATCCTATGTAAGGGAGGTTTTCACCCGTGTGCAATATAGCACACATGGCCTGAAGAGCTAAAAACATACTTTCACCCATGAGCAATCTAGGTGGTAAATACAATATTAAGAAACTGATAATACCTTTGGGAATGCCTCAACAATTGAGAAACAATCAATGTACTAAGCTGAAAAGGTACTTTTCATATATCACTCTATGGCATTCTTGAAACACGCATCTTTTGTTACTATGTTGCCAAATTTCTCTACTATTCCAGAGTTAAATGTATTCAAGCCAGTAGAATCTGAAAATCACATTGATTTTAATGTAAACTGTGTTCTGTACAGCACACAATCAAAAATATGTTGGTATGATCCGTGTGCAATACAGCAAACATAGTGTGAATGGCAATCAGATTTGTGAGCAAAGGTGCACACATGGCAGCAAGAGTATTAAAGTATATTTTTCTCAGGATTGACAGAAGCGATATTCATGATTTTTTTTAAATTTATTACTTGAAAGGTCCTATGAAAACTGAAGAAAGGATTTTTTGAAACAATCTTTTTAAAATGAAATAGATGATTTTTGGTGCTGAAAAAATGCAAAAAAAAAAACCATTTGATAAAAAATATCAAAAATCACGCCCTAATTATTTAAATCCTAAACCCCCGCGTTACAGTCTGAGTTAATGTTGGATGAAAGTGTGATCAAAATCTCAGCTCTATATCTCTTGTTTGTCTTGAGAAAAATATACCTTAATAGGGGCAATTTAACATTTAAAATAGCTGATTTCCAACTCCCCTTAACAATTTCTGTTGATGGCGTGTTGTTAGTTGAACATTAAGGTTTTTAGTTTTTTGCGTAAGTTTAGGGAGGTAGGAGTTGTTAACAGAGAAAAAAAACCCATAATAAAAATGATCGGTTTGCTGGTTGTCTAGAGAAGATTTAAATGTCGGTGTTGGGCGATAATTCGATAGCACATTCGAACTATTGATAGTTTTTCAAATATTATCAATATTATTTGAAACTTTATAAAGTTTCATGTTTATACATGACTGTGGGGACAATACTCGTATGAGGTAATAGGGGCTCGCATCCCTCGACAACAGTCACCGCCCAAAGGCTGGCAATAATCGTCTTTATGACGTTAAACGAATTTACACTGGTGCGTTTGTATGTTCATACCTGAACGTACGTACAGGTAAGATACATTGCACGGGCCGAGATCAATTACCAGATAACGATCTTGGTGATGTCATGGACTGGTACCAAACGCGCTGCGTCGTTTCTTATCACCTCGACAGAGGCAAGAAACGACGTAACGCATGACATAATTACGTACATGTACGTATGCATGTGTGTTTGTGTGCGTGTGCCAAATTCTGTATATAAACTCTCAGAACCGGCTCAAAAATCGCCAGTGTTTGCCGAGGATTTGGCTCTCCCATACTTAACCGTATGAAGTGGCAGAACACGCAAAATACTGTTGAAAACCTTCTAGTGTGAATTTCTCTCACAACAAGATATTCCACAATGACGATTAAATTTTCCAAAAAAAATCAAACGTTTTAGAACTGTACAGATACAACCTGCTGAAAAACCTTGGACTAGCAATTAATTTTGACCAAGGTACGTGTACATGTTTCAAGATTTAAGACCGAAATTGTTTCTAACATTAATAATTTAAAATTTCCATGAGAGGTTTAGGAAGGCAGGATGTCAAATTTTTAAAATTCAACCGAAGATGTAAAACACTCGATACCAAATTGATACATAAATCAACTTCTTCTTTGATATTTAACAATACAATTACTCCCTGAGATTTTTCTACTTAGTCTAACGTTACAATTTGAAACCAAAGTAAAACAAGTTTCTTCATTAACCTATAGTCTCGAATTATTACGTGGAAAAAAAAAAGAATTTATGACCTTTCCATTCACGATCCAATTTGTTTCTGGAAAAATAAAATTCTAACAAGAAAAAAACTATAAAAAACTATCAATAGCATTTTTTTCCACTATCGCCCAACACTAATAAATGTTATTTAACAAAGTATGGAAGTACAAAAAGATGAAAGTTCATCGACGCGTGAGATTAAATTACAACCCGTGTTACCACACTGAACGACGTTAAGGTTGACAGAGAGGAAAATACGATTAAGAAGAAGTATGGCGTTTAGTATCACCCGTTATTGTAGGGGCGAGGGAATGAAGATTGGTTATAACCAAATAAAGTTCTTCGAAGCAACAAAAAGTCTAAAAATTAACAGCGCCGAATAGAACCAGAAAAAAATATTTTTTTGTTCAGAATTTAAGGAAGTCATGCAATACAAAACGCGATCATATCTTTAGAAAAGAACGTTTAGTCTGAACGAACTCAGCCCAGTGGAGTATGGAAATTAGACGAGTGGGGTCTGGAAGTTCGGCACATTTTGAAAAGTTAAAGTTCTTTTCGAGTTCTATTCCGGAAAAAAGAGCAGCCTCTTCGGAGAACATCTGGTATATCAGAAATAAAACATAAAAACCTTCTATTATTAGAAATATGCTAAATATTTTATATGTTACTCTATACTGAACAAAGCTAATGTGAATTGCTGTTGTTTTTGTATCCAAACGACAATGGTGTTGTTACTGATTGCAAATTTTTGAAGTGAAACTTCTACAGGGATGTAAACTCGATGACGTGAAACGAAATCGTTTCATATATGAAACAGAAATGCGCACACACACACATACATACATATATACATAAAAACCTACGCACACACACGCACAGCAACAATATGAGAGGAAAGCTGTATAATCACTTAGACTGCCTCCAGGAATCTGGATTTCTTTGGCGCGCTTCGAATTTGTGGCAACACATTTTGTGCAGTGCAAAAATATGAGGAAACATAAAAGGTGCCTCCATACTAAAACTGTTTCGCATTTGGGGCAATTTAAATTTTCCGTCGTCTCTAGAAAATGGTATATTATTTTGTATTGTAGATAAGTGACATGTTTTGACAAAAATAATAATAAAAGGTGGTTCGGGGGGTAAAGCCCCAAATTAAAAAAATAAATAAAAAAGTTAAAAAAAAGAAAAAGAAAAAAAGTGGGTTAGGGGGCAAAAGATGACAAAAAATTAAAAAACATAAAAGGTGCCTCCATACTAAAACTTTTTCACATTTGGGGTGATTTAAATTTTCTGTCACCTCCAAATCAGGGTATATTATTTTGTATAGTAGGTAGGTGACGTGTTTTGAAAAAATAAATAAAAAGAGGGTTTGAGGGGGCAAAACCCCTATTAAAAAAATTAAAAATATAATCATACAAGCACAACCCACACTCTCTTAGGTTAAAAAAAAACATATCACTTCATCCAATTATCACTCTTGGAAATTTCACTTCAAAACTGTGTCCACACAGTCTCATTTTTTTTGTTTATTTTTCTGTTCTAGGAATGATAATGATAATACGTACGTGATACCATGTGAAGAAGCAACCAGAATAGTCAGTTTTGCAACAACGATAAAGTTGCTAAAAATATTTCGAAAAAACTGTAGCTCAATTTCGCGTCGATGCGTTGAAATTACCATTTCTTTTTTTTCTTTCTTTTTTTTTTTTTTTTTTGCAAATAAACTAATTAAATACTTCATTCGTGTCTGAGTTGACAGTGAAAATTTAATTCCTAAATTTTGTTCCTCGTTACAAACTGTCGCCTTGATTTATGTGTTGGAAAATTACCCGACTGCGACATGCTGAAAAAAAAAAAAAAAAACCACTATCTTTTATAGAACGTGAATTGTAAATCAAAAATCAAAAATCACGAAGGAGAATCTCATTGCATTAATGGACAAGAGTATAGGACTAATAATCTAGGCAATAAGTTTCTTTTTCTTATGTCGATGTAGTCTCGAAATTTTTATTGCTGTTTTTTTCTATCGATATTGAATAAATAATATGCAGCCAACATGAATTTTTTTGAAAGTTACTGTTTTACATAATTATACCTATTAGAATATGAACAGAAAATAAATTACAAACTGTCACTTCCATTTACGTTAGAACGAGATTCCAATTTGGCAAAGTAAACACTGAATTTTCAAAACTTGTTTCTAATTCTGTGATTCCTTTCTTCTTGTTTTCATCGTTCTTCATTATGCATAACCTTCAATGACATTGAAAAGGAAAAAAAAATTCATTGGAAATAATTTATTACGGTACCTACTCAGAAGTACCTATTCAACTTATTGAAAAATATAAATTCTGCAAGTCGGATACCTACGCAGAATCACATTTTTATTTCTAATTAAAGATAGTTAATAATTACCAGATTTTTTTTTAAGGATTTTAATGAAAAAGGAAAACTGTGAGAATATTTTCCAGTTTCCCATTACTTTGAACCGAACAACCGCACAAAGTCTACTTATTGGAGTGATTTAAATACTTGCCTAGTTTTTTGTTTTTTTCCTATAACAGTCTACCTACCTACGGAATTAATTTTTTATGGATTCAGTACTGCTGTTTTAATCAACAAAATATGTTTCCTACAATTAAAATTCTAATCAGTTCGTTGGTGGATGATTTCATTTCAATAGATAACGGGTACTTGATTACTTGGAATTGGAAAACGTCTCATTACCTAGTAATTAATACAAGATGGATGTAATTATTTACGTACATTACCTAATGAATGTGTTTGCTGACTTGCAACAATGTCATTTCGAACAACTGGGAAATATCAAAATTTTTTTGATAGTCAATATCACAGACTAAAAGAAGTTTATAATCCTTTTGAAAAATTTATCTACGAAATGCAGCTCAGTGCACATAATCATAATAATAGGTATATAAATAAATAAATACCCTTTATTTGTTCATTCAAAATTATGAATATGTTTTCTGCAGTACGATTAGTTTTGATACTATTAAATAAAATCATATAGCATCCACTTTATGTATAATAATTATGGTAAGGTTTAAAGGAATTTTTTTGGTGTTAACAATTGAGGAAAATTTGAATTTCTAATATTTCATTCAATAACTTGAACAATGATGATATACGTAATTCCTCAATAAAAACAGAAAATTTCATTTTCGAAGAAAGGCCAAATATTAAGCTGTCTACTTACGTTTTTAAAATTTTTTTTTTTTTATGAACGTTTGCCAACAAATTTACATTACCAGAAAAATTTCATCCAGAAGGCATTTATTTACCGTTAATTTTCACAAATTGAAAATCGTAGCAGCCATTTTCACAAAATCGATTAAGTTAATTACGAGAAATTACACGTTTACATTTTTTTGTTTTTTTAACCACCCTCCTCACTTATCACTTTAAAAAAAATTTGACTGCTGTTGCGAAAGTTGGTTTGTGAAAATGAGCGTCGTAAAAATAAATTTCATGAAATTTTCTTGTGAAAATAACCGTTGTGATCTTTGATTTGTGAAAATATGTGGTTGCCCTTACGAACATTGTTTGAAAGTCTGAAAATCTGTTGAACAAATTATAGCTGCGTATAAATAAGAAACACATTTATAGAAAGCCAATTTATCCTTTGTTTGATCCAATGCGAAATATTATAAAATAAATTTCAAAGAAGAATAGTCCCTCAAAACACACTAATAGCTTACCTTGTCTATTTTCGTCTGTTTATCTGTTTTGATCAAATCTTGGGATCAATTTTTTACCCACTTCCTTTAATTTATCCGACCTAAAACTTCGTGCACTCGTGTTTACTTAATGACGATAAAAGTTCCTTTGTAACGTTTGAAATTGACTGAACCATGCGATGTGGGCCAAAATTTGATTGAAAAGTTTACATAATAATAATATCTCCTATATAATAAGCATCAGAATAGAAGAATAGGGGAAATCCTGAAGAAAGGAGTTGGTGACGTCGTAAAATAAATTAACAAATGAAAAAAAATCAAGTAATTGGATAGTCGGTTATATTTTCGTCTTTGTGCTGTTGAGCGTATAGCACATCATCAAAAGAATAGAGGTTTTTAACAATGTGATTTAAAATTAGTGGATAAAATATATATTAAATAAAAAAAAAACTTTTAGAAACCAAGTTTTCATCTAAAATGCACTAAAAATGTAGAAAATAATTTTTAATACTTTTGTGAAACTGAAATTTGAAGAATTTTTTGAATAATAGAAATAAATGTGTGGGTAGCTCAAACAAAATAATAGCTGTAGTATTTATGTTACTTAATCAATTAGTTCTATCATTCACAAAATTCTTAATCGCATTTCAACTTTGTGGAAATATTAAAAATCATTTTTTATTTTTTAGCGCATTTTAAATAATGAAAGCTGGTTTTTAAAAGTTTTTTTGTATATTATTTGGGTATATATATTTATTTATTTTTCATCGCATAAGTATAACGAAATTTCAATCACTTCTTTCAATAACCCAAAGGATATACATAACCACTTAATTATTTATTCATTTGGTCATAAATTCATTAACTGAAAAATTAATTTAAATTGGTTTATCAAAATCATGTTCATTTTGTCCAAGGTGGCAACATAATATGAAATACCTGTACCTCAGTTTTTTCTGCTGAAAAAGCACTTATTTACCTATTCTAGTATCAAACAATAATAAAAAATAAGAATCTCAAAAATTCTGGTTTCAATATTCAAGAAAAACTAAATGTATTGAATCTGCCTTCCCTTTAATTACTACTATTACTTCTACGTGGCATGAAAATCAAATTGAAATGAATCGTAAATTATTGAGAATCAATTAAGGTTATACTTTCGAATTACCATTTACTCAATAATATCTTTCCTAATTGGCCGAAGAACTTTTCGCATTCAACGTTTTTATGCCCGGCACTACTCCAAAAATCTATCTGAAAATTTCTGTAAATAGGCTAACGAATAAATTACTGTTTTTACAACTTAAAAAAAAAAAAAATTATAAAAAATAAAATTTTTAACTCAGTGAAATTTTATTTTCTAGTTTTAATTAAAATTGTAATTTCAGTAGATTTCATAAATTGAAGATAAATTATTATCAAAAATTAAATTCCTCGTCTTCAGACCTCAAAAAATTCAAGCGTAGACCGTTAACGAAAAAAGACTCACCCGACATTTTTACACAAATTGACTATATTTTGTATCGAATGAAAGAGTAGGCAATTCTACATCTAAATATTATGAAGCAAAAAAGCCTCATTTCTAATAACAAATACAAAATTTTATCGAATAAAGTTCTTTCTAATTACCTCATTTGGTTATTTCCCCGCACTTTACTGAGCAAAAACACCTCATTTGAAAAAAAAAAAAAAAAAAAAAAAAAAGGAAAAATCACTTTATTTGATTTGGTGAGATTGGTTTGTTAAGCAAAATAAAATCGCCTCGATTATTTTTGCTGTAATAATATTTTTGCATGAACTAAAAAAAAAAAATGAGCTGAATGTTAATCAAGAACAACTCATCTTTCGGATTAAAACACCTTGACGACAAATATTCTGCTCAGTTGTCGAGCAAAAATGTCTTATGTGCAATTTCCAACAGAGAATGATCAAATTACTGAAATATAATTTAACCAACCTTCTCATGAAAATTCTATGATACTGAAAATTGAAATGCAAAAAAAAATTTTATTTGAAACAAATTTTATCAAAACTTCAATTCTACCATCAGGTCAAAGTTTTTTGGTTCCCCTCAAAAATTACTCAAATTGTAAATAAGTATTTTTTCGTTAACAGGGCAAAATATGTATAGACCAAGATTCTAATTCGAGCAAAAACTTTTGTAATTCGTTTGCGAATTGAAATTATCATGTTGTCCATTCACACTCATTTCATGTAGCCTATAATTCAAGAACAGGTATAAGTTCATATTTTCGATTTCATTCGTTAATCCTTTGCGGAGTCAGAATGGTTTTCAAAATATATATTAATTTCATCCAGAAAACACTTCGTACTTGTCACCAAGTGCTTTTCTTATTATAAATTTACTAGAAACGTAGCCAAAAAAAGAAAAAAATACCTTCGAATGTTAGTAAAATCGTTACTTTCACGTGCAAAATAACATCAAATATTAAAGAAATAAATGAAAAAATAAAAACTTTTCTACTAACACGATTTAAATATTATTCGTGCACCTATCGACGATTGTAAAAATAAAAATAAGTATCACAAAAGACAAACTGAAGGAGCCAGTTTTCAGTCACGTTAAAATATGGCTGTGATAAATTTAATTTAGCGCTCCTTTAAGTTCTTTGATTAACCTGAGCATGTAAGTATATTAAATGAATACCTAATGATATAAATTGTATAAATAACTCCATATCGTGAACGTTTGTTATAAAAATGAATTAAAAATATTGATGCGATTTTATTGAACAATTTCCTTATTCTGATTTTTATAAAGATTCATGTCTCAACATAAAATAATATTATGATGAAACTTTTCCGACAATATTAGCCGTGATAGTAGCTCCTGCGCACAATTTAATACTTCCCGCAGTACAAGGTAATGGAGGCCATTCCTATGCCTGAGATATTATGCGAAAAGATACTTCCTGCATTGCACGGAGGCATATTCAATAAGACTTAGCAAGGTGGCACTTAACATTTTACTTACGAAAATTGTTCTCTTGTATTATACGCTGTAGGTATTCTATACCGCACTCTTATCTATGTAACACAGTGCAGGTCGGTATGAAATTTGGTACACGTACTTGAATCTGGACGAAAATGAGGTCTGTTGTTTTTAGTGCGGATCGACCGGATGATACGTACGGTACACGTGCCTCTGATTAGTTGTACGAAAAAATATCAATTAGGTTTTCTTCGAAAATCTACTCATTAATTTTGTGCTCATGGAAAGACCCAAAGGTGGAAGTATGTACGTTTTTCGTTTTATAGCCCAATAAAAATTTTGGCACCATTTTTGAAAATTCATATATGTATATGGTAGATGCACCAATTTACAACAGTTTAAGAGAAATGTTGAATTTGAAGTGGCATAATTCAGCGAAGAATGAAGGTATGCGTTATGTGAATGCTTCATTACATGAATTATGGTCTGTAGAATCCTTAAAATTTGTATTCAAATCCTTGAATACCCTATGTACAACAAAAACACCTTATATACATTTTTTAAAGATAAACCATGAAAATCAGGATAATAAACAACAAATAAGTATGTACATTCCGAAATGACGAGACTCTTAATCTGACATGAATTATTGCTTTTTCAAAAAATTAAATTCCTTTAAACAATCGATATCTTCGATTTGCAATTGCATACTACTTGATAACCAAGAAATTACAAGGAGCTAGAGGAAATACAAAATTGATAAGGCTACTGTAAAACTACTATATAAAAAAAATCCTTATCAAAAAATTCTTTTGTTCTGTAAACTTTAGAAAATGCATAAATCTGTCAAATTTGTCTGGACATTGTTTAAGCCTATCCGTATCACATTACACAAATTGTAAAAAGTCATCAAATTCATCAAAAGAGCCACAGACCACCAATTTCCTCCATTTTTCATTAGACTCACACTACTCTGAAAATCAATTAGAAATTTTTTTGGAGGTGTTACCATCATACTATGGAAATCTTTAAGGGAAAAATCTAATCGGAAACTTGCCTATAAAACCACATTTAAATCATTTTTTCTTTATTAATTGTATAACTCTCATACAATTTTTTAACATTAATTGTTTATTGGATTTTATCGTTCTTCAAAGTTTTTCTGTTGATAGAAAATTTCAATAATGACTTTTGGATTTTTGTTACTTTAAAATTTCTAATAAAATAATTCCACAGTTTCCTGGAATTAATTTATTCATTTTTAATTTGGCAAATTTTGAATTGATCACGATTGAAATTTAAAAATGAAAAAATAATTTGAATTTTCTTATTCAAACTGAAGCAAAAAGCTATTGCAAACTGGTATCATGATTTTCCCTCCACTACATCAGCTTGCAACAGAATATTGCAAACTGGAAATACTAACAATCAATGAACCGTTTTGCAACAGGCATATAATATTTAATAATTTTAGCTAAATTAATCTAAAACACTGGTTTTCATTAATATCGAAGTGTATTTACCACTTTGGAACACTAAAACATTCATACTACATATATCAATTATTCCCATTTAACTGAGCCTTATTCATCACCTATTGTGCTGACTTCTTTCAAGAAAGATCACTTCTTACATTTTCATCTATATGTCGCAGATGAAGTACTGATAATAGATGGGATTCAAAGAGTATGTCTCAATATTTGTGATAAAAGTACTTCCAGCTGACAAATCTACTAATTCTTCTTATTTATAAGCCTTAAACTTCAAACTGTTATGAACTGGTACAGTGTTACAAACTGGTGCATCCATCCTATGATTTATCTGTATTCCGATCATTAAGTTTGAGTACTCATGGATGCGTGGATCTTGATGGTTTTTTGGGTTATACGTACACTTTATTCAGTCAAGTCAATAAATTAAAAAACTTGAACATTACACCATCTGACAATGACAATGAGTGAATTTTTACTGTAAGAAAGCAAATAAACTTCAATTTGACGAACTTTTAAATCCATCCCGTAGTAACAAATGAATCCATTACTCAGTGGGCAACAACTCTGTCAAAATGATTCATTCCCTAGTACTGTGCTGGTTTCTACTATGCTCACTAACATGCGTGAGAAACAGTAAAAAAAAAGTTTAAATTGTGCTGAAGCTATACAGGCTACATTCATTAAGAATTGATGTGTAAACATCATAATAGAGTGGTTGTGAGCATGTGCAACATGTTGCACGTGCACACATATACACACACACACAACCAAACACCTACACATCATGCATCACGCACAAATAAGAATTACGATTGTAAGAGTTACAGTCACAGAAATCTGAAAATATCCCCTACCATAGACTGAGCTAAGATGTTTACACATAAAAAAAAACTTTTTTCAAAAATTATTTGCCCAAATATTTCCAGTATATACTTACTGGCGTACATTTATAGGCATGTACTTCTGTAACGCTTTCAAGTGACAGTACTTACAAATATACTGAGTGATCTAAAAGTCGTGCAACCCAAACATTCAAATGTAAAAATTCAAAAAAAAAAAAAAGATAAAGGGCTGAAATTTTGCACTCTTGTAGGAGTGGGTTACTCAATTATTTATGCAAAATTTCAGCTATATATCTATAGTAGTCTAATTTTGAGTAATTTTTGATTTTTAATTTCAATTTTCGTATTTGTGGCAAAACAAACTTTAAAAATTTCAAGTGGCCAAAGTGTTTCAAAAATTCTGAAACTTGCCACAATAATGGAGGATGATTACCAGATTAAACAGGAAAAGTTTCACTTCCTTATTCCAATTTTTTTTTTTCAAGAATTTTCCTAGTGATCTGTACCCATAAAAAACGAATCAAAAAATTTTAACTGCAAAAATTTTTTTTAAATTTTGAAACATGGGACAAGGATAGGGAAAAGATTACTTAATTATGTGATTATGCAACTTTTTGTTTGCACCGAATAAAAAGTTGCCTAACTGCTGATTGCAGGTGTTATGAAAAAAACATTGACATATGAAAAATTGCATACCCAAACAAATTTAAGGAAACTGTTATGACAAAATTCTGCTGTAAAGTGAAGTACTGCACCAAAGCGCGGATCAATGGAGAGGATGAAATAAAAATTTTTTTATTTGTTTTGAAAGCATGGTATAGACCATGGAAAAAATTCTTAAAAAAACATGAATGAAGGTACTGAAGTGAAACTTTACTAATTTAATCAGGTAATCAGTCTCTATTATTGTACCAAGTTTCAGAATTTAATTTTTTAAGAACTTTTACCAATAAAAATTTTTCAAAATTTATTTTTCAAACATACAAAAATTATAATTAAAAATCAAAAATTCCTCAAAGTTATATTATTACAGATACAGAGCTGAAACTTTGCAAAAATAACTGAGTAACCAACTTCTGCAACTGTGCCAAGATTCAGCATTGTATCTCTTTTTTCAAAATTTTTATATTTGAAGGTTTGGGTTGCACGACTTTTGGGTCACCCGGTATATGGTTATCCTTATATTTCAATTTATGCCTAACTCTGAATCATTTTTCTTCTTCATTGCGCACCTGATTAATTGATAATTCTGAATTTAGATCGAACACATTTATGGTTTATGTACATATGTGAATTATTGATACGTAGCAGCATTGAGTACTCCCTAGTCACAATATAGTTACAGATGCCTACCTACAAAACAGATACTACTTAATTTTGGTAATGATTTATAGATTGGGTTATCTGATTTTCTGATAGGGTACACATGTCACAACCACAATACTCTCGTGTTAAACGAAAGACATAATTTTAGGCGAAAAATGTCCCTGAAAAATAATTTACATTTAAGGGCCGATAATTAGATAGGTACCGACATGTTGTTTGATTCTGCTTAATTTCATTTAATTAAAAATATTTCACTTTTCTGAGCTAAAAACTAGGGTCGTGGTAGATTATGGTGATGAAAATAAAATTATATTTTGCATGTTTAGAATTCGTCAATGAAAACACGCCCTGAAAAACACTTAGAAACTATATTTAAAGACAGTAATTCGTAATCGACAACTTAATATGATAGAACGAAAAAGGGTGTCTGGTATCCGCAGATACATCATATTGAAACCGACGAAAGCAAATTTATTTATGGTAATCAATCGTAAATGCACCTAGTAGATAGATAATATTTCGGCACAGTAATTAATTTCAATAAAATTTTTACGTCGTTCTAACAACGTATGGTTGAAACATAGAGAGGGAAGAGAGAAAATGGTAGATTGTTAGAACTGGTAGGTAGGTAAGTGGTTACAATTTAAATTTCAACGTTATATGGCAAAATCTGCGAAATACAAGAGTCGCAATCTTTGGCGGACAGATACGATGTTACCGGTTGATTTTTGATCAGATATAATACACGGTTGGCTGTGTACCGACATTCTGGCTCGTCAGCACACATGGCGTTTGTCTCTGAGAAGAAACTCAAGTCGCATGATAACGAATCTTGTTTAGCACCCTGTAATCAAAGTACAAATAGAATAAATCTTCGATTGGCATAAAATTATATAACGATTGCATAGGTTGAGATCATTGGTGGTCGGTAGGCTAATCATCTTCCTAAAACCGTTTATACAGACGCGGATGGCATATCCAACCGTGAGTTAAGACCTAGTGGTGTGAATTTTTTTTTTCGATCAATTGATAATCAATCAAATCGGACTTTGAAAAAATCAATTTTTTTTACGATTTTTCGATTTTCTATCACTTTTGATCAATCAGACAATTTTGAGAAAATCGATTTTTAATTTTTTTTTTTAAATTAATGGAAAAATAGGAAATTTTGCATATTTAAAATTCAATTTTTCCTTTTCGAGAAGTAAAGGGACAGAGGAATAGAAAAAGAGAATATTGATCAAGTTTACAATTCTCAAATTTTGTTTTTTAATTCTTTTCAACGTTTCTTACATAAACAAAACATAGCGTCGATAAATTAATTTAAGATATTTCAACAGCCGATAATCGATCAGGTCGATTATTTTCCTTTAGATTAAATCGATTAAAATCGACCGAAAAATTTTGAAAAATCGACATCACTCGGTTAGGCCTACATACTATTAGTCCAGTTGAGTCTTAAAAAAAAAAAAAAACTTCAGTCCAGTGATCCTATTCCCATTTACTATGTTAACAAAAAGAACGCAAATTAATGCAATGTAGAAAAGACGGTCGTAACCCGTTGTGCCGTAAATAATAAAAAGATACTTCAAGCAACACAGTTAACTTTTTTTTCTACAGCAGTTCATTGTTTTTGTTTTACATTTTTATCGAAAACCACTGAACGAATTGGGTATCAAACCCAAACTTGCCCTCACATAATAACAATCTATCGTGAAAATTTCAACCCTATCTCTTCGATAGTTTTATTAAAATCCAGGAATAACAAATTTTCTACGAATTTTTTATGTTCCAGTTTTCTTGGAAACTACTGAAATAAAAGGCACCAAACTCCTATCGGACCTGATCTCATATAATAACCATTTTATTGGTGAAAATTTCAGGCATATCATTTTGATAATTTTCTCAAAACCGTGAACCAAAAATTTTTTTCAGTTTTCTAGAAAACTACCGAACGAATAGACACCAAACTTCTATCAAACTTGCACTAACAATAAGAAAAATCCATCGTGAAGATTTTAACACAAACCCTTTTGTAGTTTCTCAAAAATGCTGAAAAAACCGCACTTTCCAACGAATTTTTTGTTTTCCAGTTTTCTCAAAAATTACTGGACCAATAGGTTTCAAAATTTGTTCGATATGAAGCCAACGTGTCGTGAAAATTTCAGTCCCATCCCTTTAATAATTTTTTCAAAACCGAAAACCAAACATTTTCTCCAGCAATTTATTCTTTTTCAGTTTTCTTTGGAACTAATGAAAGAATAACCACCAAACGCCTATCAAATTTGCACTAACCCAAGAAAATTCTATCATGAAACTATTACTCCAATTCTCTTTATAGCTGCTTCAAAATCTTGGAAAAACTACTTTTCCAGAAATTTTTTGTTTCCAGTTTTCTCAAAAACTAGTGGATCAATAGGCACCAAACTTCTTTCAGAACTAGTCCTACATGAGGACTACCTTTCGTGAAGATTTCAGCCATATCTTTTGTGTAGTTTTATAAAAACCGTGAACCCAAAATTTAGGCGATGCATAATATATATATATATATATATATGTATATATACCTATATAAAAGAAATTAAGTCCGAATAGGAAAATGGTATCATTGCTATTTTTATGTCGTTAAATGGAAAATTTTCATCACCCCATCCCTAACCCATCCATGATCTCAATTTTAATACCCCGTTTGCAAGCAAACTAGACAAAAAATCAGGAGACAAACTTCAAAATAGTGTTATTGAGTGGGTTCCCTACAGTAACATATATTAAATGTTGCACTCTCAAGATCTTTAGCAATTATACAAAAGGGAGTGTTTATCACCAAAAATTCTGTTCTTAGCAACTTTATGATAAACGTCAGTCGGTAAAAAATTATCTAACAAAAAATTTTCTACAAAAAACATTTTATTCATGTCGACTCCTTCCCCCTCCAGAGAATCTTGAAAACAACCATTCTTCAGCGAATATATTCAATAGCACTGTATTAATACGAAATATACCTTAAAATTTCCCCAAAAATTAGAAAAAAGTTCAGTAATTGTTTCACACACCTATCAAAAATACTATTAAATAGATCTTAAATTTCTTTGACACTAATTAAAATAAAACAGCAAATTTCCTCAAAACAGTATAGGTATAGTTTCTATTTCAAATGGTTTTCAGTGAACAATAGCAGATATTAGCACAGTGTTTTTAGCTATTAGGTTATAACATTTTGTAAATAGAACTTCAGCGTCAAAGACAATGATTTATGTGATCAAACAAAATTTTTGTGCCCGTAGTGAAAATGCGTTAGAGTGAATTCTATCTGACTTCTTTCTGTAGCTATACTACTCCGATTGGACAACTGCACTTTCTTGGAATCAGAAAATTAATTTCATTTTTGTGGAACTAGACCTCCACAAATCCAGCTCTATGTCTAAGTTTACTTACCCACTACGTTTATTAACCTTTCAGTAAAACAGAAGAGCTTTATATCAAAACGCAATAAATTCATTTTTTGAAAAATTGAGTTAGTAATTGGATATTAGGTAAAATTCAACAGGGCATCGATTGCCACTGTCTTCAACGTGCGTACGAACCTTCTTCTATGCAATATCTTCATTTGAAGTGGTCTTTTTGTGACAAAACGCAATAAGTCCACTACTTTTCTTGTTTTTTCGTTGATACAAGTGGTCACTCTGATTTTACATACGTGAAAACATTCGCAACACATTCTACACAAAATTGTGGACAAAAATGTCCAATCTTCTCGGCAATATTCTCACTGTTTTTTTCAATATTCTGCGTTGAAAGAAGATTGTTTTTTCGTTGAATCAGTTGGATGGCGTCCATCATTCATTTTTTGAGAAAAATTAACAAAAAAAATTAGATATTTGCATTCTCATCCCTTATTTCAGGCTTTTGATGAGAATTTGTTTCTGAATCATTAATTTTTTTTCACTATATTATTCAGACTGAAAATAAAATTCAGAACTTATGGCGTTTTGACGCGAAGCTTAGTGATTATAACCTATCGCAGTAATATTTTTCTATGACAAAATGCAATAACTTTTTCTTCTTGTTGCTCCCCAGCCCCCAAATACGGTTAAACATCAAAAATTTTTCAAAAATCTTACTTCCTATATCCCCATCTTTCATTTTTTGCCCACTTACCCCCTAACCAGTTATACCAAGTAAATTTCCCAAAAAAGTGAAAAATGCGCTTACCTATTCCATTTTGATATATAGCTCCTCTAATTATTTAAAATTTCTCTAATTGATGCAAAAATATACCCTAAAACTTACACATATATGGCACAGATGATGTAATGTGCAATAGGGTGTGAATGCTCGATCGCGATCTTTAACTTCGATACTAATCTGCAAACATTGGTCCATGATTTGATTCAGCACTGGACATTCGTCGGCATCACCGATGTCATCTAAAAAGAGAAATGAAATTAGCGTACAATCGTACATTCGAAAGGTCCATTTCTTAGGCCTCCCATCACAAATTTTGAAGTGAAAACTTGTGGTCTAATTGTGCTCAATTTGCGCTAATTTGTGCCAACAATTTCAGAATTAGTGCTCATCTTCAGATATGAAAAAAAGAGTTTGCGTGAAGGGCTAGAGAAAAGCTAGCCCCTCATTTTGAATTTCGACTCAAAATTTTGCGTATGAATTGTGCTAATTTGTGTCATTAAATTTAGAATTTATATTCATTTGCTGGCGAAAATATGGGCTACAGAAATTTATGCGTCAGCCCCCCGTTTAAAATTTCGTGTTAAAATTTTAAATGGGGTGCTGAGGGGAGACATTGAACCATAAATATTTTTGAAAGGAACGAGTATAAAATTTTTAATTTATGGCACAAATCAGCACAAATTAAGCCCAATTAGAATGCAAAGTTTCAACTTAAAATTCCAAATGGAGGGGGCTGAAACATAAATTTCTGTGGCCCATATCTTTACCAATAAATGAACACAAATTCTAAAATTAACAGCACAAATTAGCACAAATGGAGCACAATTCGTATACAAAATTTTGAGTCAAAATTCAAAATGAGGAGGCTAGCATTTCTCCAGCCTCCCCATCTCTTTTGTTCATGTCTGAAGAAGGAGATGAGCACTAATTCTGAAATTGATGTCACAAATTAGCACAAATTGAGCACAATTAGACCACAAGTTTTGACTTCAAAATTTGGAATAGAAGGCTGGAAAAATGGAACTACATTCTAATTCATCCAGTCAAGTACATAGATCTAAAAGCCCGCAGCTGTTAGGTCTATGCATGCGAATGAGAATACATTTTGCTTACATCGATATTTATTATAGTCGATTGAATTCTTTTTACTCGTGTTACGGCTGAGAGTGGTACCATTGTGTTTGTTTTTCTTCGGATTTTCAGTTTCGTTGGGGATAAGTTCTGCATTTTCTTTCTTGACTGCAACACGTTTTTTAGCTGCGCAAAAACCAAAAACCAATCATTACAACAGACATAATAGCATCAAAATTTTACCATCGTCTACCCAGAAATTAGTACTTAAGTATAACTGCTGGGAAGATCAAGAGTGACAAAATTTTATGATTCTAATCAGAATTTTCTCAGTAATGGATGAGTTTTACGAGAAAAGAAATAATATTTTTTAGTACAAAAAACTCTTAGCGCAACCATACGTTGCTTTAAAACTCAGTTTGCCAATTTAGATACATCTATGGTTTAACGAACAATCCTGTATTCTAAATACGTGAAATAATTGCAAAAAACTATTATAAAGGATGAGGACCGGTGATGACACAAGAAAGAAAGATTTACAAGAAGTTACATCCAAGAAACCAGTGTATTTTATAGCAGTTACATAATTTAAGTATGAGTACAGTTTGAGTGAGATAAACGAATGTGTACGGAGATGGACGAGTGAGAGGCGGAGATGGTAATCAGTGTAGCCGCGAACCTTTATATAGAATATGTTTAAAGATAATTGTGTGTTCGCAGGAGTGAGAGGGGAGAAGGATTGGTGTCTCAACAACTATCGATAGTTATCGATGTCGAACAAATTTGCGGATCTATCGAAATTTCGATATAACAATTTAAGGAAAAACAAGTAAAATAACACCTTGCACCGTAAATACAGAAGATACTTCAAGAAATACAGGTGACTTGCGTTTCTCCAGCAATTTTGTTTTTTTTTTACATTTTTCTCGGAAACTACTGAATCAATAGGTACCAAACTTCTACAGGACTAAGTCTTACATAAGAACTACATTTCATGAAAATTTCAGGTCTATTTCTTTTGTCGTTCCTTTAAAATACTGAAAAAAACTACTTTTCCTAGACTTTTTCTTCTCCAGTTTTCACGAAAACTGCCAAACTAATATGCACTATACCTCTAACAGACTTACACATACATAAGAAGAATGTATCGTGAAAATTTCACCCCAATCCATTTTGTAGTTTGCACAAAATCATGGAAAAAACCAATTTTCATGCAATTTTTTCTGTTCTAGTTTTCTGAAAAACTACTGAACTAATTGGCATCGAATTTCTATCAAACTTTTGCACGTACATAAGAACAGTGTCGTGCAAAATTTTAGCTCCATCCCTTTTGTAGTTTCTACAAAATCTTGAAAAAACCATTTTTCCAGGATTGTTTTGTTTTCCAGTTCTTTCAAAAACAACTGAACCAATAACCAACGAACTCTTATCAAACTCGATCCTATATAATAACTATGTTTCCTGTAAATTTCAGCTCTATTTGTTTAGTAGTTTTCTGACAACAGTGAACACAAATTTTAGGCGATACGTGTCATATATACGGGTGTCCCAGTTTCTCTTAACGAGTAAACGCGCCAAACAAAAAAGTTCCATTCACATTATGGCTTATCTTCAAATTTGCGAAATTGCCTTTTAAAGTGCACTGTGCAACTTGTTTTACATACATAATTTTTTCTGTCACACGCAACTGAGTAAAAAATTTTGACTAAACAAAAACCATAAGTAGCACATTTAAATTTTTTTTTTTTTTTTTTAATTTTCCTGAAATATTTTCTTCACTTTTTGAAAGCTTATAACTCGGATTAGGTTTAAAATAAGAAAATGATACCAATCGTTTACAGTTTTCATGAAACTGATAATTTTCGTTATCCTTTGCGAAGTCAATTTTAATACTCTGTTTGCAAACAAACTGGTTAAAAATTGAATGACTAAATAGTTATTGACTGAACAGATCCTATGGTTGAAAATCAGATTGACGGAAATTCATGTAGAGCACGTGAAAATAAATTTTTGGGCAGGTTTTCCTTATTTTCTGAGTAAGGAAATGAATAGAGGGGCGAGGGGATAAAATTAGTTAGAAAATGTACCCTTTCAAATTTATGAAGAAAAATCTAGTGCCAATTTTGTTGAATAACATTCGCTTTTGGGCTACAATACCTGAATATTATACGTACACTAGCAGTGACCTACTACAATCATGCATCAATACTGGGTTCTCACCACTTAAGAAATCTATCGAACCTCGAAACACATTACAAGATGTATGCATTTCAAATCAATTTTTGAATAACAGCTCAAAGTAGCTTAAGATTTTTTAAATATGCTGGGCACATTCTGGAATTTTTTTTTTGCGCTAGAGGTACCCATCCTATGGGCAGAAACTGAACCGTAGATGTAGATACTCATGTCAAAAAACATGATTTTAGTTTACTGTAGGTACCTACTTACTTATGTGTTAATTCTGGGTAAAAGTTCTTGAAATTTTTCTGGTCTGTTACAATTCTGCTATCGACTCTGTCACAGCGATAACATCGATATTTCTGGTTATTGAATTATATTGTGATGTTATGCTTGTGCTACGAAAACTTATGTTACATAAACTCTGTCATGCATAGCATGAGTTGATGAGGTGCGGCTATGAATATGTTATGGTGCTAAATAGCGTCAATTTAATTTTTTACATTCTATATTGAAGAAAACAATTTCATGAAATTTATTTAAGTTGGAAATGAAAATAAAATTCTATTTTATGAAACAACAATGAGTTAAAACTATTATCTGAAAAGTATGTTTGACTTTTGACAGTTTTGTTTTAATTACCGAGTCTCCATTTCGAGTGGCTTCGCTAAATAATCAACAACATTCAACATTCAAATTTTTGTGCGTTGTTCAACAAATGTTTAAGGATAATGTGATAGAAATTTCTTTGAAATCCGTTAGATGATGACGTTATATGTTTGAAATTAGAAACTTTGGCAGGAGAAATGGCTGATGACGTCATAATTTAAGACTCAAAATGTTTAGCCTTCGGAGAGTTTGATGACATTCATAGACATTATACTATAATGGACCTGCCTTACTGATAACATAACACAATGTAAACAAGCTAAAAAGTGTCACATTTTTATTTCCAAATTGATATTTCCTTGGAAAAAATTTATTTTTTATATCAGGTTTGGTGTTTGATTAATGAAATACTTCCTTGCTGTTTCAGCGGTTACTTGTATTTTCAAATTTTACCAGTATTTTTCATCTCCTGTTATTCTGTGACTGAATAATGAAGCCAAACACTTGAAAATAGTGATTGCTTCTTTTTAGCTTTGAACAGAATTGAAAAAAATTCAATTTAAAAACTCAGAAATCAAGAAAAAAAACTTAAAAAATTACAAATCAAACTAAAATAACTTCAACTTTTGTGAAGAATAAGTGAGAAGAATGCGAGAATCATTTCTTTTATCACAAATTCACAACAATTTTTTCCTTAGGAAAAATCAATTCGGAAATAAAAATGCGACACGTTTCTTATCAGCAGGACAGGTCCATTATAATATAATGTCTATGATGACATCATAATTTTGGACTGACGAAAAAAATTTAGAATTGAAATTTTAGCAGCTGAAAGAGATGATGACGTCATAATTTTGAACTAATGGTTAGAGACATTGACAGGAGGATGGACTGATGACGTCATAACTTTGGGCCAAGCAAACGTCAACATTTTAAATTTTAGCATCTGGAAGGAATGATAACGTTTTATGTTTGAAATTAGAAACTTCGACAGGAGGAATGGCTGATGACGTCATAATTTTAGATTTGAAAAGTTTAGCACCCGAAGGAGTTGCGAGAAAATTTTAGCATTGGAAATTTTATCAGGAGCTAGAGATGATGACGTCATAATTTCGGACTGATTATGATAAAATTTTAGCTCTGGTAATTTTATCAGCTAAAAAGAATAACGGCGTCATAATTTTGAACTTGGAAACTTTGGTAGAAAAAGGTACTGATGACGTCATAAATTTGGCTGTTAAATTTTTTCCGTTAC
Organism: Ericerus pela; assembly: GCA_011428145.1. Taxonomy (NCBI): domain Eukaryota; kingdom Metazoa; phylum Arthropoda; class Insecta; order Hemiptera; family Coccidae; genus Ericerus; species Ericerus pela. The sequence continues at coordinate 304,018 of WOFM01000346.1, forward strand.
TTTGTTTCTGTCACGTTTGTTTTGTTACATTTTTTTTATGAGGACCTACCCTCTTTGAAAAACGTTTTCCGTCATCTATATTTCTAAAGGTGTCGATGACGTCATAATTTTAGATGTTACATTTTTTCTGCAATTTATTTTTTCTGTAACAAATGCAGAAGAACAAAACTACTCCCAAGTATTTGCGTAATACTCCCACCTCTTGAAACGTTGGCCAACAGGGTATAAACTTATCCCCCGAAATCACTGTCACCACCCAGCCAGCTGATAATTGTACCGGGTACCTAATGACGCAGCACCGTTTTGGTTACTTCGAGTTCATTTTCATCTCACGCCAATGAAACGCGAAGTGGCCGGTAAAAAACGCTTGAAACTCATCTGCCGATCTGCCGATCAGATCGTTCAATAAAAACGAAAGTCCACTCGCAGACGGCAGACGCTTTCATCACTCCCAGAGCCGTCGACAAACTACGGCTGCCTACACGTTCCGTACTCACGCGAATGCTGATGCTCCTTTTTGCTTCGCTCCATCTCCTCGGATTCGGGCGCACCGTACAAATTGTTACGTATCCTCTGCAGGTTATAGGCGACCCACAGCTGCTCGATCAGCTTCTGGCGAACCCTGCGCAGCTCGGCCGGATCGGTGATACCTTGGTGGGCGCCCGTATACTTGACCATCTGGTCGACGATCCAGTCCTCAGCCGCCCGTATGTCGTCGGCCGTCACCCGGCGACCGTTGGCCAACCCTGCAAACGGATTTGCGCCGCCCGCATCCCGCTTGGGCAGGTACCGATAGTTGTCGCTGGCGGCGCGATTGTTGAACGCCGAGTTGCGCACACTCTGCAGAATGTACGACTGGATGTACTGGTCGAGCAGCACGTCGTTCTTGCGCCGCCCGTCCGGCGGCACCGTCCGCCCACCCCGCCCCAACTTCGCCGATCGCTTGTCCACGCCGAAATAGTTCGACCAGTCGACCGACTTCTTCTTCACGCTGAGCGGCTTCTGCCACATCAGATGGATGGGCATCGGCATCGGCATCTCCCGCTGGCCACGCTTCGCCGCCTTGGTCGCCACCTGCGAGGGCGGCGGACTCGGCGTCGCCGAAGCGGCACCCGTTGCCGCCGTTTCGTTGGCCGTCGCTGTGCCGTTGTTCGCGTCTGTCGCGTTCCGTGCGACCGCTCCGGCAACCAACGCCGATGATCTCCGGTCCACGCCTGCGGGCCTCGGCTCCGCCGACCGTTTACGTATCGAATACTTGTTGCGGCTTTTCAACGAGCCGCCCAACCAGTACCGTTTGCTGCGCGCACGACTCTCGTACTCGGACGTATACGTCTGCGGTTCGAAATCCTGCTGCTGCTGCTGCTGCCGGAAATCCTTGTCGGTTAAATACTTCAACAGGAGGTCGGCATCTTCTTCGGTCATCGAGTCCGGATCCGGACCTTCGTATTTGCGCCACAACGGATCAACGCCGTTCAAATAGTCTGCCGCATCGACCAGGTCATCGTCGGCGTCCGCCCGGTACGGTTTGACCGCACGTCGAAGCGGATCCGGATGCGGTTTCGACTTGACACGTTCGCGAAACAAGGTGGGAGAGTAGAATGGAGCGCCGCGGGCCGCTTCGTCGGCGTCGGCAGCCGCCGCCACCGCATTTGGGTACAGATTTTGCAGGCTGTCCGGAATGTCGTTTATTTCGCGTTCGCGAAAAAAGGATTTCTTTTGCGGACGATGGCGAGATGCGGCGGCCGGAGGCGACGTTTGCTGGTCGTCTTCGTATTTCAGCAGGTCCAGCATAACCTGCTCCAGCAGACGTTCGCTTAACGCTTTTTGGTATTCGTCGCCATTACTGCGGTAGTCGTCGCCGTCGCCGTCGTCGTCGTAGGATCCGCCCAGGCGATCGTCATCGTAGGGGCGATAGTTTTTGGATGGTTTGGGCACCACTGGTCCGATACGACTGGGATACGGCACATCTGTTCACAAAGACACAAAGCTTAAGTAACGCCTGGAATATTAATAATACCTATTACACAGAGTAGTACCGTTACGCACGCACCCGACACACTGTGCGATTTTACGTCGATTTTCATTGTTATTTTATTGGGAGATCGTGGGTTAGGGTACTTTATGCCGACGATTTAGGGGGGGACATCGGTGTAAATTTTGACAAATATAAATAAATGTACTTAGATGTGGAAGAAATCCGAAGATGCTGAGACTGCGAAGGCTATTTCGTATTTGGAAGGGTTAAAGTACGTATACTTTGATCAATAGGTTATATGAAAAGATGCAGTTTTGTTTAGGTAGCCACAATATGATGAGAAATTCATTATTAATTGTTTATAAATACAAGCGCCAGTTTCACCGATGTAGAAAATAGAAAAAAAATTTCTCAACTTAAATCAAGCTGGAGAATTTCAGCAATATATTTATTATTTGTAAAGTATATCTTTCGATATTATCTATATTTCGAGAATTAAGATCGCTATATTTAACTTTTTACTTCATTAGTCAAAAATCATTACAATCATACGCAGCTTAGGCCTAGCAAAATTCGCTAATAAAACCTTTCCTATCTGTTATACTTTTAGAGTTAATCGAAATTTTACAAGTGTCTCCAAACCGCACTTTGTTTTTTTCTCCGTTTTGCTCTGCGCATGTGTGGACTTGAGTATTTTTGTTTCGTTTTTCAGTTTTCTTAACTCGTGTGTATTGTATTGAGACCCGAGACACCTGTTAACAGTGTTGCCAGATGTACGCCTTAAGCCGTAAACATACGGCTATTTTAATGTGAAACGGCTGTACGGCTTTTGAACCTTGATAGGAAAAAAAAATTGTTTTAACGGAGAATTAGAAAGGTTGTAGCCTCGTAGCTCTATGGCTCTCTAAACAGCTGATGAAAATTATTAATTCATTAATTATAGGAACATAGAAATTTCTGAAAAGTATGAACTTGGCTTGTTGTCATGATGGCTGCAGTTTTTCTAGATTTTAATGATTTTATTAATTTCTTTGCAATTTAATTTTCAAGTATTTTATTTACTGTTTTTAAATGTTTTGCTAATAGAACTTTCAAAGTAAATGTTATTCATATTTTCACTTAAACGGAGATCGGAGCAGAGTTTATTCTATTATGAAAAATTTCAAACTTATTCCTTCCATTCCATATAATCACAGATATCATACGTAATTGTTGGAGAACTATTGATTGTAGAAAGCTGAAATTTTTTGGAGTTATGTAGGTATGTTAGCTGAAGATTCTGTGAAAATTTGGTTGAATTTGTACATTTTATTCTCAATATATCGCTGAAATTCTGTTCGAATTATGTGATTCAAATGATATCAATTCAATCTATGCTTAACTGGGGAACTTAAATGATATTTCGAGAATAAAACGTATGAATTTAGCCAAATTTTCAAAAAATCTTCTGCTAATATCTGTCAATAACTCAGTAAAATTTCAGCTCCTTATGATTAAGGGTTCTCTCACAATTGTATTCAAAATTTTTTTTTTTTTTTCATCAAGGTGGCGAACTGATTTTTTTTCATTAAGATACCGAATGGAAGGGAAACATGTCAATTAGGGAAAAAATGTCAAAACTAAATCCAAAGTCATGTCATACCTCATCTTATCTCCAAAAAAAGTTAAGAAAAAGTCAACCCTGCATGATGTACGGCTCTGGATAGTAATATACGGCCTTTCAAAGGTTTGTGTATGGCTATCGTACTCTCAAAATCTGGCAGCATTGCTTGTTAATGAACAGTCAAAGAGTCAAAGTTTGTAGTTAAATTTTGGTGAAAATAAACCTTACCGTATTATCAACAAAGCAGTACCTACTTTATCTATGTTATCGACATTCGATATGTCCATGTAAAAACTACAAAGGGCGTAACAAGATAATTAATTAGGCTATGTAATTGTTATTAATTGATAATATTAAAAATTAAAATAATATAACGTTCTTCCCAAAGTATTTTAGACGAACGAAGTAGTCTATATAATATTACATCTTGGTTCTTCTGTTTTTGTCATTTGTACATTCAGAAGTTATCTTACCTGCTTCAAATTGGTGCTAATTCGTTTGGATCAGTGACAATTCGAAAATTAAAATCATTAGATTTTTGTTACCTTGTTCAAAATGGTTTGTTTGAAGTGAATACCAATTAAACCCGCTGCTGGTGGCAACATTCATTTTCCAGCGGCGTTAAAATGGTTTCGGCTTGCTAGATATGGATGTGCTAATCATCCATTTTATCATATAGACGTTAATATAGTAAAAATTTTAAACAATGGGGAGTTTTTGGTGAAATTGTTTTGTATTTATCTGAATGTCTTCTTAAATTGCAGTATAGGAGGCATCAGTATGATCAGCCTATTGAACAACTGGGTACTTAAGATCCTCTACCGAATAAATATAATGAATCATTAGTTAGCCTTAATATTGAACAACTGAGATATTGGTTATCTCACCATACAGTTATATCAAAACCAGTTGCCAAATTATTAGGTAAAGAATTTATTTTTCAAAACTATTTCAATAATGTTTCTTTCTCACTTTACACAAGTGTCTCGGATCTCAATACAATACAAATGTGATAAGAAAACTGAAAAACAAAACAAAAATACTGAAATCTGCACGCATGTGCAGAGGAAAATGGAGAAAAAACAAAGTGCAGTTTGAAAACATTTGTGAAATTTTTCATCGTTCTTATCTCTTGCTGCTGATGGAGAAATAATTGGGATGCTTATATATCTATTCAACAAATTTTCTCAAACTTAAGACCTATCTTTCATACCCAAAAACCTTTCAATCGTGTTTTTCAGTAAAATTGTCGTCTAGTTCCTCAGAACACATTTACATACATACCCACATACATACATACATACAGTCATTGTTCGTATCATAGCATAGGATTTGAATTAATTAATAGAAAAAATAGTCCTATACCTACTTAGATACGAGCAATAGTTGTTTGTATATATGTATGTATGCATGTGGGTATGTATGTATATATAACCATGTTCTCAAGAACTAGATCAACAATGTTACTGAAATTTACAAACAATGGGTTTTTGGATAAGAAAAAACCATCTAGATAGGTCCCAAGTTTGAGAAAATTCGTTAAACAAAAATATGAGCATCTCAATCTATCCATTACCACAATAGTAATGCCAAAAATATCGATACATATCGATATTTGTCCAAAAATATTGATATTTCAAGTATCGATACGTTCCCTTCAATATCGATATCCGTTTGAAATTGTGAATCGGAAATTGGGAATGGGAATTTAAGTTTTTATGAAATGAATACTGTACTGTATTTTGTTAATCGTCAGTTTTAATTTTTGAATGGTGAATAAATAACGATAATATTCACTGTCTTGTTTTTAAATCCTACTTCTTCTTCCTCTTTTTTCAGTTTTATTGCTAAATAAACGTATGAATAGCACATTGTAAAAAATATCAATATATCAATATTGCATCGATATTCTCACAGAAATATCGATACTATATCCATATGAAAAAATATCGATATTTGGCATCGCAATAAGCACTAAAATATAACAATAAATGATGAACAATTTGCCTGGGTAAAAGTAACTGATAGGTAAGATTTTATTAGTGAAATTTGCTAGCCCTAGGCTGCGTGTGATTATTATGATTTATGACTAATGAAGTAATGAGTTTAGTGTTGCAATCTTAATTTTATTTTCCAGATATGTTATAAAAATGTATTGATGAAATTGCCCAGCTTGAATTAAATTAACAAAATTTTTTCTGATTTCCACATCCAGTGAACCAGGTATGTATAATATTAACTGATATTGAATTTTGAATTTATAAACTTTGCCAGATATGAATGGTATCCATGGGTTTCAAGTAAATCATTCCTTAGGCTGAAAATTATTAATTTTGTGTTATCGTTATTTCAAAATTTATTAAAAATTAATGGTTTTATTAGGGTCCATTTTATAGCCTGGTTCATATACGTAAATACATGAGGTGTAATGTAAACATATTATGTGAGGAGAATCCTTCACTAGGACACAGTTACAAGCATTACTTCAAGTCACATTTGTAAGCACAGTCTTTTAAAATCCAATGGCTATTCTCAAAGGGATCTATTTGAAATTCACTAGTAGATAAATTTACATGTAAATTTTAAGGTGTCAAATATACGTTTTAGTGAAAACTTTCAAACTTAATTAGCCTACAGATGCTGGTGTTTTGAATTTTCATTTTTCAAAACTCACGCTACAACTTCAAAGCAAAAATGAAAACTATCTATCAAAAGAGCAGATACAGAACACAAACTTTTAGTGAAAACTTTATAATTTGCTTACAGATCTAAGTTTTTTGAGTTTTTTCATCTCAGAACTGACAGTACAACCGTAGAGAAGAAATGAAAATTATCTTTCATTCAAGCAAGTCAAAAAGAAGGTGTGAATATAGGCTATACTCATAAAAGATTGATGTGTAATGGGTAAACATAATAATACTTATTGTAATTTTGCGCATGCAACATATTGCGCATGCATACAACCACACACCTACACATCATGTAACACATGCAAATGAGAGTTACAATTGTAAGAATTACAGTTACGTGAATCTGACAATTGTAATTATAGTTTAGCCTCTATCGTAGACTCGTGCTAAGATGTTTACACACCAAAAAAAGGAAAACTCACCTTTGGCACATTCCATGAAAACATAAACCAGTACCTGCTTTTATTATTTGAAAACAAAAATCAATTTAAAAAATAGAAAGTACGACTCCCCCTACTTCCCAAGTAGTTACTCCTCCACCTATGTCCAACAAGCTGTGTGACGTTATTAAATGCGTGGAACACCTAGTGTCATTATTGAAAGTTTAAAACTCAATCACAGCCAAACAACTAAATTTTCAAAAAAAATTTTCAGCCAGAATTACTCCAGGTATTTGAGTGAGTCTGTATACAAAATCTGAAGTAGATTCATGCAAGACTGACACATTGATGAGGTAGCAAAAAAAAATTTCGCCACTTCTTTTCATAGAACTGAGACCGCGTGCCTTTGTCATTAAGGATCTCCCTTCAAATCCATATCAAATAAGGCTATAATATTTTAATGATAAATTTTACAAAACAATTTTTTTAAATAGGGTTTGAACCCTCGCCTCTGATGTGATAACCATATGTCTTTACCTACTGCTCCACGCATATAAAACTATATGTACTAAAAAATTAGTTCGTCCATTTCCCAAATGATGGTGTTAAATTTAAACATATGTTTGTACACGGACACACAAACGCACAGACATAAGCCCTTCATGGCGTTAAATTTATTCATGCGTACCTAGATATGTACACAAACCAATAAACATAAATCCTTTATATCATAAAATGTAGACAGTAAAATAGAAAAAAACCAGTCACTCTTATTTTTTATAGACTGACAATTGTCATGAAAATTATTTCCTTTTAATGTCAATTTAGTGTCCTTTTTTAGTAGTTTGTTTTTAATTCACTCAAAATCACGACTACGTATTTGCTTGCAAAAAATCAGAGTAGGGTGAGTGCACCAGTTTGCAACACTAACCCATTTGGCTGTATTCAACTGATAAAAATAAGATTCCATTCTGCTAAAATTCATCTCTTCTTTTTTCATTAGAAAGAGAGATTGATATGGAACCTGAAAAATCTGACTTGTACTTTTTATCTGTGACTGGGAACTGATAATAAATGAGAATTGAATGTTGTATTCCAGTTTTTTCAATTGTGTTGATTTTCTTATTAGAATTGAAAGTGTTAGTTTAAGAAAATTATATCAGTTGGCGTGATTATTCTGAATATTTTGCCGTGAAATTTTTTTTCCAAGATGGTGAGTACTCTTAGAATTGATATTAAACAAATGAAAGCGCAAATTATCGTTTTAATTTATTGAAACACAAGTGTTGCATATTGGTTCACAGAAATTCACAGTATTCAGTTTGCAATGCTTCAGAAGTGAGTGTTGCAAACTGGCGAAGTGTATTGAAAATGGAACCCCCAGTATGCAACACACATTGTTTAAGGTGAAAAATGTTCTTTATTGAGATTTTTTTTCTATTTTAGCCTGGTGTTTGTTCAAAATACTCTCCAAACAAGCTGGAAAAGCCCTTATCTGAGGTACAACAAGGTGTACTGACTCCAACAGAGGCTGGAAAATTATATGGTATTCCACAATCAACCATTTCCTATAAAATCCATGGTCTACGACCAGGAACCATTATATAAATATATGTCAATTACCATGCTAAGGGCACCTAAGGGCTGAGTGCAAGAAAAATACTTCATTCTTTCATTTTCCCCATCATCATCATATAATTATATACTTACATACATAAATGAGTATAATTATATAACTCTTAATGGGTAAGTAATTCTTAAGAAATATTTTTTATTCTATGTATTGTTCTTATATTCAATCATAATTGCATTATCAAAAACTCAAAATGACATTAAAACTGAGAATTAAACTCAGATCTTTTCTGGATGTGTTGCAAACTGGCACAGACAATGTTGCAAACTGGCACATAGACATTGCAAACTGGCACAAGTAGTGTTGCTAACTGGATCATTGATGTTGCAAACTGGTGAACCATACTTTTAGACATTATTTTGCAGAATGTAGTTTTCAGTGTAGTCAAAAATTATTTTCAATGACATTTTTGGATTTTTTTATGAAAAATGACATTAGACTGACTCATTTCTTTGATATTTATTCATTTTATAAGCAATATACAGTATTTTGAAATTCACAAATTTCTTAAGGTGTTGCAAACTGGTGCATTCACCCTATATTTCAACTTCGATTTTCAGGGTTAAACGACATAATTAAATTAATTGTAATTTTGTGTACTAATGTTCATTCACAATTAATTTTAGACATTCCTACTTACCAAAAATAAAAGAAGTATATTTTATGAAGAAGAATAACCAAAATTCGAATAATAATCAAAGTATTATCATTATGATATTAAGATGTTTAAAAGAAAAATCCTACATCAATATTTTATGCATGTATCGATATCAAGACAAGAATTAAAATTAACTTGGGAAAGTGGAAAAACAAAAACTTAATTTTTGTGGACTGAAAATTGACGTTGGGTATAAGGTAGCTATATTTAGCGAAATTTTTGGCTTCTTTTTTCCTTCTTTTTTATTAGGTATCTCATCTTAATAATTGTCCCAACTAATTTTGCGATTTTATGCCTTTGATTTTTCGGTCGACTTAATATCAATTCAAAATCGATAGTTGTGTTGGTTTATTGGGATTTGATATTATTCAGTCCGCCAGACCTGATTTTTAAATCTTGTTATTTTAAGAGGTTTACAAGGATTCAATTTCTCTAGTTTCGTATATAGTGAGAAGTCCGAGATTTTTGATGTCAAAATAAAAATATTTTTTAATTCATAATGACATAATATGAAAACATTATACAGACTAAGAAACTCAAATAAAGACAATATAGTGTCTGAAGCAAATATAATATGAAGATGAAAACTAATGAAGACAATAACCAAATGAAATTCTCTTTCAGACAATTTTAATAATGGTATGTCAAGTTTATATTACAGAGTCATCATATATAATTCGACACCTTGTATAGATGACAAGATTTCATTTCATCGACAGATAATTCAAGACAGAATATGATGCAACGAGGTTTGGATGCATGGTTAAAAACCCTCCCAATAACCCACATGCTGCCAACATCTTTTTGCTTTATCACTATTTGCCTCACTTATTGTATGTCAACTTTTACGCTTTTTTCTTATCCTCTTGTATTGGTGACGACTAAATGAAGACAATGAGTGGGGAAACCTTACTGACAAGAGAGACTACTTTGTAAAACAAATTCTACTTTTTGAACACTCTTGTTTAAGCAATACCTGGTACTAGGTTCATTTTGCAAGTAGTCCTTCTCTTGTAGGCAGATACCAGCAGGTCCAAATATCGAGTGGTATGTTAAAAACCTTGCATAGACAATTTAATGAATTCTAACATTTGAGGATATAGAAATTCCAAACCCACATCTACCTATGAAAACACTAGGATGGTAGTTGAACTTAGGATAGGTTAGGTTGGAGACAGCCAGCTGGCAATTATTTACATCATAAAGAATTGGTAGTGACAAATAAAGTTTCCCTGTGCTGTCATTTGTATCGTACTTCGAGGTGATTTTTTTTAGAACACCTGTGGATGGTGAAAACAGTTGACGATACAATCAAATGGAGTTCTTGTCCTAATTAGGTAAGAGAGAAATTTGAAGTGTTGCCAAAAAACTTTTAGATAAGCTTTGATCAGATGACTGTATTGCTCTGTCCATAAAGATCGTGCAGAGCCTTCTCTTGCCCACAGTAACATCTTGGTTCTGATCCATCTTCATCTGTTAGATCGTATTTTTTTCAATTCACTCACCCACAATTCAAATGAAAACTCCAAAGTCTAAAGTTTCTAATAGGAGTCTTTCACACAACCAAATCACCAATTCTCATGAAGACAAACAGATAGGTGAAGCCAAAATAATTTTCTAATGGTTTCCCCTACTTGTTATCTACAATAGTTTTTTATTTTATTTTTGCTTATACTTTATTTTTCCACTTTGTCAACACTATGCTTCTTTCGTAATTATGTCTTTGATAAAATAATTCTGTTGTTCGTTTTTGTAAGTTTTGACCCTTGTATGGATCAAAACTTTGTTCGGTTTTTCTGTCAACACTTTTCGCTTATTGCTGACTTATTTAATGCGGACTAATTTGCTGATTAAATATGAAGACAAGGTAAGCTACGTTCTGCCATGTTTGAGAGACTTAATTCCAGTTAAGAAGAATTAAGCCGTAGGACATCTGAAAGTAAAAAATAAAAACGTCTTGAATCGTAGAGAATTTCAAGACAATTTGATATCAGTGTTTTGGCTGCATGATTCTTATCTGTAGGGCATTATGATGTCATTAGCATTTAAGTACCAACATACTTGAAAGTCGGACATTATGAGCTGTTTAATTTTGGACGCCTCAATAGTTAAGGCCAGTTTCAGTACCCAGAAACCAAAAACATTTGATCTTCTAAGTTGATTCAAAACCCAATAAATGTCAGCATTTCACATCATTTGTTTGGAACCAACAACTCTTATTTTGCTAAACACACTCTTGTAATATCCATTTTCATAGCCATTTTGAAATGTCTCCAACCAGATCAGAAGTGGACACTTATTTAGGGGATATTCATACAAATTAGCCCATTTTATTAGAAAGATAGATGGAAATAATTAATTACAATTTGGTTCGTTCTTGCATGATAAATTAATACTTATACGCTCTTTCCTAACTGGAACCAAAAAAACCAAAAAAATGGACTTTTTTCTAAATTTATTGAAGATTAATTCGTTAACTGGGCTTCAACATCAACAATTCGACAAACGAATTTGTGGTGTTAAGTACTGCCCAAAATGAGGTATCGGTACTTCTTTGGAATAGAAAAGCCAGACAAAAACTAATATTCGTAATTATAGAATTTGTAAAGCAAAAAAAAAATAAAAAAATTAACAGAAGAAAAAGTTAGCTAAAATATGAAAACTCGTCGACAAACTATCTACCGATACGATCTATTGGTACATAATATATTACGGATGATAATTTATTAAGAAATTTTCCATCGAAAGGAGGAAAAAAGAGAGAAAAATTGCAAAATTTTTTTCACGCTTTTCCTTCGAACTATTACTGTCAAAAGTATGCGGAAGATGGGGAGCTTAGTCAGCGTTTAATCTTGAAGTTTTTGACGGAAATTTGATCTCGATAGGTACCGATTAAATTGAACGAAGACAAGGCCATGTCGTCGATGGGAAAATTTAATTATTCGATAAAATAAAAAAGAAATAATCTATCATAAATTTCCGAAAACTTCGACGCTTTTCATCGGTTTTAATTATTTTTTACCCAATTTTCTTGAAAACGGGGTACCTATTCAAATTGACTTCAAAGAGAAGTTAGGAGTGAGGTGAGAAAAATTTTACGTTTCACGACAAAAAAAAACTAATGACACCATTTTTCCCATCTTAACGTAACTTTTTTTTGTATGTGTATCTACATATACAGATAATATTGTAGTATAATTGTAGTAATTATGTAGAAATATATGTAAATACATACGTATAATTTATATTATTTTCAAAAAATTTTTTTTTTAATTTCATTCATTTTTATATATAATATTTTATTAGATAATATAAATTTATTTCTATAATAAGATATATTTTTTTATTTAAAAGTTAAAAGTTTTAATTTTATATCAATTGAAATATTTATTTTCTTTTATTCTATATGTAGGTATATATTTATCGCCTAAATTTTTGATTCATGGTTTTGAGGAAACTGCAAAAGCGGCAGGATTGACATTTTCATGAAAGGTAGTCTTTATATATATAGAACAAGGTCTGAAAAAAGTTCGATGACTATGGATGTAGTAATTTCTGAGAAAACTGGAGAATATAAGATGCCTAGAAAAGTGGTCTTTCAAAGATTTTAAGGAAACTACAAAAAGGTATCTGGTTGAAATTTTCACAATTGGACAAAATTTCGGTACGCTTATTCGTTTAGTAATTTCCGAGAAAATTGGAATAGAAAAAATTAGTGGAAAAGTGGTTTTTCTATGATTTTGAAAAAATTATAAAAAAGTTCGAGTTAAAATTTTCACGACAAATTTTTCTCACATATGCGAATCTAATATAAGTTTAGTACCTCTATTCCTTTGGTTGATTCGTAGAAAACTGGAAAATAAATTTGGTTAGCAGTTTTAGAAAAACTACAGAAGGGATGGGCCTAAAATTTTCACGATAGATTAGTCATATTATGTGAGTGCAATTTTGGTAGACGTTTGGCGTCAAATTGGTTCAGTAGTTTTCGATAAAAATGCGAAACAAACATAAAATAGAATTGCTGGGGAAAGGCAACTCGAATGTGTTGCTTGAGGCATGTTTTTCTTATTTACGGATCAAGGGGTAACAAGCGTCATTTCTGCATTGCATTAATTTGTTTTTTTTTTTTTTTAAATTGTAAATGAAAACTGGAAAACTGGGTTTTCTAGCGAAGTATTACTGCACTAGAATTTTTTTTTTTTTTTTACTTTGAATCTCTAAGTTTTTAAAATAAGAGGGAAAAAATGGCACAAATTTATGCGCGCACGAACGATAAATCCATATCAACGGGTCAGCGCACTAAAATGAATATTATATTAAAAAAAAAGAATGAATATAAAAAATTACTATCGATTCGATTTCGAATTATTATTTGAAGTTTTTGAAGGTAGCAGTAAACATCGCAGCGAATCCATTCTGATAGAAGTGAAATGAAAGAAGAAGAAAAAGAAAAAGAGAGAAGAGATGAAAAACACAGTTTTTGAGAGAAATTCATTCTGCGAAAATTTCTGAACGAAAAGTTCGTTTTATGAAAGCCCTGCTCGAAACTTTACACCTATACGTTACACGATTGTATATTAAATTCGGTATTTTGGTCGTCGTCAAAAAACACGTTGGCCTTTTTGCCTCATTTCACCGGAGCAGGATTTACGTAGGACTTCTTTGAAACAGACTACGCCTTCGTTTTATGGCTGCAGAATTTTACGACGTTGCCACAATTTCTGGAAGAAGTTCCCAACGCCCATTCAACCCCTCGAGGCAATGTTCCTAAATTCTTAACTTTTTCTTTCGATCATTGCAGGCGAATGACCTGAGGCAGTCATAAGCGATACGATCTGCGTGAAAATGAATTAAACGGATACTATTTATATATATATATATATAGGCGCAGCAGTGAAACTTACATTTTTCTCAACGAGTGAATCGTAAATTTCAATTAAATATTAAATACAAATTAACATTAACACCATTTTCAGTTGAACTGGTCAGCGTATATTTTAAAATTAATATCCACTTCCCCATTTTTACATCAATTTACAGTCTGTTACTATTTTTACCCGTTCATAAATGTGTTGGATGTGTAAAACTCATTGTACTAAAAACAGTATTTTAAGTAGCATAATATACACACGTCAATGCTATTTTAATCATAGAAAAAAAACAACAAAAAAACAATCAGATTTCATAAACTTTTTAGGTACTTTGAGATTAATTTCAATGATTACTTCTTGCTTTTTTTTGAGAACCATTTTTGAAAACAAAAAACTTAATATTTTCAATATCAAAATTTTGAAACTCAATATTTTGCTACCCATCCGTCGAGCTTTTTGATACTTTCTATTAATATCTTGCCATTGAAATGAACTTTATTTATGATACAGATTTCGGGCTAACTATTATTATCTACTATTTTTTTTTCTCGACAAAAATATAATTTACAAAAGGAAAGCAATATCATTTTGAATTACAAAAAAATCTTCTGGAACTAAAATGAAACGAAAAAGCATTACGATAAATTAATAATTTTTTCAGAAAAAAGAACCGTTTTTAGTAAAGAAAAAAAAAAGAAAGAAATAAAGAAATTGTGGGGACTCATCGGTATGAGGTATAGGGGCTTGGACCCCTCGACGACAGTCGCCGCCCCATAGGACAGGCAACTTATCGTCCTTGCGACGTTAAACGAACACACAAAATTACGTTCGATCGTAATTACCTGTGAATACTTGCAGGTAATGTACGAGTACGAATCGTGACGTCATCCATCAATCAATGTCACGATTCGTACACGAACTGGCCAGCCGCCACCTACGATAGTAGGGGATGATGCGACCTGGCCGTACTTAAACAACGTACGTATTTTACTACGTACGTGTGTTTGTGTGCACGCGCCAAAACCTGTATAAAAACTCACAGAACCGGCTCTAAAATCGCCAGTGTTCGGTTTGGTTTTGGCTTGCCCATACATTCGTATGAAGTGGCTGAACACGCTTAAATTCTGTAGAATTTCCTTCTGGTGAGAATATCTCTCACGACAAGGTATTCCACAGAAATAAATAAATAAATAAATGCGCTAAAAGTAAAAAAATAATCTTCTCAAAATTTCTCCAGCAAGATGTGGATCTGGGGACTGGAATTACTGAAATCTGAGCTCTTTTCCTTACCATTTAGGCTTTATAAGTCAATTCCGTCAAATTTTATGACAAAACTTTTCAATTAGTGCCGACTTTAAATGTTCCAGTCCCTAGACCTACATCTTGCCGGAGAAATTAAAATTTTTTTTTCTCTTTTTAACGCAGTTTTTATTATTTTTTCGTTTTTGAAGTCGGTTTTATTTTTTGAAAAAAAATTATTAATTTACCATAATGCTTTTCGTTTTATTTTAATTCCAGTAAATTTTAGCGGAGAAATTTTAAAAGAACTATTTTTTTTTTCTTTCTAGAGCATTTTTATTTTATTTTTTTGTTTTTCGAAGTTGGTTGCAATAAAGAAACAATGTGGAAAAAATGTGTATAATCTTGGTTCATTTTGAATTTTCTTGAGAAAGTTTTGAGAGTAATTACTTGATGGTGTATTTTAAAAAATTTCAGTTCTGCACCAAAAAAAGTTACCTAAATATCCCTATCCAACAAATTTGTAGAAGAAAAGTCAAATAAGTAGGTACTTTCGTTTATCAAAAATCACAGAACTGTTTTTAATTCGCAAAGACAACGAAGCAGAGGTTCCATCGATTGATCCTTAGCACAAACTTTTTTATTCATGGTCAATCACTCATATATAGGAATTCGGTAAGTTTCAAGGACATTCTGGAATAACGTCTTTCACCATTTGATTCTCTCCAATAATAGTGTCCCAATGTTTCATCTTAGTTAGTCTGCTTACTCATACTTAAGCCCCTGAAATTGGCCAACTCCAAACGTCAAAAAGACACCCAAAGCCACTAAAAGGTCCCTAACGAAGCTCCTATGCTCTTTTGACTTTTCTTGTGCATTTCTATTGAATTTAGAAAAAAACAACAACAAAAATACCGACCCATTTCAGTTATAACCGACCTTGGCTCCAGGTAAACAAAATCCGACGAATTAAGGCCCAGAATGGCGACGACGAATTTTCGTCGTTTATTGTTCAACAATATTGAGAATGGTTTGGGGGATAAAAAGTTTTGCAATTTTTTCTCGTTTTCTCTTCTCCATGCTCTCGCACTGAATAACCTTCATTTCAATTTAATAGGTACCTAAGGGTATACGGCTGAAAACGCTGTCAAAATACTTTAAAAGTAGGTAGGTAGGTACTGCTTTTCTCAGTTTAATAAAACATAATTTACGCACGGTAAGGTACGTTTCTGCTCTTTATAAATTTACATTCAGCCCATTTCTCTTTAGTGGTGACAAATTTCAAATTCTTTGGCTTAAAAAAAAAAATAAAAAAAATAAAAAGAACGCCAACGCTGCGATTAAAGAAAATTCGCATCTGGTTGGTACATTGTATGGAGAAAATTGTTTTCAAGAATTTTCTTCTTTATTTGTGAAGCTCCAGTGAATCTTGATTCAAGCTGTTCTTTGAACAAAAACATAATATTTTTCTTCTTTGGTATATATTATTACAGTCGACGTGCCGTTTCAAATAAATTTTAATTTGTATTTTCTCACTTTCTCACGACTACAGTCTCTCTTCGCCATCGTTAACCTTGAAAAGCCATTCACAAATGGATGGCAACGCAGGAAAATCGTTCTTATTACTTCATATTTAGAGGGTTTTCAAGAAAAATCTGATATTTAATTTTTTCTTTCTATTTAATTTCTATAGCTCGCATTTTACAGACAATCGCCTCAGTTTTTTAAAGGTTTCATCATTAGTTTTGCTCTCGTAACTATTGAAAAAGATAAAAGTTTCTATGCCCAACAAATAACCCAAATAAGAAAAGTTATGTTTTTCAGTACCTATATATACCAACTCAACCCCATTATATAACTGAGATATTTTCAATTTCACTGAAACAATGAATCTCTCAGCAGGTAGCAAGGATTTAATAATCACTACCAACCAAATAAGTTAAGTACCTACCCATAATTTAAAAGGTATACTTAATAGAACAGGGAAAATATGATTTCGCCTTCAATTCATTCGTTTTAATCTCTTTATTTGCATGTCTAAAAAGTTATTTGACGTTTGCCTTAATTTTCAGCCTGTGCCTCTGGGGGGAGGTCACAAAAACCTCAACATTTTCCGACTTTTTTTATTTTTTCGAAACTAACTCACAAACAGCACATTTCTCAAAAAGTTGAAAACATATATAAATTAAAGTATATAAAATTCTGCGTCGGATGAGTATCTCGTTTTTAAAATTTTGTTCAGTGGTATGCTTACTATGTGATTTTAAAAAAATCGATATTTTTCAATTTTAGACAAAGATAGCACATTTTGGATTTTCAACTTTGTTTTTATAGTGTAAAATGTAAGTAATATATTAAAAAATCACTATTTTGGGTATAGTACAGAATCAAACATTGTATCTGACCCTATTATTGAAAAAGGCTACGACAGTTTCTATCCAATGTAACCTACTCTTGCCTTACCAGCCTAAAAGTACACCAATTTTGGCGAATCAGTGGACTTCAATATAAAAATGACCATTACCATGCATACAAACAACATCTATAATTTATTAGAAATATGAATAATATGGGGAACAAATTTTAAAAAAGTTTTAATTTATTCATTTTCGAGTGAAAAATCTTTCTCAAAATATTATTTCAATGAAAATGCATAGAGCCATGAACTAATGAATTTCGCACTTCAATACTTGGGCTACATTTTTGTTGGAACTTGCGAACACAAACAAAGTGCCAACTGCCATTTTAATACCATTCACTACTAGTTATGTTCTTCAGGTCCATTTGGTGTGAAAAGTTGTGATAAGTTGGGCGAACCACTATGTACGTCACATTTCACAACTGTTTTGTCAAAAAATAAACGAACAAACTCAATTAGGTACCTACTTCAAAACTTTCTTATACCACTTTTCAAGTAGCTGTAGAAAATTGTGACAACAAATTACAACTTCAGCTTCTCTAACCTCAACAAATTTTTCAAAATTTTGATGACGTGCACTAGTGCAAAAAGAATACCATATTTGCACGACAATTGTGAAGTTGTCAAAGCTTTTCAAATCAACGTTCAAAAAGAACATGGTAGATACCCAGCTACTTACTCTTTACCATTTCACAATTCCCGCATTTAACTTATCGGATGCTCTCAAACCTGAGCCTAATAAGTTCAAATATTTCTTCTGAGACAGCATTTAATAGGAAAGCCGATGAACAGCAAAATTTGTTTGGCACAATGACGTCATGAATCATTAGATTAAAACATAAATGAGAAGTGATTGTAGGTCTGTGACAAACCAGATTCAGCATCTGCCACCGTTGCTCAGTGGTTAAGTAAGAGATGGAATGCCGGAGTTGTAGGTTCGAATCTGCAGTCAAACAATTATTTTTTGAATTTTTTGTTTTAATCAACTTTGATATTTTCATGTATTGGAATACCAGGTGGAGTCTTTTTTCATTTTTTCGGATTTTTCATCATATTTCGATAAGAAAAAAAAATGCCAAAGTCAGTCCATGACATCATTGTGATAAACAAATTTTGCTATTCATGTGCTTTCCTCATTTAATGCTGTACAACAGGCTACCTAAAATAGTGATGTTTTTCATATAACGCATTTTGCGTTACAAAAAAAGGTTAAAAATTCAAACAAAAATTTTTTTAACCAAAATAAGAAAAAATTGTCACTATTTAATCTCGCATATTATCTATGTTAAAAAATGAGATACTGTGCCGAGTTTTCCTTGTTCAGGTAAACTCAACAAATAAAGGATTTTACGTTTTATCTCTTTTATTAAATCACAGTATATATTACATCACATAAACTAAACATCACTAACTATTTCTATTCTTAATCAAATCTATTACTCGAGTCTAAATGAAACCTGGTTAAGTTCACAGCCACTAATGTGAACACTTAACATACTCGTTAGTCAGGTTTGGAGAGTAGACACAGGAATGAACGAATTTGCCTTTAGGTACTTTTTATTATCCTTAAAATGGCCGACCATCTTCCAGGTGGAGTGACAGTATAAACATCCACCAAATATGATGACTTGACTAAGTCAGAATATTTGGTGGGGTTTGTCTGTGAGGACAGGCAGAATATAGATGGCTATTATTCCAAGAATTAGAAATAATAGTCGTGTATATTTTGTTTCGCCACATTTCTATAGATGATGAGAATGTTTATGGAAATGTGATGGAAAAAATACCTACTCATTCAATGCAGAATTTCATGAGCTTCAATATTTATGTACAAGTAAAAACGTTTTATAAATGCGTAAACTTTTTTTGTGCAAAATCAAAGAAATCCTAAAATTTTGAAATTTTTGTGACACAAGCAAAAAATTAGGGCAAACTTCAGGTAACTTTTTTTACATGAAAATAGATGTAGGACAATAAAACACTTTCCAGCTTTCCACACATTAATTGAATGCACGGCCACTTTTATATGCTTTTATTTAACTCATTATAGTTCTTCATTCATATCTTCTTTCAGTGGATATGAATTTAGACTTTATGTGATAAGTAGATTGTATATTCACTCAAGAACAGAAGTGCAGTTCACAGTAAAACTGCAATTGTGCCACTGTGAGTATGTGTCTAGGACTGTCTGTTAAGCAAACCTACTTTACACAATGTTTATTTAACAGCTGGTGTAGGTGGTAACTGGTAAACCATCCAATGTAAATAACCACTAGCTCGCTTATTTATTTGCTGGCTAGTGAGTTGGTGAACTGTTGAAGTTAAAAATTTTCAACTTTTGAGCTGGTACATCAGCTTGTGTGTCATCTCCATGTAAATTAGAATGCTGGTGAAACTTATGATAGTAACTTCTCTTTTTTATAACTTTTTTACCACCATTGTGTAAACATAAAAACCAAGCTGGTTGAATCAGGGCTAATAAACCAACACACGTCTGTAAATCAGGGTGGGTAACTTTTCATTTTCCCATGTGTAGCGAAAAAAAAAATTTTGGTGCAAATTTTGCACAGAATAAAGAGTAATTGTGTGTAAACGTAATTATTTCCCAAGTTGAGCAAAAACCACTTGGGAATTTCTCATGTGTAGCGATTGCTACACACGCTACACAAAACTTGCTGGCCATGCTATAAATTATGTTTTAGTGCATTAGCTTGTGCTAGATTTTGACTTCACACATTGTTTTACACGTAATAAAAGCGTATCATTAGAAATTTATTTTTACTTAACTTATTTAGCATTACTTTCCCGGCCTATAAGTGAATGTTTATTGGGCGAAACATAAACAGAAGAAAATTAAAGAGAGTGAAAAACTGAAAAATAGTGAAACAATCCAAAATTAAATTATTTTTATAATCCCTGTGTTCTTTTTTCACGGGATTAGGTGAACGGATTTTCTTGATTTTGTTTTTATTTTATTTTTTCACCGGTCCTACAAAAATAGACAGTTGATTTTTTTTTGTTTCAATAATCCTTCTAAGGTTTCTGCTGAAAAACGTGTAAAAATAAAAGAAACATTCGATAAAAAATATCAAAAATCCAGCCAAAGTTATATAAATTAAAAAATAAATTAAAAATCCATCGGTTTAAAGTCTAAGTTAATGTTAGGTAGAAGCGTGTCCGAAATTTCAGTTCTGTATCTCTGATAGTTATTGAGAAAAAGTAACATGAATATGATAAATTTTATATTGAAAATAGCTCATGTCTCACTTCCCTTAAAAAGAAAAAACAAATATAATAAAATACCTAATCGAAAATTTTTAACTTAGAAATATTTATCTCATATTTTAACGAATGTTTACTCACCATAATCGGATGGAGCCGAGTCCAAAAACATTAAGTTATCGTCATCCAGTTGCAAAGGACGTTCGGGGTCCTTAATTGGTAACGGATAGTAATTTTTTGAGTACTGCCTCTGGCGATTTTCAATAGAGTTTAATGCATTTCGCAGATTATCTTCTTCGATGGCTGAGGTAGCTTTAAAATACACCAAAATTAGAAGAAGACACTGCGTCTTCAACATCTCTGTAAGTAAAACAAAAAACAAAACACAAAAAAACATGATAATTCAGTCTCACGTAAGTGTAAAATTCGAAAATATTCAGTAGTGTCATGTAAAATGCTGCTCCAACTTTTTGCTCAGATTCGTATTTTTAGTCATTAGTTGAAATATATTCCTTAACATGAAGAGAGAGAGAAAGAGATTTGAAGTAACTTTTCAGTATAAATAATTCATCTGAATCAATTTTGCTATTTCACTGTCTGTAATTCGCAGTAAGTTTAGAATCAATTTACAGGAATTAAATTTACTTTAATTGACCCCATACAAACTGAATGAATGACTTCATCAAAAGTTTTATAGATATTTTTTCACGAAGAAAAATAAAAAAATGAAATTATGGATACTAAAATTATGTTTCAAATTTTTCAATGTTGACGTTTGATTTTTTGATGATTTTAATTTTGAAATTATCCTGATTTTTGCCCCACTTTTCTGCGAACGTTTGCTGCGCTAAAATTTTTGTTGAAGTTAAATCTTGACAATCAAAATTACTTACACTAATATCAAAAGAATCTCCATATTCTCACCATAATAATGGTATATGCACTGAGTATCAGTTTCATTTACTGCGCGCGTCTCTTTTTTTTTACTTCGTTTTGGAGACAAAAAAAAGTCATCTGAGATGACTCCCTTCAATTTTTTGCGTAGATGTTGACTTTATCATTAGAAATTATTTGTAACCCTGCGAATACCAGAAACTGGACCCAATTTAAAGTTTTTGAACGAATACCCCAATTTTATTTCTTAGAATTTAAGTCTAGAGAAAATTGCATGAAAATTTGACTGGTCAAGCATCAAAATACAAGGTTAGAGATCGAGAACCCCCTATTAACTCCAAAAAAGGATTGACATAACAAAATGGTGTGTTATTCGGTGGTGGTGGTAATTATTGCGTTGGAAGGGTCGTTAGGAATTATTGAGAAGATGTAGAACCCCGCTTACGATCCAGCTATCTACGCTCTTGTCAAAATCAATTAGACATTGGTGACAGCATGACAGCTGGAAAATCCCCTAAATCAGTAAAATTTGCACGCAGCGTCGGCGGCAACATTAACATTATATTTCTCCATCCACTGCTGCTGTGATAAATTATACGCAAATTACCTGATTTAAGTGATTTTCTAACTCACTGTCATAAACTAATTTTTGGTTTCATCAATCAAATCTGCCTAAAATTTTCTTTCCTTTCAAAATCTGATGAGAAAACTGGAGGTTCTCGTTAAAAAGAAGGAAAAAGTTATGTATAGATTTTGTGTATTTACAAGGGTTTCGAATAATTTTATTTCTAATGAAAAATTTAAAATCCTCTCCAAAAATTAAGGGAAGTAACATCGAACGAATTTATTATAACCACAAAAACTTAGATAAAACCTCTACGCAGTGATTCTTTGCTGGAAAACTTAGTTATCCAATTTTCACTTACAATATTAAATAATTGAAAAGGAAAATGAAAAACAAATAATACCTAAATTAATGCAATGAGACCAATTTTCTATTAAAATTGGATTCTCATAAAGACAATCTATCGCGAAAATTTCAGCCTGATCTCTTTCGCAGTTTTATCAAAATCTAGGAACCAATGAATAGGCACCAAACTTTTAACCGATTCGCACATATGTAAGGAAAATCTATCGTGAAAATTTCAACTCTCTATTCCTTTTGTAATTTCCTCACAATCCTGGAAAAAGCACTTATCCAGTTTTTTTCCGAAACTACCGTATAAATAAGCACCAAACTTCTATCAGACTTGCATTAATATGAGGAAAATATATCATGAAAATTTCAACCCGATCCTTCCCGTAATTTCTTCAAAATTTTGGAAAAACCTTTTTTCAATAAATTTTTTATTCTCCCTATCCCTTTTACAGTTTCTCGAAACCGTAAACAAAATATTCAGGAAGTACATACGTACATATACAGGGTGTCAAAAAATCGTCTCCCAAGCCAAATGAGTCTTGTAGAACTCAACGAAAAAAGAGAAAAGTTCCTTTAAATCCTTTTTTTTAAGATTGTTGTTTTAGGTAACAAGGGCTTTCATGTGCGTGTGTGGAATAGGTTGCATATTCATTTATTTGAAGGCGACATTTAAAAAAGATAGCAGTACGCATCGTACCGAAGTTGCGGGTTCGAATCCAGGCAGCGGAATATTTTTTTTCAGAATTTAAAAAAAAAAAATTTAGACGATCCAAAATTTCAGAAAATTTTTTTCAATTTCAAATAAATTAAACTTTGTAAGTTCTGAAGATAGGGACATAGTCAGAAGAACGTTTTATAATGTACTCGTTAAGTACAATAAAATGCACTCATCGAAAATGAAATTTGAAGAATTTTTTGAACATCTTCATCTGATTTAACCAGGAAAATTTTGAAAATTTGAGAGCTTTGTATCTGTGAAACAACTAGTTTCAAAGCACATGATAACAGAAACTTTTTCTTCTCTCGATGAGTTCTACAAGACCCATTTAGCTTAGTAGACGATTTTTGGGCACCCTGAGTACATTAAGAAAAAAATTTAGTCAAAATGGAAAAATGGTGACCATAGTTTTCTTTTATCATAAAACGAAAAGCGTTCATCACCCCCACTCCTAACCCATCCATAAGGTAAATTTTAATACCCCGTTTTCAAGTAAAATGGACAAAAAAGTTGGTGTACATAATAAACGAAGCACCCTGTATAAACTATAAACTGATTTTCCAAGTTTTCAGCAAAAACCACAATAACAAAATAATATAATAATTATGTTCAGCTCACTCGTAGCTACCAATTAAAAAATTCATACTTAATGGTATTTTGTTGCAATAATAAATATTGTATTTTAATAATTTTCTCCATCGAATACCAATGGGGACATGAGAACGGATAATTACTCCTCACTGAAAAATTATTTTTGTTTTTCTGTTTTTTTAATATCATCGCTCAAAGCGAACTTCTACGTACATGTGGATGCGAATTTTATTGCTGACGGGTCAGTGGACTTCTACATTAAAATTCATCCCTCACTCTAACTCATTCATTGTGCGAGTTCATATTTTTGCAGTATTGTTGAAAATTGTCCATTTAATTTGTCGAATTCACAATCCACTTTCAAAAACGTGGGTTGGTATGCGTAGCATACATAACTTTTTTCCTCTCTTTCGCTCTTTCACCCCCCCCATCGTTCTATCTGTCTCCCTTACTGTGACTTTCTATTTTGGTGGTGGTTTTGCCTTAACCCAAGGAAAAATAAACATCAATAAAGCTGGACCTGAGTTATTTATAAAAGCTTTGAAGAATTTCTGCGATAAGTAGGCCGTCTACGTGACGAATGAATCTCCATACAAGTGATAAATGAGGAAAGACGAGGAGCCTATCTCACAACAGCTTTCTCTTTTGGACAAGTAGAAAACAGTATGGGAGCACAAAAAAGAAAGAAAAAAAAGATAAGAGCTTTTGTTGATCTCGAACACAATAAAGGCGGGTAATTTTATAAACGATGGGCGGGTTGTTGTTTGTTCTTTTTTCTTTTTCTTTTTTTTCTAACTGAGGCTTATTTTTGAGACGAAAGAGAAAAACGATGAGTACATTTTTGCTGCCTCGAACATTAGACGTGTTTTTTCTGTGCACTCACGAGAGAGGTTGACCGGATTAATGTTCAAATTTGTCAAATGGAAGAAGATAAGGATCAAATTTGTGGCAAAGGTAAACTTATACATTGAAAGAACTTATTTCTACCGTCAAGTAATGCTATCTGATTCGTATATAGGTCTAAATGCTGACATCAATGAAGGTGTTCTAAAAGGCTAAAAGGAGCCCAAAATGTGAAGGAAAAAAAACGAACACAGTGGAGAATACCATCAAGTTTTATACAAGCAATATCAGAAAATATCGACGAAGTGTCAAGTTTTTCATTTTTTTGTTTAAAAAATACAAAAACAAAAAACAAAAAAAACTCTAAAACAAAATTCTAACGCGGCAATACTTTGCTATAAAACATAGTTTACTAATTTTCATCTACAATTCAAAACAAACGTCAAAAACCTATAACCTTAATTACCTAATGTAAAGCAGGAAAGACGCTGGTTACATCTTGCGCCGTAAATACAAAAAAGATACTTCAAGCAACGCAGGCGACTAACTTTTCGCAATTAACTTTTAATTTTTTGTTTTACGTTGATCTCGGAAATTTTAGCTCTATCCCTTTTGTAGTTCCTTCAAAATCCTAGAAAAACCACATTTCCAAGAATTTTTTGTTCTTAGGTTTTCTCAGAAACTACTAAACCAATAAATACAAAAATTGCAATTAGTCCAGTCTAATCTTACAAAAAAAAAAATTAGCGCACGAACTTTAACTACAAAAAGTTGGTGAGTGGGTCAACGAGATTAATATACTAAAAGTTGCACCCTCTCTACACCTTGAATTTTTGGGAAGAGGGTGTTTATCTCTCAAAATTTATTTTTATGTGTTTTTCTCCTCCAATTTTAACTTTATGAAAGAATCGGTCCGTACAAAATTGTTTTATATGCAATCTCCTATACAAAAAGTTTCATGCAGTTTTATTCCTGACACCCTACTTTCTCTCCAGAGAATCTTGCAAACAACCATTCTTCAGCGAATATGTTCAACAGCGTTACATGGAGGATATCACTCGTAATTATCACATTATTTAGACAATACCCGATACACATTTTCTACCCATTCACCTCCTTCTATAACCCCTTCCTACAAAAAAGGTTACATTTAGTTTTTTTCGCGACCCCATAGTATGTTGTTCCAGGAGACTCACCCAAAAACCTTATGTATTTAAAATTTATATGCTAATTTTGTTTGTTTTTTTTACTTACTTATTTTGATGCTTATTTGACTAGACTACATATATATCAAATCTGGTTCGAAATAGGAACAATATTTCTTGAAAATTTTAGCCCTATCCTTTTTTTTAGTTTCCTCAAAATCCTAAAAAAGCTACTTCTCCATGAAATTTTTGTTCACTCGTTTTTTCAAAAACTACTGAACCAGTAGGCAATAAACTCCTGTCAGAACTGGTCCTGTGTGTGTATAAGAACAACCTTACATGAAACATTAATCCCCACCTCTTTAATTTTTTTTTTTTTTTAAACCGTGAACACTTTGGTAATTTGCACCCTTAGAAATAATGGGTAGTGTTATGTCACTTCTCAATTCTCTTGTAGAAGTACCTATAATAAAGTACTCTATTGTTAAAGTCGGCAATTTCTAAATTATTTTGTAGTGAATTGATAGTTACGAGAAGTATTTGGTGGGTGAATGTGTTTGATTATTTTGGTAAAGTAATTTTATATCCAAGTCTTTTTAGCACCAAGTAATCGGTATATGAACGTCAATTTTTTAAGAAAAGCTTCATAAATGCTCATCAAAAATAATCTAATATCATAACAAAAACTGCGTTGGCAAATTAGAAAACTGAAATGAAACCATTAATAGACAGAAGACATTCAGGTATACACATTATTTTTGTAACTGGTCCTGAAATGAAACTTTTAGTGAAAACCTTGTAATCGAAAAGTGTTTTTCCAAAACTCGATAAGTCCAAAAAACTGTTTTTAAGATAATTTAAAAAAACTATCTCAGTATTAGGGATGAGAATTTTTTTTTCAATTTTGTGGCAATAGCAAGACTGAACCTTCTCACACTTATACCCCTTGTAGCCATTACTGTATGGTGAATGTATGAGACGTAGGATCATTGGAAAGAAAAAAAAAGTGGACTTATTGAGTTTTGGTAGGGCGATTTTGTAAAAAGTTGTCAGATCGAGGCAAAAATAATGCCGAGTCCAAGTTTTTATTGGTTTACCTAGTAATATAAACAATAATGGTTTGGATCCCCTCCCTTCAAAAAAAAAAAAAATAGGTTGACAAAACTTTACTACAAAATCCAGAAATACAAACTTTATTTTAATATAATTTGATTGGAAAGATAATAATTTATTTGAAAAAATTATACTTAATACAAAAATAATAATATATTATAATTCCAGACGCACATCCTCCTCACTTTCCAAAATAGTCGTAGCTTTTCTCATTCTTTTAATAACCTCCTCTTTTTGTTTTCCAACTCTTGCAAGTACCTGATTAAAGTAAGCAGACTCATCTGTAATTACGTCTAAGAATGGTAACAACTTCAACATACCATTTTTTTTTGCTTCAGAAATACCACTAATATTTTTCAATAGTTTGGGTTTATGTCCTGCCAACGCTAGTTTGTTTCTGAAATTTTTTTTTATAATCTCCATAGGCTGATGAGTACCAAAGTATGTATGAGAGACATGGAGTTGAAAGCTATTTTGTTGGAACTCCCAGACATAATTTCCACAGTTCTTGAGTGGCGAATTGGGTGCAAACAATGTAGTACCATTAAGGACTAATCGACTTTTGGAAAAACAAAAAAAACACATTTGAATTTCACCTGGGCATTACGCAAAAACGATGCTAGATAGGATGATGCCAGTGTTACCAGACGATAAAATCCATGCCCAAATAGGTATTACCACCATAATCCCAAAATTTCAAAAATGTGACTTATCGAGTTTTGGAAAAATGCTCTTCTATAACTACAGCACTCATTTCTTTGAGTTTCTATTTCTCAGTACTGAACCACTGACACAGAAACCTAAACTTCCTT
Source organism: Ericerus pela (assembly GCA_011428145.1). Classification (NCBI taxonomy): domain Eukaryota; kingdom Metazoa; phylum Arthropoda; class Insecta; order Hemiptera; family Coccidae; genus Ericerus; species Ericerus pela. Next base: position 331,743 of record WOFM01000346.1, read on the forward strand.
ATTAGTACTGAGAACAATAACATGCATACAGGTGCAGAACTGAAACTTTTAATGAAAACTTTCGAACCTAATTACAGCGTTCATTAACTTTTTATATCCATCTGTAGACAAAATTTCAGCTCAGTCGATCCATTATTGAAAATCTGATGAAAATTCTGCAAAACAGCTAACTTCTTTGTACTACTTAATAGAGATACGATAATACAGGTACGTGAACAAAATCCAATAAATAAAGTTCCATAAATTTAGTATGTCAATCCATCCAACAAAGGAATACTTACGACCGAACGCTATTCACCTGCTTTTCCAAATTTTCTGAGAATTTATGGAAATTATGAAGCTGGAGAGAAAAAAAGTTAATCTTCGAAACGAAAAAAAAAAAAACGAAATTAAAGTTTAATAAAACTGTCAGAAAATTTAAAATTTAAATAAAATTTTTATCGAATAAAATATTTATGCTCGATGAAGCGGAAAAAAGGTAGGCTATCGAACACGCCACAGACTATACCTTCGTATATACTTTATGGCAGTTCATTCGATTTGATTCGTATTCCTTGGAGCATTATTTTACCACGACTATAGGTACCCACTTCTATACATACCTACATTATAAATACGAAGTTTGTGAAGAGAAAAATAATACAAAAGAACGGGGTGGTAACCCTATACGAAATTCTGGAAATGGAAAAACTTTTGCGATCGAATCGGATCGCACGAGTCATTACTCATTCGTTGAATTAACGAAATGAATTCATTATGTGGTCTCGTCGATTTAATTAAAAAAGCTTTCGAGCCATCGTCGGATACGACCATTCTTAAACGATTTCCGACGAAGATTTAATTAAGCTCCTCGAAGGCTACCTAATGAACCGACGCAGACATTTTCGAATGCGGAAAGGACACACAGAGATAACAAATTCTTCCTTATGTGAGATTTCAATAGGCTGAGGTCACAGTCCATATACGAACAGAACCGAAGGCTTTTATCGAAAATAAAATTAATACTGTGGGCTGACGAATTTCAAGTGGTGTTTTAAGTGGCCAATATAAAGTTGGTGCTTAGGCCTATCTATAGAATATGGTTTGTGTAAAATGATTCGAAGATTTCGATTTAGCTTATGGAGACGAGAGTTTCTTAAGAACTGCTGGAGGTACAAAACCATTTAGTTTATCCACGATTTGATTAACTACACCGTTTCAAGTTAATATTTCCTCAGGTACTGCGTAATTAACTAACTCCGTCACCGGGGGGGGGGGTTCGTAGGGTTACCCAATGGGCATTAGGGGTTACATCAATCCCTATAGTATTTTTCAACTATTTTTCTATATTGAGTTAATTCGTTATTTGTTGTGTCGTACATAATGTGGAAAAAATATGCTGCTCAGGAAGTTTAGAGCTTAAGACAAGTTCTGTTAAAAAAAAGTTCTGGTCAGTTCAACCGTATGGTTATAGGTTTCGATTCAAGGGATTTAGGAGGCTCTGGGTTCCGGGCTCCTAATATTTTTTCAAATTTATGTGTATGTGTACTATTATGTAGGTACTACTTATAAATTTGTTTTGTACTGAGTAATTTCCGATTGGATTTTCAAGGTTGAATGTACACCAAAAGATGTTTATATTTTGGCTACAGCCCCCCTACCAATAATAGTACCAAGTCAGCGTCACTTCCCACAGTTTTAACTCTTAGCAGTTGATAAATTCAAGATATTTACGACTCAAACAAAACAATAAAATTTAGAGAACTATTTTGAGAAAAAGGAAAGGGAATCACTCACAAGGCATATGGTGCCAATTCGATCTCATCTTTTCAGAAGAACTTTTCATTGGAACTTATTTACTGTGTCCGAACAAGAAAATCTAAACTTTTTATGGTAAAAAATTTTTCTTTGAGTTCTATCCTAGAAACTAGTGCTGAACTTCTCCAAATCAATCACCCTATTTGTAAAAATGACAAAAAGTTCGGCACTTCTTTCAGCATCGAAAAGATCTCAATTAATTACGACAGAATTTTCATTCATTTCGATTTTTTATTATAGCCTAGAACTTCGAAAGAAAATGTTTTACGTAAGTATCAACCAGCTGCGGAAAAATACTATTAAAACACCAATATTATGGTTAGAATTTTTAACATTCTGTCTCAAATCTAATTCCACGACCAGAGCGGATGTAATAGCAGCTTTTGTTTTTTGAAAACCAGCTAAAAATAAGGACACCTACTGAAAAATCGATACAATTTTATAATGTGAAGTTAAAATAATTAATTTGAGTTTCAAAAAGTTTAAAAGCTGACGCTACAAGAAGAGCTAAGATCAAAATTAAAGATAAAATTAACTGAGTTTGCAGCGTACACCTGCTTCGTTGGCTCGAGAGGAATTTCAATTATTTTGTTATGAAGCATTTATTAAATTAAAAAAAAAAATATACCTTTATCCTTTGTGGTTGTCGGCATTTATGGTCGGTTTGACTTGATTCATATTAACTTCGCATAGTGTAATTCGCGTAATTATTACAAACATAAATCCCTTCACTGAGACATGAAATTTTTCTGAGCCACTTATTTGAATATTAAATTATACAAATTCATTAAATTAAATAAGTTAATTAAGTTAAATGCTCTTTTTGGTAGCTAGGTACATAAATATCAACCAAATTCATGAAATTGTACTTAATATTAAAATAACAGCTAGCCTGCAATTTCCGACCAGCATCTTTGGTTCATTCGGAATTTATCTTTCTCTCCTCAGCAATAATTTGAGACTTTTTCAAATCAATTCTACGGATTAACTGTTAAGCCGATTGAAACCGAACTGTGCAGAATGTTAGAATATGGGTCTGTTTGCACGTTTTCAGGAAACTGAAAACATAATTTTTCTTAATTCTAAAAACTGACAAAACTGGAAATTCTTATTTATAAGTTTCTTGTAGCGAGCAAAAAACCTTCCGACTTTGCTGAAAAAATGTTGTAAAAATATAACTAAACGAACTTCAAAAAAAATATTTATTATCAAAATAATTACCAATTGATGAAAAAATTTATATTTTTCGCTGTTTTTTGGATTGGTGCAAACAAAAAAAAATTGGAATAAACGCATTTGTTTTCAGAATTTTCAGGAACTCCAGAGTGACTGAAAACTGAATGATAAGAAAATTAAGAATTCTGAATGCTGAATTCTCAGAAAAACGTGCTAACACAATTCAGTTTTTTCAGTTAAAATGTGAGAATGCTATTCTGAAAAATATGTCACCAGTTTTGTCAGAATCGTGAAAAACTGTAAACGTGCAAATAGACCTCATATTAATATAGGTACTTATTCAATGTTGTACCAATTTTTGTGCCCATTGCTTAAAAATTACACATTTTAGAACTATTAAAGCGCCAATTTCCAAAAATGCAACATAATATGGATGTATTAGACGTACCAAAAACAATACGGTTCATCATTATCTAAGTCGGAATAAAATATATATGTATCAAATTTCATAACTATCAGGTACAAATTGTGACCTATAGAGAGTTAAATCAAAATGGGTATAGGGTGGTAACTTAGATGTTGCCCCATAGGAAAAATAGTGTAGGTTTTGTCAGTTTGGGGAATCAAACCTGGGACCTACCTATTTGCCAGCTAAAAGTTGTGAACTTAACCGAACAGCCATCCCACCACCGACTATAACTGGCAAATGTATTATGTATTAAGCAAGGTATAGTGGTTCCCACACACTCCCCTCCTAGAGAGACTCAACACGAGTTCAACATCATTAAATGCTGTGGGAGGTTGTGTGGAGCCAGAAACCCCTCTTATACCTATACACACAGGCTTATACTACCTGTATAGGTTCTATTTCCACTATATAGGGCGCTATCTATTGGCGACTCAAGTTAGGAAGGAAAGTTGTGAGTTCCACGATGCACCACTAGGATGCGTGCATATCCAGCACACATCAAGGGGCACCAGATGTAGGTTTTGTTGGTTTGGGGAATTGAACCTAGGACCAACATATTTTCCAGCTAAAAGCGGTGAACTTAACCGCATGGCCATCTCATTGCCGACTATAACCGGCAAATGTATTATGTATTAGGCAAGGTATGGCAATTCCCACAAATATTGTGTAGATAGTATTTAAATTTTCTTGATATAAAAATTAGCCAATATGTACTCCAAGGGTAAAAGTCAACTTATCTGACCTAACATACAAAAAGTAATCAAACGGTGTTGATTTGAAGTCGATAAAAATGAAATTGGCGGAGATGGGGTTGAATATTAAATATTAATCGTGAAAAGTTCGTATTTACACCAGAAATAGAATGAAAACTAAACACAATGAAATTCAGTAAACAGTATTCTGTATGTATCTGTACATTACAAAATCAAATAAAGACTATAGGATTAATTACAAAATAATTGGTCGATATTTACCAAAATTTTTGGTTTTCAACAATTATGCCCATATTCACAAACGTCACTTTAACCTCCCTTCACTTAAACTTCACTTAAAAATGACTTTTGGCACAATTTTGTATATAAAAGTGTGGTAACTTTTTATTATTACATTGGCACTCCTATAAGAAATACAATAAATTCCCACATTTTTGAGTACAAAATTGTGCAAAAAACGTTTTTAAAATGAAATTTAAGCGAAGTGAGGTTAAAATGACATTTGTAAATATGAGCCTTAGGGTTTTGCGAAATACTTTATCACAAAATATTTTTCGTTGATTGTTAGGGTGGATTTTTTTTAATCGGTAAATTCTTATCTCGTCATTTTGATTTTCGATAACGTCGACGGAAATACTCGTCGAAACGATTAAAATACTCGAACGTGTACAATCGAATTCATTTTCCTTTCCACTTCCCGCAGGAAAAACCCCGTTTTTTAAGACGAATACGAGAACGTAGAAATCGAAAATTCCTCGGTGGATAATTTTTTTATTCATTTTTATTTCGTTTTCTTCGACTTTCTCTTCCTATTATTCGAAGGTTCTGTTCTTGAATTTAATATATTCGCAAAAGAAATATACGGCGTGAATGTATATATATATATATATATATATATATATATATGTATAGGTATGCGGATGGTTTACGTGACAGTATTTTTTATCAACGTTATTACGAAGAAGAAAAAAGAGTTAGGAAAAAGAATTTTTCAAAAATCCAGCTCTATATTTTTGACGTTAACGTATTTTCTGAAATGGAAAAACAAAAAAGCTTCGCGAATATTTGACAGGCAGTTTTTCCAATAAACCATCGCCGCAATAGTGTTCGAGCTATTATTCGCGTTACCACGCCGTATTCTACTTGTTTTATAATAGATACTGTATGAATGAATAATACGCCAATACCGTATGTAGGTACCTTCATCTACGGTACCTATGTATAGTCTACAGCATGCCAAAAAACAGTAGCGTGACAGAGGCTAAAAGCACACCAGTAAATTCAAAATAAGTGAAGAAAAATGTTTATTAGGCTGGCAGTGTTAGGTTAGGGTTAATTTTATTCTAAACGTTAAAACCTATAATGTGTATTGTTGTAATAATTATTTTGGAACATAATATACATCCGACAGTAGGTACTTTTTTCAAAATGTTAAGAATATCAGTTATTTTATTCACTGCTTATGAGTTACAGACATGGGGCATAAATCGGGTGTGAGGCAACTTCACATTTAATAAACTTCATGTAACATTTGTTTACTACAAATTGCTATACATTGCAGACTCATAAGAATGAGTCGTTTAATATTAGCTGGTTGCTACAGAGGTGATCATCCAGTAAATTTGGATTAACAAAATAAACAACCAGATACCTACTTATTATCAAAGCGGATGAACACAGTCATGTAATTTGGACTGGAGTGATCATAGGCGAATTTTCATCACATTTCTTACGGGGTAATGAAAAAACTTTTTTTGACCTGCTTGCAATGTTCAGCTTCGATTGAATCCCTGGAGAGTGAAAAGAAGTTTTGGCTCTATCTACTTACAATTAACTCAAAGAATTATTTAATAAAGATAAACTTGATAAAAGAAAAGGCAAACCAAAAAAGGACAAGTAACAGAATAAAATTACCACCTAAGGGTGATAAGAAACCTATAATAGTTATAATTGCGACACTCCAGTCAAAATAACCTAAACCAACTTTACTTTATCAAATAATTATTTAATAGCTCCCTGGAATGGGAACTCTATGTATTACTATTCATTTTAAGTATAGTATTGAACAAAATTTCATTATTTACATAATTTTCAGTACTGACACAATATAGCATCAAAATTCTTAGTTTGTGACACTAATTGTTTGGATAATAACAGTTATTGCACTAGTTTGCGACACTAGATGAATATTTCATATGTGTATGTGATGTTTTTGAAATAAGAAGAGGAGGTCATCTTAAGAAATACTGAACATCATACATTACAACAGCAGTAATCTTAATTTTTACGTATTTAAGTGAAAAGTGTCACAAACCTAAGCAAACTGCTGCCTTTACCCCAACGTTTATTTAATTATTTCAATTCTTCATGCACATACTGCATGAGGATTGCTATGGAGAATGAAAAAGGAAGACCAGAAATTGGGTTTTTTTTACATTTTCTCAGGGGGTGCAAGACATAAGCACCCCTTACACCCCTGCAAATTCCGCCTATTGGTGTGATCTAAAGACAACATGATGATTTGTAATAAATAATTCTTCTAGATCATCTAAATATAAATGTTTCTGTTTATGACCACACTTGGGCATAATTGAAAACTGACTCATGACTTAGTGTATGTAGTCATGAAAAGTGGAATTTGTAAAAGAAAAACAACGATGATGTGGGAGTGAAATGAACATAATAATAGGTAACATTTCTGAGTGATGTCAAGAGTATATCCGAGGGAATGAGTTATACATGATGGATGATAACTATGTAGTGTGTAACAAATGATTGTAATGAATTACAGTGAATGAAAATAATTGTTATATAGGGAAAATCCAAAAGGAATTACTAATTTGTAAGTAAGGCGGCTACCACACATCGGCTTTATATTATATACTTCTCCCTCGATCACCGTCACCCAGCACCGTGGCTGTGTGAGAACAGAGCTATATTTTGTGTGGCAGTGAGGTGGGGGAGTTTAGGTATTCAGCCGGTGTGGGTTAAAATCCTCGTACTGCCTGAATACCTAAAGTGGTGACCTCGATATAATGTGAGAGATGGGAACAACATCCTCTCTGGGACACGCAAGCCAGTTGGTAGTTCATATGACAAAGTACAGTAATAGGTACCTACATACTTATATGTTGAAATTCTAAAAAAAGAAAAAAACATGACACCAAACTCATTTACTTATTCCACCGTGCATGCAATAGAGGTGCAAAAAATATCAAAAATATATCAATATTTTAGGTATTGATATGTAAAAATTGTTGAGACCACCAATCCTTCTCCCCTCTCACTCATACAAACACACGACTACCTTTATACATAATTTATATCTCTGTTCGCGGCTACACTGTATTACCATCTCCGCCGCTCACTCGTCCATCTCCATACACATTTGTTTATCTTACTTAAAACTGTACTCATACTTAAATTATGTAACTGTCTTTAAATACACTCGCTTCTTGGACATAACTTCGTGTAAAACCTTCTTTCATGTGTCTTCACTGGTCCTCATCCTCTATAAAAATATAGAAAAATATGGATATTTGACTGAATTAATCCCCAATCTATGCGATAAATGACATTATTTTGGACCAAATATTCTCGACTATCTTTCTGAAAACACTTTTATACATTTATACTCGAGGTTGCACTGATACTCGTTCCGCCACTCATTCGTTCATCTTCGTACATATATTTGTTTCCTTTAAACAACTCGCATACTCCGTACTTTACATATTTTCTTTGCTGTTACACACTTCTGAGACATTAATTTGCAAACATCTTTATTAATTCTTTAACTATATCGAATATCTCGTTGAAAACCTCTATAAATATTGATATTTTGCCCATTACTATTTTCCATAAAATATAGATATTTCGCATTGCTAGGATACAACTTTTACTGGCTCAATTTTCATTTAATTTCTTAATTAAAACTAATGAATAGATAAAGAAATTCGTTATCATCCGATGCTTATAGTGCTTCTATGCATTGTCATATAATTATAATAGCTATGTAACGTGTAAATTATGTCACAATTACAAATCGTGAGAAACTCTGCTCTTGACATTTTTCTCATATAGATATTCAACCTACCAAATATTATAACTTTTTGTTTCTCTTAAAGAAGATATGCTGTAAGAAATGGAGATTCGTCCAGTTTAACTTGTACAGAATACAGAAACGAAGAGAGAGTTTAACATTCAACATTTTAGTTTACCTGCGGCCCCGTTTTCTCAATGCTCAAGAGGATCATAATATTATGGATTATAATTTTGCACGACAGGTAGGTAGCTGTGAACTCATAAATACACGTCGGATGGAGTAGAAAATTATTTATCCTCTCGCTATTCATTTACGAATGCAAACACTGTTTACCAGCAGTCGCAACCACAACCTAATATTGCAGAAGAAAACACGAACTTCGTGGTCTGAATTTATACTTACCTAAACATTCGTTACCTACTTTGGATGACGAGCTTCATAAAATTAACAAGCTGATGGGCTTTATTCTCTTTGTATATATATTACTGTTACCGAATAAGGATTCGTTTATTCTGAGTTAAAATTACAATGAGCTGCCGAGTTTGTATAGACTGGAAGAGTTGAAAAGCATAATATCGATGCAAGCCTATATCAATTCGGGAATTATTTTAGGACCGATATTTCAATCTGTTCACAGACTGTCTGAAGTAAAAATCAATATTTAATAATTTTAAGAAATTAAATTTTATTTAATAAGTAGCTTATTAGAGATCAAAAATTTTGCATCATCTCACCATTCATGGAATAAATTTAAACTTAAATATTATAGGTCACTTTGTGACTGATTATTATGCAGGTTCGAGGGTGGAGAACAACGACCTCGTATTATGAATTCTCTTTACCTTGTAGGTGGCGGTTAGACTTGTCTTTTCCCTCATATCTTTCAAAATGTATTCTGGTATTTAACGATGACGTTATATCTCGCGTATATTCAAAATCGTATATTCTAGTTGAGCTCGAATTTTCATGCTGTGTGTAGATTTTTCTTAAAAACAGGAATGAGTAAGGATCTACAATTTTCCTCGCGTGTGGCTTATTTAACGCGCAAATGGGCTTTGCCGAAATGTTTATCCACGTTATTGTGGTGCCACGAAAACTCGCTTGAACTTTCTAAAAAGTATAGCTTCTAATGATTGTGCAACTAAATTCTTGAATAAAATTGAATTTCTCGTCAGTAAGGAGCTGAAAAGTTGTGTTTTTGCTGAGTTTAGAGTCAAATTTATGACTAAGAAGGAAAAAATAAGGCGGGAAAAGGCTAGAAAAACTAACTTTTCTGAAGAAATCGATGATCTTTAAAATTTTTTACGCTACCTTAGCACCTACGTCACTGATTAAAAGTCTCCAAGTCTCCCTTAGTTAATCAATGAAAATAAGTACCTACTTTGCTGTATCCATTATGATGACATCCTTTTTTTTTACTATCAATCTATATTCTTATCTACCTATATCTTTTCTAGGTATACTATGTGACATCCATAAATGATTGTTACATGACTATTTAAAAAAGTTGATCAAAAAATATTATTAGCTAAAAAATATGAAAACTAGATAGACAGCCCAAGATGGCAGGTTTCGTGAAATATCAATGTTTTAGATCAAAAGGGAAAATAATGTGAAACGAGCTTGCCCACACACTACTTGGAACTATATAGTCTTGCCTCATGGTATCTTACACAACTCTCCCTAAACTGGATTGGGAAAGCTCTACATTTCAGATAAAACGATCTCCTTTGCAACTGAGATGATAAATATATACATAGTAGTGTTATGTCTCTAGCCTGGATTATAGAGACAAACAAAATAAATACGAGATTATCGAGTTATCTTTATTCGAATTGAATATGTCAAAATTATACACTTTGATTATCACGTCACAAATATCTTATACTTAGTCTTATAAAATAATTTTCTTACTCCTATAAGTGTCACACCTCTACTTAGGGTGGACAGCTAACTTGAGGCGTATTGTAACGCCATCAGACTAAGAGATCAGTGGGTAGTAGAACTACTCTGATACTCTGTAGAAAGGCAAGTGAAGTCCCGGAGTAAATCAATTTACCAGGTAACTTCTTTTAGAGCCTAACATGTTTATGTTTGCCAAAAAGTACCTATAGTACATACCTGAATAGTGCTGACAGATATGCTGACCAGTTGTTTGTTTGTATATCTGCTAGCTCCATTAATTAGGTTACTGGTTGGAGATAATGGTGAATATTTAGAAAAAATATTCGCCGTTATTTGTTGCGAAGTATTTAGGTCAGTGAATATGTTTGTCTGCCTAAATACGATGGAACAAGTAGTTACCAATGTTGAGGCCAATGGTTAAAGCTTAACAGACTTGATGTTTAGAGCCATTGAATGATCGATTGTTGTACTCCCTATGTGTGATGATGATGAAGATATTTCATTTTATTCTCAGCTTGATCTTCCTTTTATATATATCGGATTAAGAGGCTTAAGAAAAAGCAAACTCTGATAATTATAAAACTTTTTATATTTGACTTGTATTTTCACTGTGGTAAACATATAATAAAAAATGTATTACTTAGTTAGCTGATTAAAAATAAACTAGGAGTGATAGGTGTGAACATTTCTCGTCACACCACAAATTATTATCTTTTCGATCTTTTATATTATTGGCCACATCGAATACTTCTTCAACTGTCATCGTTGAGTTCTGTTTTCTTGGTCTATTTCCATTATACATAATCTTTATAATTTAATTTAAACAGTTTGATCGAGTGTAGGAAAAATGAGAATTATTCAGAGAAACTGATGTTTACCTGTACTCACAGAACTCAAGGAATCTTGTAAAATAATATGACAAATTTTTATTTTTATTTTATGAATTAGTATGGTAAATTAATAGTAAATCGAGCTGAACTTCTCAACTATACTATATTGTATTATACTATACTATATTATACCATACTGTATCGTTTTAATATAACACGTCTTGGGCCTGATAATGACTCAGGGTTCTTCTCACAAAAATGTTTTTTCACAACCTTAATTTCATCCAATTAAATCTGGATTAATTTTAATTGATAAAAAAGCATTTTCTCTAATTAATGATGTAGGAAAACTGTATTTTTTATACACAAAAGAAAAAAGTAATGCCACACAAACGTCCACCACCCACGATTTTGGAGTGAAATATACGAGCTAAAGATGTCGGAAAAACTGGCGAAAATCTGTAGCATTGAAATACCATTTTAATGCACCATTTAATGTTTTGATAGATAAATTAGATAATCCAGTCGATTTTATGGACTGTCGATCTGCACTGAAAGAGGTAATAAGAGGAGGAAAAAGTTACTGAAGACTGCCTACGCGCTTGAAGTTTACTACCAGGAATACAAATTCGACTAAATTCCATTAAGAACTGTCTGCGGTATACGATTTTGGAACACACAACGAAGAGTAGCGTAAGATTTTCCTCATTTTTAAGGCTGAAGATAAATTAGCAGTCAAAGCGAAAATGAATGCCTCTGAAATTTGTTCTTTTTTAAGTGAAAAAAATAAACTTTAAGCCGGAAAATATCCGTTGCAGACCAAAATACAATAAAAAAAAAAATTGAAACATGAAAACTCTGACGCAGCAATACGTCACTGGAAAACCGAGTCTACCAATTTTCATTCGTATTTAAAAAAAAAAAAAAGGGGGGGCATTTTAATTTTTGTGGTTTTTAACTTTTATTTTCCTAAAAAACAAACCTTTTCTGTTGGAATTACAGAAAATTTTGCAATTGTTCACTTTTGTGACAAACAAACATATCGACATATCCATATTTTTCATTATCATAGTTTCAGGTAAAGAAATTATGAATAACTACCGATATTATCGATATCTTTAATAAAAATATCGATCTATTAATGTTTTATTGCTAACAACCGATTTTCCAGGAATTTTTTTTTTTCAAGTTTTCTCAGAAACAACTGAACCAATAAGCACTAAACTCCTATCAGACTGGTTCATATAAAAATACCTCCATAAAAATTTTAATCATATCCCTTCTGTAGTTTTCTTAAAATCATGAGAGTGACAATAATGGTATATGATATATTATGTAACCACACATAGTGTGCACCCCTCAACGTCTTTTTTTTTTTTTTTCGAAAATATAATTGTCCGCACCCTAGTCTTTGTAAGGTCGATTCACTGCGCAAGAAAATTAGGTAAAAAAAAGGATAATAAAACTACAAAAATCAGATGAACACATTTTTGCGAAGCAGCCTGCTAAATGTTAAAATGTCATAAGCCCTATGTAAATTTAAGGCCATCCATTTGCTCAATAATGATGTAAGTGTATCAATGAAAATCCTGCCACTTAAAAAAAATTCACTGATAGCTATCCAATTTCCAATAATAAATGATCTGACTCAGTTATAGTCTAGTACTTTTCAGTCACTCTCACTTATAAATTTTTTTACTTTGTTAAAACAAAAATCAACAAATAACATTTTATAAACTAAATAAATCATGTCAAACTGCCAAGTAATTATCTCACTCTCTCTTTTTTTTCCTCTCATCAAGGACTTGGTTCAATTACCCTTTATATGATGTGTTAGTGGAAAGGAGGATGACCATAAATTTCTCCTACCTCCTTTGCTAGGGCTGCAACTCATTCCCAATAACTTTTCTTTTGAATGTAATAGCTTATGCTACACACCTAGGTCCAAAAGTGATTGTTTACATATGAGGTAGTTTGTGAAAAGAGCACAGTGAGGGAGTAATTCCTTCACTTTCAAACCTTATTGAGAAAGACATTTTATATAATTAATGATCAGAAAGCAATAAAACATTAAAATTCTTTCAAGTGATGAGTCTTACACAAAAATTACGAAAAACAAAACAAAATATCAACCTCCTCACTGTGACAGATTCAACGTTTCATTCAGAAAGTGTAACAGCTCTACCTAAATGTAAACTGAACATACCTTGATGTAAAGTGAACATGCCTCCTTGTAAAAAGATGCTTTATGTTTTTACATGAAGACAAATTCACTTTACATTGAGGTTACATTCATCAATGATGGTTGTTCTAATCCTATCCTATACTATAATACAAGCAATAATTGTGTATGTGTGTGTGTAACCATATTCTGAAAAACTAGACCAACAATGTTACTGAAATTTACAGAAAGTGGTTAACGATCCAGATAGATCCCAATTTTGAGAAAATTAGTTGAACAAAAATATGACCATCTCAATTAGTTTATCAGCTCAGAAGCGATAACAACAAATAATGAAAACTTCAAGTGTCTAAAAGTAAGGGATAGGTGAGGTTTTATTAGTGAAATTTGCTAGGTCTAGACTGCGTAAGATTATTATGATTTATGACTTATGAAGTAATGACTTTAATATTGTAGTATTAATTTATTCTCGAGATATGTTAAAAAATATATTTCTGAAATTCCCAGAACTGAATGTTGTGTTTGTTATCCCCGATAGTTGTGAACAAACACACAAAATAAATACGTGCTTTACGAAATAATATTTAATACGAATTTAAACGTCACAATATACATCGGTTATCACTTTGTCATAATAAAATATTTATACTTAATAACTTCTCTTATTTCGCGGATACACGTATGTAATATTTCTATATACTAATACTATACCTAATGTTGCCTCACCTCACCATAGGGTGGACGACTAACTTGGCGGTGTGTAGGAACACCTACAGACTTTAGAGTTCAATGTAGTAGAACTACCTTGAAGCTCTTCAGAAAAGCAAGTGAAGTTTTGATGTAAATCGATTTACCAAGTGACTTCCTTTTGAGCCTAATATTGTTTACATTTTCACAAAAGGTACCTCAGGTACATACCAAAATAGTGCTGACAGTTATGCTGATTAGTTGAACGTCTGCATAACTGTTAGCCTTGTTAATTGGGTTACTAATGGAGGTAACGGTGAATATTTAGAAGAAATATTCGCCGTTAATTGTTGCGGAGTATTTAGGTCAGCGAATATGTTCGTCTGCCTAAATACGACGGAAAACTGAATTAAATTAACAGAATTTTTTCTAATTTCCACATCGGTGAACTAGGTACTCATGTATTATACAAGGTGCTTTCTGCGTGTTTTACCATACAACGCCAGTGGATAATACACTGAAAAAATATGAAAATATCTTGTCAATAATTGGTCTATATTCATAATTGAAGGGGCTGAAGATCATTAAAATAACAAAAAAAAATTTGAATGGCCAAGAATCTCTTATCAACCAAAATGTTCATATAAAACTCAAAGGGTTTTTATAGAACTCGTCGTGAGAAGCAAATAAATTCCTTTCAACGCATGGCCTATCCTTAAAATTGAAGAGGGAATGAAAGTTCAAAAATTCAAAAATTCAAAAACAAATTCCCTCAAAAAGTGCCCCTTTGGCACCATCATCAATCAAAAATTGTAACCCCCATCTTAACACAATGGACGAACGTAGAAAATGATTTGTGTGTTTCTGTAATTTCACCTCGCAACTTGTGGCTGCGCACTCACTCATACATGTGTAAGAATAGTTGCATATCCGCAAATTGTAAGACAAAATTTACATTTTTTTTAATGTTCTATTCGCACTGATGCAGTATGACGGTTCACTCAGTGAGTACATGTATAAAAAGTTATTACCTTCGTTAGGCTTTGTATAGTTGGTTTCTTCCTTCCTCTTCCAAATAGAAACTAGACGTTGAGTCACTCAGTGCAGGTTGATGAAGCTTGCAGATTGTCTAAACGAAACAACTTAGCCTTTACAACATTAACAAAATATTCTGTTTTTTCATCCGGAAAGTGACGTACCTTTGAAACGTTCATATATTCGAAATGAAAAATTACTCTCTTACATTCACCGAAAATAAACCACAAAAAATAAGGGTATTCCCATTCAAATAAAGCACATATCGAAGAATAATATTAAGAAATAAATAAATAAACTACACACCCACTCGATGTGAGAGCGTAGCAGTTTCGGTGATACACTAAAAAATAACGATTATAACCCATTGAAATTTTATTTAGGAAAAAATAATGAAAAACTACATTCGTATACTAATCGCTAATAATTTCAGCTTATGGAAAATTTCAAGCCTGATATAGGTAATACAAAAACGTTGAACATCTGTTTTTTTCTCGATTTTTATCTGTATAATGGTTACATTCTGGCCCAGCCACTCATCTTTTGTTTTCAGCATTGGTAATTTTTGCAGAATATACGAGTAAAATGTCAACTTGTACTTTATGGCAATCACTTCAGTTATCGTGTTCTGAATATTATGTTTGTTCTTCGCTTGAAGCACGAGCGAGAGGATAAAACATAAGAATGCAAAAAACAATATACTATTATAACTCGTCTCTAAGAGACTGGGCAGGGTTTTTGGCTCGTTCAATAAGCCCGTGAAAGTACACATTTTAAAAATAAAAATTTTAAACAATATCGGTTTTTAAAAACGAAAATGAGTCGATAATGAACCTACATAGTGAGTTGTCGTGTTACCAGTAATGAAATCACCAAGTAGGTACCTGGCAACGTGTAGGACCACTCTATGCAGTGCTGCTCGTTATATGTTACGTATAACGAACTGATTATTACTCACTACGAAGGAGGAATACTTTGGACAGAGTACCGACCTAAATTCTATTGATCATTAATATTACTACCCATAGTGATGAGCACTACGTGTGCTGCACACGATGAATGTAGGAAGAAATAATTTCCAGTACCAACTGCAGTATTCATTATAGTATGAATTGCAGTGGGCTGCCAGCAGCATAACATTAACCACAGTTAGCTAGGTTGCATACTCATTCATTACATTTCCTAAACACATATTAATTCTCGATTTGGGAAACTATGAAGTTTATCTTTTTAGAGAACTAATCACAAAAAGATTGGCATGAGTATTGAAAATATTACATGAGGTTATATTAGCTACATCATAAAATTTATCTTCGAGTATCTAGTACACTGATTGGTTTAACAATACTCGACTTGAGAATAAAGTTGTGTAATGTAATGTAGTTTATGCTTCAAAGCTCACAGAAGTACGTACTACAACAGCTAGTGCAGTCATCTGAGCACACTAGCAGAAATTATTATTTAAAGATAAATCTAAAACTGCATCATTGAATCTATAAAAATAGAATGGGACCACCATAGGACCGTCCTTAATCATTTTTTTAAAAATTCTTCAAAATCAATACTAGGTTGAGAAGTTAAGCTGGAACAAACATTAAAAAAAGTATATATATACATATATATATATATATGTGTGTGTGTGTGTGTGTTTTGGTACTTAACACTCGTATGAGGTATTAGGGACTCACACCATTCAAAATAAGTTTGTTGTTTACCTCAGTAGAGTATACTCACTACACTCACAATAAACACACTTCTTTCACCCAAGTACAATTTTTGGAACACCCACTCGAGGTTGGAAAGTGGAAACAAAAGATACACACTCTGGTGGCCAAAATAGAAATTGGCCAAAAACAGGATAATAGAAAGTAGATATAAACATATCGATCTTGTAATGCAAAAATTTATTTTAAAAATGAGTTTTTATCGTTACAGTTGAGTAGGATTTAAAGATGATCCTCTGATGATTAGTGATCATCCATATAAAAGTCTTTCCCATTCTCAAAAAATCAACTTTAATTCTTTTCTTTTCTTATGGAAAAATAAATGGGGAAAATACATCATCCTATTTTTGGCCTTTGATAATATGATGTTGTTTTGGTCTCTGTCATTTAACAAACCTGCTCGTTTGGTGTAATCTAGAGACGAGATGTCATATTTGGTTTTTTTAATGTGGCTGTGATGCTTCATTTTTATGTACAGGGTGTTTGCTTGATTCACCAAATGTTTTTGTTATTATGAATTGTACATGTTGAAACGCTGTTAATGGTGGTCATAATTAAAGATCATGTTATCTGAAACTTGTGTTTTTGATTACATTTTGATCCAAACCTCAATTTTATCAATATATGAGGCGAATTTATCGGTTCTTATGGAGCCTCCATTTCCCAATGGTTAAATGTTACCCAAATTATACTTGTTTAGGTAGGTATATATTCAAGAAATTTGGTTGGTGGTTTAATTTGTTACCAAAATGTAAACCAATCAAATCACAATTCTGACACAGCTTATCCTAGACCAGCAGTGGTGTCAATTTTTTCTCAATCAATCGATAATTAATATAATCGGTTCTTGAAATATTTATTATTTTTTTTAGAATTTCGATCACTTTTAATCAATCAGATAAATTTAGCAGAACTGATTTTTCAAATTTCTTTTTTTTTTTTTTGATTTTTTTCAAAATTTATGAAAAATTTTGCAGATTTAAAATTCAATTTTCATTTTGTAAGGTGAAAAGAGAAATAAGGTGAAATATAAAATGAGAATATTGATCAAGTTTCCAATTTTCAGATTTTGTAATTTAGTGTTTTCAATGTTTCTAAAATAAAATAAATATAAGATCGATAAATAGATTTTTGATTTTTCAACATTCAATTATCGATCAGATCGATTATTCTCTTTTCGATTAAATTGATTAAAATTGAAAAATTTTTAAAAATTGACACCACGATAAACCAGAGCTGTATTCAATAGGAGTGATTTAGGTGTTACACACATCCAAGGATTCAAAGAAAAAAAAACAGACTCAAGAACGTATTTTAGAATGCAAAAAACACCTAAAAAATGTTTCATCCTTGCTTCACTCCAAAGATGTTTTCTCTGTTTGCAAAACACGCATACATGGAAAAAAATTCTGGACATGGAAACGCTGACTAATTAGATTAAAAATCAAGAAACCAAACAACCCAAATACACCCAAGTTGAATAGTGTATTCTCAAGAAGGTAAGATTTAAGACAACATTTTGTTACGATAATATTCGTATTGTAACTATTTTTATAAACTACATTTTAAATATTATTTCCCACATACTATTTTACTTATCTTTCACGTATATTCAACTTATTCTCATACCTATTTTTTGTATATACTCATCATTTTGATAATTAGCCAAAATGACATTATCATCAATATCACTTTTCTAGAAATCATACATCCTGTCATAATTATTGTCATACATTATACTTGTACATATTTATGAATAATCAGCACTTCCTATCAAAATATATCCCTGTCATTAATTACTTCAATTTACATTCACATGAATCTTGTTAGTTATACATTTATCATATTTTATGTTCTCACACCGTTTCTCTCCTTTCTCTTCAACACATAATCACCTATAATACTGTCCCTAAATAAACTCATGTTTGTAATGTGCTTTTACCATTTTTGTAAACCTTTTGTACTGTAACATATTTTACACTACACAGTTTGCACATATATCTTGTGCTGTATATTTTATTCATATTAAACGAACACTCTTTTATTGTGTTGAACATTTTATTTGTACTCGTATTTAACGAAAAGTTTCTATTCTGTGTGATTGTACCCCAGAGAATGCCATTTTTTCAGCATAATTATAAAAATTTGGACAGTATTTGCTTCAAATAAGCATCTAATATTTTGTGATGAAAAACTAATAACTTCCCAAACACTCGTAGAAGTTTTCACTCAATTTTTAAGTCACCACCAAGAGTCAATTTCAAGACAAAAATATGGCGAAATTGTGACATTGAGTGTAGAAAACAGATTATGGAATATTGGTCTTTACAATTACCATAGACCGATAATAAATTTAATGTTGTTTACGCCAAAATAACTATCTACACGCTCTTTTCAGTTTATTTGAGGCCGTATTACGAAAATGATTTTCTTAAACGAAGGCGCACAGCTTATACCAATATATCCTCTAATCTACGGCTATTCGTATTCACAAAGTGTGCGGCTGGTGCGACAAATTTCTGGAGTTTATACTTCGTGTTACGAGCCTCCGCTCATTTTCGTTTATTTTCTTCGTTCCTACGCTACAATTGGTAGGCACTCATTGGGAATGATCGTACTGCTGTCCTAATGCGTTTGTTATCGTATTCTGGCATTTTTCCTCAGTCCTTCACATATCCATAACATATTGGTATGATTTCGTTTTCTTCATTAGGTACTTTTCTGACTTTCAAACGCTTATTAAATTCTTTCTCTTTCGAAATTTTTTTCTTTCCGTTTTCGACACCCGATAATACCAGAATTTTCCAGTCCTTTCTTCAAGGCAAGTCGATTGCGTATTCTACGAAACAATTTTCTTGCCAATTTTCTCGAAATTCCGTTCAAAACTACGGCACTACTTCGTGGACGAGTTTTTATTAATTTTGTGTTTAAAAAAATGTCAACTTCCTAACGCCGTCGCCGCCCAAAGGAACGAATAAAATACGCTTCTATTTTATTTTTTTTTTATTTTTTGCCAACTCCACTCGACACAACTTATTTTCGTCTTAAATTAGTTTTTCGAAATTGTCACACATTTTGTGTAGTCATCATGCTTCGTGGCTATATACGCGAGGGGGTTATTTGCGATTTTTCTTTGATCATCTGTTTCGGGATCACGTAAATGTAATAGGTATCCTTTGAATGAGTTCAAAGGAATACTTTTTTCAAATGGTTCGAACGCACTGTTTTAAAAAGCAGTTCATAAATTCCTACAGAGGTAACAAATAACAAGCTACATCTCTGGACGATGTGGCAACAGGGTTTTTGCTTTATTTTTATGATTTTTTTCTATCTTTTTTTTTTAGGTTTGTTTTATTTTTCATGAAAAGTGACTCTAGGGTGACACCATTAACATCAACTATGAATAAAGACAGGAAATAAAAATATACGAATAATCGAGAAATTACAGAAGTATTTTCAAAAAGAAGACAACTGTTGAAACGAAGTGATATAGCTATATATTTCATTTAATAATACTTTACGAAGATGAAACAGTTGAAATTGAAACATTATTGTCAATTGTCACATTTTCCATAAATTTATCACAAAATTAGAATCAAAAAAATAAATGGTCACAGACAACATCATATAAATGGATGAAAATTTTATTTTCATTTTTTCGCAGTTGAAAACATAAAACACAAGTTGAAAAAAATGAAGAAGGAAAAGAAGAAGAATAAATAAATAAATGTTCACAGATATCGTCATAAAATAGACAATTTTATTTTTGCAATTAGAAAAAAAAAAAAACAGAACTCAGGCTGAGGAATAATGAAGGAGGAAAAGGAAAAACAGCAATTTAATAGGGTTTTTTGCAAGCAAAAACCCTAAAAACGGTATTAATAGCTACTTGGTTACGTATAAGTTGTGACAAAAGTTGGATGTAAAAGAATGACTTAAGTATTACAGGAGATCGTAGAATAGGTCAGGAATATTCAGTGGTGCAGCCAGAGCACAATTTTGGAGTGTTTTGAAAAAAAAATTCTAAGGAAAAGCTTAATTGAACAATTTTAATGTGTAAATATCTTAGCCCTTGGTCTATGGTAGGGGCTAAATGAAAAATACAATCGTCAGATTTGCATGTGTTACACGATGTGTAGGTGTGTGATTGTGTGCATGCACAATGCGCCCAATCACTACTGCACTATTATACGTATTTACACATCAATCCTTCATGAATATAGCCCCAGTGGAACTCACACTTTTTTTTAGGGTATGTGATACAATCAAATAATTTTGGGGGATTTTAGTCCCAAAACCCACCCCATTCCTACACCATTGGAGAGATTTCAAACATACAAGATGTCCCAGTTTCTCTTCCTATCCCATGGGAGTGTGATAGAACCAAAAGAAATTTCACTTCATTCACATTTCATACGTCAAAATTGGCCCAATTATAGAACAGTGAAAAAAAATGAATGAGCAAATTTTAAAAAATTAAAAAAAAAATTCTGGCACAACAGTACTTTGCTAGAAAACCTAGTCTGCTAATTTCATCCATAATTTAAAAAAAAAAAAAAAAAAATAAATTCCAAAAACTTGAAAAAAAAAAAATATTTGATAGTAATTGATACTGGTATTGATTGTTATTGATATCTGACAAACATATCAATAGGTATTAATTATAACATTTCATTACCGTACGAGTTTCAGATAAAACAAATTACAAAGAACTATCGGTAGTTATCGATAACTATCACATAATTAGGTATCTATTGATGTTTTATTGTTAAAAACAGATTTTCCTGGAAGTTTTTGTTTTCCAGTTTTCTTGGAAACTACAAAACCAATAAGTACCCAATTTCTGTCAGACTTGCACCAACATAAGAATAACTTGTCGTGAAAATTTCAGCTTATTTCATTCTGTCATTGTTTCAGAATCATGGAAAAATGACGGTTCCAGGAATTGTTTGTTTTCCAATTTTCTCAGAATCTAATGGACCGATAGGAGCCAAACTTCTTTCAGACTTTCGTCTGTATAAGAACTATCTTTTATGATAATATCAGCTCTATCTATTCCGCAGTTTTCTCAAAATCGTGAACACAAAAATTTGGGCGATACGTACATACATTGACTATACAAATATACCATTGTAACCAGACTGACAAACCAATGTTAAATTTTTCCCACCAAACTTGGATTTGAGAAATGAATCCCACCTCAGATTTCGCTTTTGTTGTGGGATGCGAGTTTGAAAAATAATAAAAATATACATGACCATTCATGTTTTCTTTTGTGTGCAATGATCAACCCATTTTTAAGGGTTTTTATTTCTATCGTCTGCAGCAGCCAACTCGTCAGTGTATAAGTTCTCTATGATACCTAATTTTAAAAAAAGGACTAAATAGTTGAAAAACAATTTGGAGAAATATTTGTGAAAAAAGAAGATCTGTACCACTAAAGCACCATTGTGTTTTAAAAAAAACTAGATTTTCGGTGGAAAACTTCTCCAATAGGTTTTTCAGTCTTATATTATATATTCAGTCAACGCATACATACATAATTACACACACACGCGCGCGCGCGCGCACACACACACACACGCACTCACCTACATATAGTCTGCACGAGTTCTATCGTACCCTTGTGGGATAGGAAGAGAAACAGGGACACCCTGTATATGTAGGGAAGGTATAATATGCAACAACGATATGATGAAATTTTGTCAGTAATTCGTTACGCCAATTCATTTTTGATACCGGAATGTAACACGAAAACAAATCACATTCTGCCACAAGTGAAATTTGCTTATCATTTTTATTTATGTTCAGCGAAAAAGAAATCAGATCATTCGAGCTCCAATTTCATCTCATATTATGAGAAACGTCAATCTACTCGGGTACATTACACTACGAGATGGTCTCATACTAATGTAGAGTGAATACATACTCGATTGACGACGACGTATAGATGGGACTTGAAAACTTAGTCAACTTTCATTTTTACAATTTTCAATATAAAGTTTTTCTGGCCTATTAACATCGACTAAAACCCTACACTTTCTGCCATTTGATAGATGCACTCATTGTCACTCCACGTAACAAATTTTGTGTGAACTGGTTGATATTAATTTGGATAATTAGGAATTTTTTGAATGTGAAAAATCTACAAAATTTATATAATTTTTTCCCTCCAATGATTAGACGAATGTTTACGACTTTAAGGTAGGTACATATAGGTACCAATTGTGTTACGTACTTACTTCCTTATTGAAATGTCCTTTCAATTCACTCCGGAATACCTAAATACTACGTTATATGTAATACGTGCCTACATTTCTCCCATCGATTTTGAGAGAAAAATTCAAATATCTACTGTACTATAGGATGTTTCAAAAGTTCAAACACTCGCTTTTAAAAATACTACAAAAAAAAAAAAAAAAAAAAAGCAGCTCAAAACTGTCTAACAAATGTGACAAACATTCGTCTCACGTACGTTTACGTGTCCGCTGAGTTTTCTATTAAAAAAAAAAAAAAAAAAAAAAAAAACTTTGGAGGTTCTTCAACAAAGTTTCATTAAATTTTCGTAGCCAGATAGGAAACTGTGAGATTTTTTCTAAGTAAATTGAAAAGAAATTCTAATACGGTTCCGATAAAAGTTGTACCTTTCTTCAAGAATATTTTCAAGATATTTGAGGAATCAAAAGCTTTTTCAGATTTTTCATATATGCAAAAATCTAAATCATTAAAAAAGTGTATAATAACAAGAACATGATTTTTCATTCAATTAATTTCATATTTGTATACTTACGTAATGAATTCTCAAAAGACTGATATATTATGAATCTAAACATTTAAAATTTACATACAAATTCGCGTAATTATAAAGGACATGGTAAAAAACGGAGAAATATAATTTTTTAGGTAGGCTACCTACTGAAATTGTGTACTTATACCCATACAATATTATGAATCAAAATTAAGGGTTTAATGAATTTGTTTTCTGAATAAAGAAGTATCAAACTGCTGTGTAGATACCGAACAGCTGCAACAAAATATCAATTACCTATAAGTACCGATTAAATTGTTAGTATTGGGTGAGGTAAATGGAAGTCATTGACTATACATATATAGGTACTATGGTAACCAGACTGATAAACCAATTTTGAATTTTTTCCACCAAACTTGGATCCGAGAAATGGATCCCACCAATGGATTTAGCTCCTATTTTGGGATCCGAGGTTGAAAAGTAACAAAAAAGTACAATACCATTTCACGTTTTCCTTGCTGTGTAAGTTTCTTATGATACATAGGTACCCAGTTGAAAAATAATTTGAAGAAATATTGGTGAAAAAGAGAAGATTCATATTTCTAATGCACCACTGATTGTGTTTTGAAAACAAAATAGACTTATCCATTAGGTTTCTCAGTCTAAAAAATTATAAACCTTTGTTTTTCTTATTTTTTTGTTGATTTTTGCTCATTAGTTACAACATTAATTTTAAATATTAATAATGTACTAATTTATATGGATTTTTCAAATATGAAAAATGAAACTTTGAAATTTTAGGGAATTTTGTTACTAATTATCTGGCAACCTTGATTTGTTGTCAGTCATAATACCGTTACTTTAGAAATCATGCCGAGTGATGGGCAATATTCATAGACATACAGTTAAAGAGATGTCTAACATTCTGTATGCGCTGTGGTTTAAAACTACGTGAAAGATAGAAAAGAAACAATTTGAGTTACATATTCTTTGCGTCTAAATTCTCGCATATTTCAAAGTAAAAACAGACATCTCTATACCAATACACACACACTATAAAAAGTATGTTACAAGAGGCTGTTTTCACTTTAGAAACAATACATACAACAGCATTAATGAGGGTATACAGATATGGAAAACAACAATTTTCTGCTATACATACGGGGTGATGCACGACATCACGCACCATTCAAAAACTCCATTTGGTGTGTGATTTTTGCATCAACGAGAAAATTATGCCACTGTCGATGAGTATTGACGCACCATCCATGAGCATTGTAAGTTCTTTATTTTTGTAACATAAAATTTGAAATATGCGCTGCGAATTATCGACTGATAAACTACTTCATAATGGAGGGGGCAGTGGATACATTACATTTTACTAATCAGAATCGGGGTTGACCTTTAAATCAATCACGAGTGATTCAACAGCCTTATCAACATTCAACAATCCATCTATCCAACTCAAAAATTTGATTTCAGCTTTATAACTAACAATATTATAATCTTAATAATACCTAATACGTTGTACGCAGCTCAGGGATGCCAAACCTACGTCAATAGACGTAGATCTACGTCTTTTTGAACAAAGCTTAAAAAGCTACGTCTTTTTTTTAATTCACCTCTTTCTACGTCTTTTTAGGAAAAAATAATCTGTCTCAGAAAAAAATCGCATTTATTAATTAAAAATTGTTTTTTTAATCCCAAATTTTTCAAAATTTTTATCAATTGTACTATTTTATACCTTACAATTCATACAACATAATAATCTTGTCATTAATATTTATAACTAATAAAAAATAAGTATAAATTCAAATCATCATTTTAATTTTTATTAAAATAGGTACATAATTTTTGTCATCTATAAATGAAAAATTTATTAGTATCACACTTAATAGTTAAATGATATTTCAAGTTTTGAAATTTGAATGAGAAAATATTACCAAAAAATGATAATCCAATATGAAAAATGTTTAGAAAAAAATTAACTTGTGAAAAAAAAAAGATAAGGAAAAATAAAATGGAAAAAGTTTTGAAAATTACCTTAAAACCTATAAAATATGGTCTGAAGGGCAAAATATGGCAAATATGGTCCAATAAAATGGACTCATTTTAATGTAATCTTCTTAAATTGGAAAGATTTCATTAAATCTTTAATAGCAATGACGGAAAAAAATATTTTATAACATCAAAATCCCCATCCTACCAAGTACCAATAGGTATTTAATTGCAGTTATCTTCATAAAAATGGCTTAAAAACAACTCCTAGAGGGTTCCTGTAAAAAAATTTTTGGGGGTTCGCCCTGGACACCCTCTATTGGTTAAAGGTATCACGTACTGAAAATAGGTAAAAAACAAGATCTACATCTTTCTACATTTTTCTACGTCCTTTTTTTAGGAAATTCTACGGATTTAAAAAAATGAAGGTTGGCGTCCCTGACGCAGCTTTTCCACTTCGCACTCATATACATTAATTAACTTTTAATTATTAACTGTTTTACGTTGTCCATTTTATAACTTGCCCCCATATTGATCTGACAGCAGCATTTGATTCGCAACGGTACGGGAAAATACTATAGGCAAAACTACCAACTAGGATTTAAAACTTCTGAGGGGGTCCAAGTTGCTGCAACTTTTTGCTCAATTCCAAAAAGTTGAATTTATGGTTTTTTACTCTCATCAGTAATATGTATTTTCACATTTACTCACAGGGAATTGCTATTAATTTGCATGTAATTGTACTAAATACATCTAATTTTTTCGTTTAACATGGCATTTCTTATGGTGCGTCAATACTGATCGACAGTGGCATAATTTTCACGTTGATGCAAAACATCACGCACCAAATGGAGTTTTTGAATGATGCGTGATATCGTGCATCACCCTGTATAGTCATTTTCCACTCACCTAAAGTTGAAATAGTATATTATGCGACAGTATTGGAAAATATGCGATCAACTGGCGTGATTATGTCGTTAACTTCACACTTGTTAATGGCATATCTCCTTTCCACTCTTGATGTGTAATGTAATAATTTCTAATATTGACTGTATTTTTCAGTCAAAACTGCCCGAAATTTAGGAAAACACATTAATATATTTCTACCGAGTAACTCTACTTGAGGTCAACTTTTAATACCCAGTGTGCGAGAAAAGTAGGTAAAAATTTTGAAAATTGTAAAAAAAAAAGGCCCAATGAAACATTTTCAAAGCTCCATATTTTCGCCCCTACAAACGAAATTTTCCGCAAAACATTATACACACTCATCAATTATTTAGTTATCTCACCGACCACTAGCAGCAGACCTACCTCATGCGAAACAACCAACATAGGTACGGTATTCAAAATATAACATGTTAATTAAGAAGTATCTTAATTGAATTTTTTCTTCAGCTTTACAAGGGTAAACTGAACTTTGATAAATAGGCATTCAGGAATATTGTAGGGTGCCTTAACAAATTATACATATTTACCCTAATAGTCGATATTTAACCACAAATATTCAAGTTTTTTTCACCCACAATTTTCCTGATGGCAGGCTAAATTTTTTGATACTCGATGCTCAACCACCTTACATGACTGTGTACCTATTAAATAAACAAATGTAACTCTTTTCTGTGGTACCTGTTTGAGAAGATAATGAGCTCTTTGATTGAGAAATTAAATTTTATAAATTTTCAATTTTTTTTCTTTTCAAGAATATATTTAACATTTAGTAGGAGGTAATTCACCTTCGAGGAGAGCTACCTATTTATTCATAAAACTTAGTTATCGAATTTTCTTCTATTAATCGAGAAAAACGATTTTTCCCACATTTCTTACAGGTCCTTTCATATCTTCCGAAGGTCATAAAAAATCCTTTCAAAATTTCGCATCAACTTCAACGCACTTTACTACTGTATGAAAACTAAAACCATCCTTTTTTTGAAAAATACGTTTATTCGTGATTGTGAGCTGTGGTTAAGACGACGAGTATATAGATGAAATATGTATGTTTGTCTTTTTCACTTTAATATGTCACACATTTAAGTGAAAAGGTTGTACTAACTTTTCTTCAGACTTCGTAACTTCCGACTAACATTTCGTTCATTAACAGGCGGAAATTAATTTTCCTATTCGAGTTAAGTTATTCGAATGTTTTTCGTCGCCTTTGACACCGAGTTATTTTTTGGCCTACTCCGGCTCCTTTTTAGTAAACGTCTCATACGAATATCGCATATTTGCATTATTTAGAAAATATTTTCGCAAAAATATCAATGATACCTGCTTTAGAAAATACGAAAATGAACGCAAATTGTGCATTTTTAATGAACATAATATTCAAAAACCAAACAATGTAGACAATAAATAGCCTGTCTCATTTTAAAAAAGGGGGAGAAAATCTCCAAATATTACGCACAATTCCAGAAAGACGCGTAGGTTGCCAACAGAAATAAGAAAAATAGATTTCAATCGATAGGGCACCGAACCATGAACGTTTTTTCAACAAATTTTTAAAACGAACGAAGACATAAAAACATTACACAAATCTCCTTTTGACAAGAATATAGAAAGGAAAAGCCTTTTTATTGATTCCTAATTAAGGGTTTTCCTGTTATTTATTTATTTCTCTGTTTTCTCTAGGCGGGAATGGCCCAACCAAAACAAAATTAATGACTTTCGTGAAGTAGAAAAATGAAATTAGGAAACCATTTCCACATTAAACTGTAAAAGATAGGCACATATATAGAAAAATTTTTAGATGACAACGTTGGTGGCCTAATGATCTGTATGCGTGTTGTCTTCAGAGGAAAAAAAAGGAAAATAAAAAAAAACACGGTTGATTCATTTTACCCAAATTGCTTTTTTTGTCTAAATATAAGTAACTGAAGATTATTGAAAATTTAATCATAATTGTTCTTTTGATACAAATGAAAAAAGTTGCTATCATCTAACTTCCTATGATTATCACACACTAGATTATGTTTCATTATACTCACTCCAAAAAAGTGGTATGAAGAAAGAAACAAGAAAAACAAAATCCCGACTTTTATGCATGAGTGTGAGATAAGCATAAATTAGGGCATAAAGCAGCTAAATCAAAAGTTCCCATTCATGGCCCAGACTATGGTGTGAACTGTGATTGAATTTTGTAAATTGCATTTACAGTAGAAAATAGCTACAACAAATTCCAAGGGACAGTAAAATTTGTGTGTTATAGGCCTGAGTTTTTTGTAGCCAGCTGTAGCCAGTAGTTGGCTACAACAAACAGATTACTATAAATGAGTTGTAGTGGATTGTGGGGACTCAACTCGTGTGAGGTAAAGGGGCTAGGACCCTTCGATGACAGTCGCTGCCACAAGCCTGGCAAATATTTGTCTCTATGATATAAAACAAAACACGTTGATTACATTTGATTGCTCGAGTTGCAAACTCTGTTTTTGTGCAATATATGCGCATGCGTGATTAGGGAAGATGTGGGAGCAAACGCTTGTTTTGCTCCCGCTATTGACATCTGCTCCCTATAAAAAATTTTTGCTCCCTGTTCAGAAATTTTATGTTTTGGGCTTTGAAAATAAAAAATTAGTCTCGCATTTTCCGACATGTGTTGTGAAAAAAATATTTTTGTTCAAAAATAAAAATGTGATACAATTACTTTACTTTATTACGTCTGTTTTTAATATATAATATTCCTAATCCCAAAATAAATGCAATTTACCCCATATAAAATAGAATTTGACTTGAAAATCCTTTTCCACCCATACATTTACATAGTACTTATACCTAATTCAAAGATGGTGGTAATTGCCTTCACTTCTCTCATTGATCTCGATATCTACTTACAGTATAAATGTCTTTGGAACAACTTTACTCCCAGTGATAACTAGGTTGTCAGCAAAATATCATTTCACTCGTAAACAAGATGATAAAGACCTACTTTTCGTACAAGGGTCTACATTCAAATAAAGGGTATAATTGATCGTGTTCTATGTAGTGATGCTTGAAACTGGGATTTTGGAAGTTCCATCATGGGTCCTTGATGTGAGGCAAATACTGTCACACTGGAGACCCATGTTCAAATCCAATATGAAACTTATGTTTTAAGAAACTTTCAACAACTTAAGATAAATCTATTGTGAAAATTTCAGCCCAATCAATTTTGTCATTTTCTCAAAATCCTGGAAAAACAACTTTTCCAGGAATTTTTTATTTTCCAGTTTTCTCAGAAACTAACTAACCGATAAGAAAAAAACTCTTTCAGACTTGCTCATCTTGTAAACATTTAAGCCTTATCCACCTGGTAGTTTTCTCAGAATCGTGAACAAAAATTTTTGGGCGATATATGTGTATATATATATATTCCTTTTCTTTCCTCATGAAACAGATAATTTTCATCATCCTCACCCCTAACTCTTTTTTGAGGTCAATTTTAATACCCCGTTTGCAAGCAAGCTGGGTAAATAAAAGGAGGAAGTCTTATTTTACTTTTGTCTCGGTAATCTTTTTTTAACATCCTCTTCGTCTGTTCACAGACGCTTGTATTTTTCGTTCGCGTAGTTAATAAAATCATTTAAACGGTGGTCATTTGATAGGTAGTTGAATATAAATTTGTGAGAATAATTAAAGTAAGTAGATAGGTAAGTGGTTCAGTTGTTTTCCCATTTCAAGCTTCTAGAAAAGGATTCTGGAAGCTCCGTCTTAGGTCATCGATTTTGGGCAAGCATTATTTAGCTTAAGATGAACAGACTTAAAATTCTAAAGATTTTGATCTCTTTTACATCTTGCACGAAGGGCAAAGTTTTTCACGCCTCCCTTTTTCCATCTGAACAACATTTTCTCATTCTTATGTTTTCAATTTTCATTGTTCATTGAACCGAATTTAAAGAATAAATGGACAGACATTTCAAGGAACGTGTGGGTGTACAAATCTCTTCGATACAGAAAAACAATAAAGTTAGACTCGAATGAAAATAAACCAAAAAACACTACACGCACTTTTGTATACAACCGAATTTTTCATAATATGGAAACTTTCCATTAAGTTTACAGATTCGTGGTGAAATGGATGCCGTGAAAACTGATAATTATTTCTGTTTTCTTTTCACGACCACAGTGGAGGAAAAAAAAGAAAGGATTTTTCATGCATTTGTTCGCTTGTACTTCTAAATTTAGGTTATTTTTTCGCGACATGATAGGCAACCATTTACGCTAGCCCGCAAGTGTACAGAAAAATTTCATTTTATTTTTTCCATATGAGAAGACGAAATCAAGAAGAATACAAAAATGCCGATGTCATGCCAGTCGAATAGATAAATTTCGTTTAGAATAGACAGAATTTTAAATTACTAATTCATATTGCAAATTGCGTTCATTCTATAAGTTCTAGGAATTATATGTCTAGTATAATGAAAATTTCAAAAAGTCGTAATTTGAAAACGAAGGAGCGAATTGAGCACATTATCTAACTTGACCGAGGCCCTAACTCCAGTGTCTATAAATTTCAAAATCAAACAGTCTCCATTTTGAAATTAAAGAGCGGATTCCGCCGATCTTCGAACTCGAACGAGAAATACACCTAAAGTACACACATGCTAAATTTTGTCCCAATTTGTACAGAAATACGCCCTCCAGTCTATTGACAAATTTTGTTATATAGCTAAAGAGATCTCCAACAGGTGATCAAAAATATGACAAACATCTAAACCATCGTCATCATCATCATAAACAACAATTTCCCAACTTCGTTTATTTTACGGGCATGTGTCATAGCTTGATAGTGTATGTATTGTGACGTCCAAAAACGAACGTTCATCCCAAGTATAGCGGTTTGATATCATGATTCGAAGTATATCAGTAAGTCTCGATTAATCATAGAGTCGAGACCACAAGTCAGCTCAAACAGTTAGGCCACCAGCCTACCAATAAAAGCTCCCGAGGCCTATAAAGTATGTCAGGCAATTTTGAGTAATCGAAAAGAATAAGTTGGCCGACCCATTATCACAGTTTCGTTTTTATTACAGTTAAAAAAGGTTACTTACAATGTGGTAACAATTACTAGGTCGTGCAGGTATCACAAATTGTATCACCTCATGGTCATCGATGTCCGGTGAACCAACAGATTTTGGTTAGGTATTCGTCTTCGGAATTGGAAAAAATAATATTACAAACTGTATAGTTCACATTCGAAAAGTTTTGGTGAAAACAACTTGAAAAAGGTGACTTGATGTATTAAAAGCTGTAGTATGTCGTGAATAATATTTCGTATTCACGACAAACGGAACATATCACGTTTAGAACGAGACTGACTGTTCACAGTTCAACCAAATTTGTGAACAGTCAAAAAGATAAGATGTTGGCTCACCGATGATCGAATGTCGAAAATATACACGTCACCACATTGTAATATAATAATCGATCGATGTGTCTTTATCGTTTTGTAGAATGGGAATTTATTTCCATAGGGAATCGATGTATTTCCCGTCAAAACTTACCAATAGTATAATCTTAATACTCGTGAGCTGTTCCCTATCATAAGTATAATAGAAGTTATAATTCGGTGGTGACGTGAGGGGAAGGCCACTGGTAATCAGATGTCACAGTATATTGGTATAGAGATGTCTCCGAATAAAATATAATATATTCAAAAGAAGGGCACCTAAACTAATTAATTTATGAGGGACTTAATTAACATTTTTTTTGCTTTCTGATCATTAATTATAAAAAATATCTTCCTTCACTAGGTTCAAAAGTGAGTTTAAATAACTTGAGAATTGCTCAGTCACTGCGCTTGTTTTGCAAACTTTCCTTGCATGTAAACACTCACTTCTGAACCTTGGTGTATAATATACCACTACTGATAAACATTTTTTTAAGTTCCAAAAAATTTTCAAATTCTGGCAAAAATGCTGTAATTGAAGGCCCTGCGCTGTAAATAAATGAAGTAATACTTCCTGGGGTACAGACAGTATTGGATGGAATATGGAATAATGCTTTCTGCAATACATGCCAAAGGGAAATTTATAGTAGGGGTTATCGATGTATCAATATCAGTACCTGGTTAATCGAGCTTTGCTCGGATGTGGAAATTAGAAAAAATTTTGTTAATTTAATTCAAGCTATGGAATTTCAAAATAGTACCTATTTTACACAACTAGTTAGCAAAATGAATGATTGTCACGAGTGGCTAACTAGATGAGTACGATATTTTTTTCAACAAATCCACCAAAAAGAGGTTATTATTTATTTAATTAAACAGGTAAACTTCATTCATGAATAAAATTTTAAATATAATTTTAGGTGTTCAGGCGATACAGGGATTCGAACCCGTACTGGCCAAACACCTAAAAACCTCCCTCGTTCACCGTCACAAAAGGCAGCACCGTACTCACTCGGCCACGGTGCCGGGTGACGGTGATCGAGGAAGTGAGTATAGTTTATGTGCCGACGTAGTGTGGCGGCCGCCACACCACTCCCCCCCAGTATAGCGGAGCGTAATACGAATTCCCATACGGAGGCGCCTAGGTAGGGACGTACACTGGAACATGGTGATGCCCCTCCCTCCATCACCACTCCGTGGCATACGCCCACCAGCGCCGTCACGCACAGAAACGGCGGTGTGACGCACCACAGTTACAGATGGTAGTTTGACTAGTGTCTGAGAGATGGCGTGAATATTCCATCTCCCGGATCACGTCGAGGTCACCACTTTAGGTGTTCAGGCGGTACAGGGATTCGAACCCGTACCAGCCAAACACCTAAAAACCTCCCTCGTTCACCGTCACAAAAGGCAGCACCGTACTCACTCGGCCACGGTGTCGGGTGACGGTGATCGAGGAAGTGAGTATAGTTTATGTGCCGACGTAGTGTGGCGGCTGCCACAATAATTAAATATTATCAAGAAGCAAACTTGGTTGTTAGTGTATAGTGTAAGCATCACCATGTGAAATGGCCCTTTTTCATTGTGACATTTTGCAACTTGCGTAAGGGTGAATGGTGCATTGAAGAAATAACAACAAACAGTTAGGAAAAAACTCATTTCTACGCTATTTCTATTCTTGGTGAAGAAATGATAACCATTTTTGATGTTCCAAACTACTTTGGAAATCTCGTATTTTGCCAATCAAAATTGATTTAATAATAACCTCTTTTCGGTGTACGAGTTGAGAAAATATATTTTTATTACATATCTCGAGAATAAAATTAAGATTGCAATAATAAACTCATTTCTTCATTGGTCATAAATCATAACAATCTTACGCAGCCTAGGCCTAGCAAAGTTAGCTAATAAAACCTTACCTATCCGTTATTTTTGGCCACGTGAATTTTTCATCATTTGTTGTAATCGCTTCTGCATTGATTGATGGATTGAGATATTCATATTTCTTTTCAACGAATTTTCTCAAACTTGGGACGTATCTAGATAATTTTTTTGTACCCAAAAACTCCTTTTCTGTAAATTTCAGTAACATTGTTGATCTAATTCTTCAGAACGCCGTTGCGTACATACATACCCATATACATAACTACATACACACATACATACATACATACATACATGCATACAATTATTGCTCATATTGTAGTATGGGATAGGATTTCTCGCAAAGAAATACATTATTTTAAATATTGGGTACTTTCTTATTATACATAATATTATATGCATAAATAAAAAAGACTAATTCACAAATTATTGGTATTAATCTCAGTCATTTTCATTGATCACGATCTTTGTAATTTATGCGAGAGCTGTAAATTTATTTCAAAAAGGACTTTATTCGAGTTGAATACATAACAAATTCAAGTAACTATATTTACTGAAGCAATATGTATGAATTATGGATTAACCACTCTCAGAAAAAACTCATCTCTTTCATCTAGTCTCGTCATCGATTTGTTACAATGATCAACTCCAGCAAAAAAAAAGCTTCACTGGATAACCTTCTAATCAGAGAATTCATTTCGCCTTTACCATCAAAAAATGAAATAACACGATACAAAATTTCAAAACCATTGGGAAATAAATAAATGGAATTTTCTAAAAAGTTATTTTGAATAGTTTTTTGAATGGCTTCGTCCTTTTTCGAATCAAAGGCGTGAAACAAATTTGCCATTATCTTATATTGATGTACCGCGTGGGCATTAAATGGAGAGGAGAAATAAAAAATGGATTCGGATTTTTTTTCTCGAACAATTCATTTTGTTGAACATTATTGTTGGTAACTGGTAATTTAATATTTCATATACAAAAAAAAAAAAAAAAAAATGTAAAAAGAAAAAAACTTTCAGCCGCATTTTTCTACGTCGAGGAAATAAATTTTTGATAGGTCTTGCAAACAAAAACCCTTTTAAAAACATAAATAAAAAACAAAAGACAAAAGTGGAAAACGGTGTATGAGTTAAAACAAAGATGCCATTACAAAGGTCAATAAAATAAAAATATAGGTAGTTGTTTTTTTGGGTGGGGTTTTCCTTTTTCGTCATGAAGCACACGTATTTGAATAAAAACAGCTAAACGGTTGACAGGGTGAATACTAATCGAATCGAACTAACCCTTCGAAAATTATTGCTCATAATACTTAAATCGTGCCAACAAAATTATCTAGTCATTTTTAAAAAAATATCGAATAAATTAATCGATTAATCGCATCGTAAATTGATGAAAGAACTGTCCACTGTTGAACCTGTCGTTCGAAAAATACGAAAAGTAAATTTTATAATATTTGAAAGCACCTTTGAAAGTAAATTATACATTTTAGAAAATTGCAACAGTGAAAGAAGAGATGACTGTTCATTGAGGATAAAAGTAACGTTCAACTTGTTCAAATTTGTTCACAGCATGAAAATGTTATAAAATACGAGGTGTGACACAAGTGCGAAAAGTAGGTATTATTTACACTATTATTAGCATAACCCCAAGCCTGAGGAGAGCGGGGAAGGAGGATTCTCGCCAGGTCCTAGATTTTTAAGGATTCGGCATTCTGAAAAAAAAAAAAAAAAAAAAAAAGTGGATTTTCAATTGAAAAATTTTTAACCTGACCCTTCAGGTTTTAGCGATGGGTCCCCAGCCAAAAACCGACAGGAAAGAGCGACCCAAAAGTAGCGCGTATATAAGACCACACATTATAATAAGCGCGTATATAAGACATAAACTATAATATTATAAATAAAAACAATATAAAAAATAAAAATA
This sequence comes from Ericerus pela, assembly GCA_011428145.1. Classification (NCBI taxonomy): domain Eukaryota; kingdom Metazoa; phylum Arthropoda; class Insecta; order Hemiptera; family Coccidae; genus Ericerus; species Ericerus pela. Next base: position 367,220 of record WOFM01000346.1, read on the forward strand.
TATTAAATTTTATTTTAATTAATATAATATCAATTTTTATAATAGTTTAAAATTAAATTTAAAATTTATTTTAATATTAAATAAGGATTTTTTAAATCACTTCTTTAAGAAGTGGTATCTTATAATATTACAGTGAGAGTGAGAAAGAGGAAGAGAGAGAGGGGGCTAAAACCTGAAGGGTCAGGTATTTTACATTTTAGCCGTCAGGCTCAAAGTAATAACATCCCGGGGGGGTAGAGGGGGCGGAGCCCCCTCCCGAGGCGCGAAGCGCCGAGTTTTTTAAATTTTTTCGCTCACTCGCCCACCAAAGAAGCTTCTCTAGTATTATAAAACCCCTCCCAAAAATAAATCCTTGATACTGCGACCGAACACAGATGCAATCTTCAATTGTTTAGCGGGTTCACTATTTTTTTCTCCCCAGCCCCGAATTTTCTCTCTACGGCCCTGCATAATTCATCCAAAAATGCACCATCAGAATCGAAAAAAAAATTGTTATTCGATTGAAAACGTTCAGGAAATGATAATGGTGCAAAAACTAAACAAATTTGCAAGTTCGCATGCGTAAGTTCCAATATTTGGTTTAGTTAAAATCCATCTACTTTAGCACACTTCACACGCACAAAACGATCAATTTTTTGATGCAAAAATAAAATACCGCGCATGTGCACCTGCAGGTTTTATTTCTCGCATGTCTCCACTACTTTCTCACACGATTTCTTACCGGCGAAAAACTTTTTTAATTTTAGATGAGTAGAAAATGCGTCGTACCAACCCAATTTTTGCTTTAGAAAATGCTCAGTTTAACGTTCAGATATATGCTACAGTTTTAATGAAGATAAACAGAAATGAAAAACAACCATTTTCTGCTGCAGTTGGTTTTCCGCACCTGTGTCAACCAAATTTGGAGTTTTTTCTCGCTTTTTTTTTCTATTCGTGTAAAAAAAAAAGGTCAATTAAAGACTACGAATCATTTATGGTGAGAAGATTATTGTAGGCTCATCTAAAATTAAAATACATACGTGACAGGGTTGGACAGTATGCGATCAACTTGGCAATTACGTTACTCCGAAAATTTTGCCGCATTAATTGCATACTGTCCACCCCTACCCCTGTTCATTGTTTCCCCTCGCAACTTTTTTTTTTTGGAGGGGATTACAAAAAATAGTATTTAACACTTGTGCAAAGTAGGTGATTGCTACTTTCGTGTGAATTGAATCACTCGTACCAAAATCATCTCCTTTTCGCTCTTATATTACAAATACAGTAATTAAACCTCATTAATACATTTTTCATGGGACGACAGGAAAAAAATTTAGTAGGTACGCGGGAAAACGTAAATTACTAGAAATAGAAAAACTCAGAATTCAATTGAAAAAAAAAACATAATACTATTTTTTTAAATGTCTTATGAGGAAAAATTCGAAAGGGATAAAAATTTTGGCGTAATTAGGTCCATTCCATCATATGGCTAAAAGTGCGGAACTAATTCTTTGATAAAGTCATTTGATTTTCCGTGGTAGAACTCAAAAAAGTTCCACATTTTCAATGATAAACCTGTCCAGATCTTCCTTAAAAAATAAAATAGAATCAGCAACGTCCTACCTGAAAAATTTTACTTAGGTTTAGTATCGTAGATCAAGAAACCATAATAAAACAGCCACTATCCAGGAAAATCTCTTATGGGAGAGTGTTGTGAAAAAATATAGCACAGTATTGCCTACACAAGGTACCTTTAATGCTGAAGGTGAAAAAAATTCTGATTAAGTGGTTGCCATTTTTCATTGAAAAGACCGTGCATTTTATTACCTTCTCCTTCATAGTGATCCTTGCTCGCATACAATCAATCGTAAATTGATACTCAACGCTTGTAAATAAAGCTACGAGATAGAAAATGAAAAAAAAAAAAAATTGCCGAAAGCGGCAAAAATTCGGATTAATTTCTATTTTTCAATGAAAATATGAAAAACCATCCGAACAAAAGAGCTTCTTATCCAAAAAAACAACAAAACTAAGTTTCTTACCATGCGTCGTTTTCTTACTGATTAATGCAGGAAACGTCCGGACCAATGGAAAACAGTGTCTTAATCAAGAATGCTTCTTAAGCGAGTTTCACTGTATTTTACTGAAAACATGTACCGAGTCTACTAAAATTTGTGCACTAAAAAGATAGTATGTTACGCAACTAGGGAAAAAAGTAAGCAATTTCTCGACAAGTTCAGTAATTGTGCGTTGATGAATATTGCTCACCTCGACCGTGTTATGTATTGTATTTTTGTAACGAGAGTGAAGAATACGTTACTTAAGCAAGGGGCAATAAAACCCGCCGATTAGTGGGACAAATCTCTATTATGACGTAGATAATTTTGAAGGAAAAAAATGGAAAAAAAAAAAGAAGACATTTAAAGATGTGAGGGAAACTGAGGAACCACTTGGGCGTGAGAAGAAGAAATTAAGTTGCGAGAAAAAGAATTAAGAAGTGAAACAAAGAAATTAAGGTGTGAGAAAAATAAATTAAGGTGTGAGAAAAAGAAATTAAGGTGTGAGAAAAAAGAATTAAGGAGTGAGAAAAAGAAATTAAGTAGTGAAAAAAAGAAATTAAGTAGTGAGAAAAAGAAGTTAAAAAGTGAGAAGCAAAGTTAAGGGGTGAGGAAAATAAATTAAGGAGCGAGAAAAAGAAATTAAGGAGGAAGAAAAGTAAGAGATCTAAAATTGACCGCCTTTACATGCTTCAAAAATACAGAATTTCTTACACATTATGTTGCAAATAAAAACTTTTGATTCGCTACTTGAGTAATATTTTATCTGTGACTCCTATGTACAAGTAGGGGAAACCAGAGGGTACCATGGAACACTTTTTTCCTTTTGTCTCTGGTGTGAGCTCTAAAATTGAGTTAGAAATTTGGGATCAATAAATTTAAAAAGAACAAACCTTCATCTACAAAACAAAACCAAAAGATATAATTAACACGTGACAGTTTTTTTCTAATTCCATCTTAAAGGTGGTAACATTTTTTGTTCCATGGTACACTACTCCAGCGTACCATGGAACTGAGGGTGGTGTACTACGGTACATATCGAATCCCATAAGAAAAAAATACTTTTAAACCAAAAAATTTAATTTATTTTATCTAATACAATATGAAGTGCATTGCATCTAAAAGCAATTACATTTAGATAACAGGTAATATCTGCTATTTGAATTGTAATAATATAATTATTATTATGAAAACTGATTGTTTTTCAATTGTGACACTATTCTCATAAATTTGTTAATTTAAGATATCTTTCACAGTATCCTAAACTTTCTCAAGATCCAATGCTTCATGTTCTTCGACAGTATTAATTCTAAAATTTATTTGAAAAACATTGAAAGGTATTTCTAACATGTTTCATGGTACACCAGAAAATTTACACCATGGTACACTAGGTTCACCTTTTTACTAGAAATTAACATTGTCTGAGTGTTTTTAAGTATTGGTTACTCTGAATAATTAATTACTGACCATTAAACATCTTTGAAACATGTACAAAAATTTGAATGCTCAATTTCTCTCCTATTGGTCACACTTTTTGCAAGTTATCAAAATTTTACTTTTGGTATAATTTTGATAAATACTGTAATAACTTTTGAACAATAAACTGAATAACGATAGTAAACAAATGAGATATTTACCAGATGTATGATGCATAATTTTATGTGACCTGTTTGTCCAAAAATTAAAGGGATTCAGTTTTATCCTTGGTACACTTATTCCATGGTGCCCTAGTCTTGGTAGAACGAGTACTCAAGTCTAACTTACCATTATGAAATGTTATAGAATATGAGTATTATGCCCATATTCACAAACGTCACTTTAACCTCCCTTCACTTAAATTTTACTTTAAAAAATTTTTTTGAAAAATTTCATACTTAAAAATATGAAAACATTGTATCTCTTATGAGAGTTCCAATGTAAAAATAAAATGTTACCATTCTCTTAAATACAAAATTGTGCCAAAAGTCATTTTTAAGTGAAGTTTAAGTGAAGAGAGATTAAAGTGACGTTTTTGAATATGGACCTTAGTCTCAAGTGGATTAATTATGTTTTCATTGAGTAATCAATTTATAAATTAAGGGCCAGAATTTTTTAAATCTCAAGTTCAAGAACTCCAGATTGGTTCATTTTACTGATAGCTTACTTTACACGTACGTACATAGGTATAATCTCAAATTTTGCTTACAAGGAATTAAGTAGATACATTATCCTCGGAACACAATCCATTGCTTCAGATTTGGCACAAGTTTCGGCTATGGGCATCATTCTAAAGTTGGTGAATCTGCTGAATTGTTGTGTGAACCTTCTTAAAAATTAGTAATGAAGAAATTTTCATTGAAAAATGTTTAATTAACATGTGCCTTTAGTGCTGGTAGATATTTTATACCAGAATTTTTTTGATAATAATGAAATTATAAGATAGACTGAGCATATGATGTACAAAACATAAGATCATAACTTTAAGAGAAAACTTTAAATAATAATTATAACCAATTAGAATTTATTTGCTAGGTCCGGTTAGAAAATTCGGTACTTTTTCGTAGTCCACCCTAGAAACTCAAAAAGCTTTTTTTTGAGAACTAATTTCGCACTTCTCCCAATCAAACAGACTGTTTTAAAAAATTATAAAATATCTGCACTGTTTTTCATATCGAACAGAGTTCACATTTTATCCTTTAATTCAGCATATTTTGTTTGTGTGAGGAATAGGGTGTTTTGTATTTAATACAAAAGTGAAACCAAAAATACTGAAAAAAAAAAAGTGAATGGTTAGGTTCGAATTTATTCATATCGAAAAAATGGTAATGAAGTAATTTGACCCATGCACCACCCGCAGGCTTTCAATAAATGAGGTTTTAGATATGAATTTGTTCATTATTCTTAGAAAATTCGTGGCACAAGTAATTTCCCAAATTCATCTCATAAAAATGATCCAAATTAGAAGATAATTTTTGTTTCGAAGATCTTGTACTTTCCTCATAAACGAAAATATCTTAAAATCAAGTCCAGTGTAAAAATGGACCTTTCCCTTTCAAATGTCAAATGTATATTTAAAATGTTCATACTTCAGCATTAATTTTTAAGCGTAGGCTGTCGTTCTAAAATTGGGTGTGATTGAAAAGTTCTGAATGCAGATTCAAATTTAATGCGAGCAGAATGATTACAAGTTTTAGAAAAGAAACATTTTTTTATATTTTAGTTAGGTACTAGACCAGATATACAAAGTAAAATATAAGGAATTTTAGATCTTTTCATTTTTTCAACCAGGACTAATCATTCAATTGCATTAGGGAAGAGAAAAAAAGCTGATAAGTAAAGATTATTCAAAAAGAAATTACAGGCCAATCCATACTTATAATCAATCGATCAATGAATTAATTATATGTATAAAAAGCAAAGTGTTTTGTTTATGTGTACCCATTTTTCTCCAAAACCACCCCCTCTCCAGCACTCAGAGTTACGGTGGTATATAGCTCTTGGTCTGCCATTGATAATAAGTGAGTTTCATTGTAGCCAATTTTCATGGTTGGGAGCAATAGGGAAAAATTCAAAATCATGTCAAAACAGTTGCATAACCTTCAGGTATTAGGGGTTTTGTAAATGAAACAAAAAGTATGTCGAAATAGTTGCATAACCTTTACGGATTAGGAATCCTGAAAATTAATACACTGATACCCGAGCAACGCCGGGTTTAACCTCTAGTATCTATTTTAAAAGGACATTTAAAAACAAAATATTATATCAGTGTAACAAATCTAAAAAATTTTTAGCTTCAAAAAAAAAAATTAATTTTAATGAAATATGCGAAAATTTGTTCGCGATAAAGCCTAATTTTTTCTTGAAATTTCAAGAAAACTGGCAATGTAAACATTTACTCCATGTGGTTACAGATATAGTTGCCACAAGTATTTTTGTGATTCTGCAATGTTTAGTTTTTTTTCTCTTTTTTTTTTTTCGAATAAAATTATCATGTATTTTTTTCAGGTAGATATGCCAATTAAATACAACTTTCAACGAAATTAATAAAAAATTACACATACCACTTATGAGCTATCTTTTTGGAAATTGGAAGGAAAACAGAAGGAGAAGAATTTACTAAACTTACCGAATTCCAATATAATTTGCCTGCTGGATTGTGCAAGTAAATAGCGTTAAAAGAAAAACAAATAAAATTCAGTAGCTAAAAAACGTACTTTTTTCGGCTTTCTTGACTCGGTATTCGACCATAGCAAAATGAACGAACAATTTATTTTTGTACTTTTTTTTTTTTTTCCAAAAGAAAAATTACACGCGCTCAATAGAATTCAAAGCACGACTCATTTCGCGCGCTTCTTCAGCAACAAAACTAACATCGGACAGTTTTCATCTTCTTTTAAGCAACGCTTTTCAGAGTTTCGAGTACATTTTTCGCGAATGTAGTAGTTATCGATTTTGTCTTCTTTCAAACCATTCGTACCAAATTTCAGTGTTTACAACTACCTAAAATTAAAGTAAGTATAGGTGGTTCGAAATTTTAGCGTGATATTTCAACATTTCAATTTTGACCAGATGTACGAATCAAGAAGTAGCAATTTAAATAAATTAAAGTGAAAAAAGCCAAAAAAAAAAAAAAAAAAAAAAGTAACACCTTTAAAGACGCGTTCTTTAAACTACATTGAATCGCCGGTATTTAAGTAGATTTTTGAAAAAATTGCCTGAATATTCAGAACCAAGGGTGAGAGTGGGTACGTTTTTCATTTCATGATCTTCTGAGCATTTTGGTACTATTTTTATACATTCATATTTTTTTTATATGTACCTACCCTCTTTTTTATTGAGTCCATTTCCAGGCTTAATTTTAATCAAATGGTTTCAAAAGTCGAAACACATATTCGGATCAACCTAAAAAAGAACTCTATTATTTTTGGTCCGGATCGGGAGTATGGTCCGTCCGGTAGGTCAGTTTATATGCATTTATTACTGAACAGCGTGCAGGTCGCAATTTTAAATCGATAGACCTGAAATTTAGTATATCTTTGTGGTTTGGTTCAATGACAATATTTATCAATTTTGGTGCGGATAGGCTTTACGGTACGTCTGGTAGGAGTGATTTTGTTGCAGTTTTGGTAGATTAACGTCTTTCAAAGGAGTAATTTAAAGGTATAGTCACAAAATTTGGTACTGGTATTTACTTAAAATATATCTAACATGACTCCAATTTTTGTTTCTATTGGCAATATGGTTCATTCCTTGGAACTGTTGGAGGTTCTAATTTTTCATGTTATCTCCATAAAAGTTGCAATTCTCCTTCAATAATCACGAAATTTGGTAAAAACACTACCTTCTATATAAGCACCAGACATACCAATTTTAGTTTTGATTGGTCAATTTGTTTTCAACTTATTAGCTATTCAATGTTATTTTCCCTCATTTACCCTTCTCATAATGGTCCTGAAGAATTCATTATCTAGGCTTCATTGAGAAAAACACTCGTTTTAACCTAAAAACAACTAGATCGCAGTAAAAGGTACACTAGATTTAAAATGACTGAAAAAAAAAAAAATGTCCAAGGATGACCCCCTTATTTTTTAACAAAAATCTCATTTCTATCATCAGTTTTTACTTGAAACTAATAAAATTTGTAATGAGTTAATAGTGAAATAAATAGTTATTTTCCCAACATCCACCCCAAAAACAGACGTTTTCGTGCCTATTATCTATATGTAAAGTAGGTATGACATTATATTACAATGTTGAAAGTAAAATTTCGCGCATGCGTAGCTCAAAACTTAATTCAAATTGCTGTCTTTGCTGCGCATGCGCACTACGTTTTATCCAACATTATGAAAATTCTGCACTCCTACATTAGTAAAGAATTGACTGTCAAGTTGCCACTTCAATTGAACAAGAGATTTATGATTTGAAACAAACCTCTCTTTTATTTAATTCCATGATTCCTTAGCCTCTATTTAAGCTAATCATCTTTACCTACTCAAGAATAAATGAACAAAAAAACCCAAATTATTAAAACATTTGTCTTTTTGTACTGTTTAGATACCATTTAAAAATATGTTTTCTTGGTGAAATTTTTCTTTTTTTGAAACACTTATTGCCAGAAAAGGTGTGTGACACGCATGCATAGTGGATATTAATGCTCGTGTTTTTACAACCTCCCAAAAGAAAAAAATTTACTAAAAAAATTTTTTTGAAAATGTACCTGAACAACAAGAAAAGTCAAATTTTCCAATAATTTGGGTTTTCCATTCGTTTATTTTCAAAAAACTAAGAATGAATAAAAATTTAAGAAAAATACAGATTGAAGTAAATTTTTTCTTCTTTCCAACAGGACTAACTACACTTTTCTAGGGATAAAAATTATCAGTAGCGTCCTGAAAGATTTTTTTTGGGGGGGTACCAGGTGAAAATGCCAACTGCTGGGCCACATATCCAAAGAAAGTGCTGACTATGAAGAGAAACACAATAAATCTGATATAATTTTCCGACTACTTTGCAAATATTGAGGGGATGTGACACCCTCAAACCCCCTTTGGTAATTATTGATTGAAAGAAGAGGATTTCTAGATTTCAAAAACCAGCCAATTTTTCATTAATTTGCATTTTTTTTGTTTGTTTATTTTCAAACAACTATAACAATGAAATTTAAAAATTAAGGTATGTACAGAATTTCATGAATTTTTTATTTTTTCCAACAATCCCAGCTCTCTAGCTTACATAAATGTTGAGGAAACATTAAATGAAATATGAGAAAAACGTTTCAAAATTGAAATGTTTTGTAGTGATGCTAAAACTATCAATAGTTATCAATAAGAGCGACTATCATTTAATATCAATAAATTTTGAAATTAATATAGAGGATGAGGATCGGGGAAGACATACAAAAAAAGGTTTTACACGAAGTTACGTCCAAGAAGCTAGTGTATTTTTAGAAAGTTACATAATTTAAGTAAAGATACAATTTAAGTATAATAAACAAGTGTATATGGAAATGGACGAGTGAGCGGCGGAAGTGGTAAAGCAGTGTAGCCGAGAACAGATATATAAATTATGTTTAAAGGTAATCGTGTGTTTGCAGGAGTGAGAGGGGAAAGGATTGGTGGTCTCAACATTAACGATAACTATCGATAGTTTTTTTTGGTACACCAAAATCATTGTAATGAGATATTTGCAGCATCTGTTTCATTTTCATATTAGGTATGCGATGTATTACGAAAGTTTGAAAATTTTGTGGCAAAAATCTAGCGTTTAGGTCTCCATTCATGACACAAAAGAGGTCACGCTTGGATCCCTTGATAGTTGATAAGATTATATACCTTAAACATAATGCTTGTTTTTGGTAATAAATAATAATAAAATAAAATCAATAAAACGATAATGATAACGAATATTCCATTATATTTTATTAATTTTTTAAATTTTTAAATTTTTTTCCTCTCAATTTTTTATTTTTAATATTTTAAATTCAGTCTGGAGTGGAGACAAATACTGAGGTAAGTTAAAATTATACTACCTAGCCTACCCTAAAATTTAGAACCAAACTGTATAATTCTATTCTGTACAAACAAACTATTTGTTGAGAAGAAATAGTCTGTTTTCTCATTACAACTGAATTTTAAATTAAATTTTGGTCTTTTACACTAATTATAGAAGTTTCATTTTAATCATTTTATACGTAACAAATATTATTAACACTTTACCAGACCTTTAAAACAGGAAAATACGAAAATTACTTTGAAAAAAAAATACATGGTCAAAAACTATTGATAGCTATCGATAATTATCAATAAATTGTTGAGACCACCAATCCTTCTCCCCTCTCACTCCTGCGAACACACGATTACCTTTATAAATAATTTATATATCTATTTGTGGCTACACTGTATTACCATCTCCGCCACTCACTCGTCCATCTCCATATACATTCGTTTATCTCACTCAAACTGTACTAATACTTAAATTATGTAACTGTCTTTAAATACACTCGCTTCTTGAACCTTATTTCGTGTATCTTCATCGGTCCTCATCCTCTATATAAATTTACCAAAACTATCGATAGTTATCAATAAGTGAAAACTCCGATAGTTTGCATCACTAATGTTTTGTTCAAGTGGCAACACGATAATCAGTTTTTCACAAATTCAAGAAGTACAGAAATTTCATGATGTTGGATAAAATGTATTAATCTCCTAGGTACCTCACATATAGTTAATTTATATGAAAACTTCTGTTTTTGGGATGGTTGCTGTAATAATACAAAAACAACACTTTCTACTTTTAGTAATATTCTTGTGCCGCAATGTGGTATTTTTTGTGAGGCTACAAGTTCTCCAAAATTAGGTTATGGTCTCTGCAGCATTATTGGTTAGGAGCTGTGCTGTGCTGTGCTGTGCTATCAAATAATGGCTCTTCAAGGGAACGTATTCAAATTTCCTCGATTTCAAAAACTTTTTGGAATTTAGTTTTCTCACTTTTTTTCTTACATACTGTATGTAAAATAACAAAAGGAAAAGCTGTATTAAATGTGTGAAATATCTATGATGAGAATATTTAATTTTTAGCAGTAATTATAAGTGTTTTATCACATTTTCACAAACATGGTGTTTTTATGAACATGTCAAAACAGAATGCAAACATTCGCCTTGGCAAAAATCATAGACAAATTTTTACATTTAGTCTCCACAAGCCAAAAACGTAATCATAGAATTACAGAGATACCATCTTGTAATTGTCACATCCAACGAACATATGCATTTTATAAGAGGTATAAATGTTTTACATGGTGTTTAGTGAGGCCAGACACCCCTTTTCCATAAACCCAACCCTACTTATTGAAAAGCATTGTGAGTATAGGACAGGCTTCAAATTTTGAGTCGTAATTATCTTATAACATGATATAGATACTTGTTTAACATAAATTGATTTAAGAAGAGGCTTTAAGGAATAAAATGAGATGAAGAACAAGAAGTTTGAGCCTTTAGAAGCTGAGAATATTGAAGAAGCTTATGAAATAATGGACCAAGCACTTTTCTCAAGCCAAATGTGAACAAAACAGCATCATCATATTAGAAAGAGAGATAGCATCCAGATGATAGTACTGTCTCTCATTCACTCATTGTAAATAATGTAATCGGAGGTAAACACAGTGATTAATTATCGCAATAATATTGTAAAAGCTACTGATTATTCATAATTTGTTCATTATTATTTGTATTTGTCAAACATGTTAAAATTTTGTAAAAATCAATTTCAAAAACCACCTGAATTTTTTTTTAGCTTCATTCAATTCTGATTCCCATAATTATATTGGGATTAGGTGAAAGAGAGATAGTATAGTTACCTCTTTCTCTCTCTCAATACGTTTTGACTATGTTTGTAAAATAGGGCATATTATTATTTTTATTTATTTTTATAAATTTAAATACTTTGTTATAATTATGAACATTCAAATTCTTCTATTTATTTAATTATTTTTGTACTTTATATATTTTCCCACCCTTTCATTATAGCAATATATTTGATTAATATGACAGTTTATTTTTGATCTTTTAATTTTTTGTGTATTATCAATATACCTCAATGGAATCATCTGATGTATCATATGCCCTTTTTATCAAGAAATTGTTCTTCTTATTTAAGATGTGTAACCAAATTGTTAAGTTTTTCCCAATCACAGAATTAAAACTGCCCTAAAACCATATGAAAGAATTGATCAACTGTGTTAGAACTCTTACATATAGCTTCTAACAAGATGTGACCCATATTAAAACTGTTGAATATGGATTCGTCCATATTTGATGTCTGCCAAGGCAACACTATGCTTTGTCATTCCCATAGAAGGATAATACAATATAGTCATTGAGTCTGTCATTCGTATGGATAGTCTTAAATGTATTAGAGAGATGGTGTTCAATTAATAGGCACCACTTAATCAGTCGCTTGTTAAATTGGTTTTTTCAGATAAAGTGGCAAAATTTACCAGAACAGAATAAAAGGAGCCTTTCCTACATGTTTTTCACCAAATAATTCGGAAAAAATTTTTGTTTAATCCGGTGGAAAAAAAGCAACAAATACAGAGTGACCCAAAAGTCATGCAACCCAAACATTCAAATATAAAAATTTGAAAAAAAGAAATAGAGGACTGGAATTTTTCACTCTTGGGGGTTACTCGATTATTTATGCAAAATTTCAGTTATGTATCTATAGTAGTCTAATTTTATTATTTTTGATTTTTAATTTCAATTTTCATATTTGTGGTAAAACAAACTTTACAAAATTTTAATTGGCTAAAGTTTTCTAAAAATTCTGAAACTGACCACAATAATGGAGGATGATTACCAAATTAAGCAGGTAAAGTTTCACTATCTTATCTCAATTTTTTTTTTTAAGAATTTTCTTATTGATCTATACGCATAAAACACGAATCAAAAAATTTTAAACTGCAAAAATTTTCAAAACATTTTGAAACATGGGGCAGTGATAGGGAAATAGTTACTCATTATGTGATTATGCAACTTTTTGTACGCACCGAATAAAAAGTTGCATAACTGCTGATTGCAGGTGTTATCGAGAAAAAAACATTGACGTATGAAAAGTTGCATACCCAAACAAATTTAAGGAAACAATTATGACAAAATTCTGCTGCAAAGTGAAATACTGCACCAAAGTGCGAATCAATGGAAAAGATGAAATAAAATTTTTGAAATTGAAAAATTTTTCTATTTGTTTTGAAAGCATGGTATAGACCGTGAAAAAATTCTTAAAAAAACAAGGATGAAGGTACTGAAGTGAAACTTTACCTGTTTAATCTAGTAATCATTCTCTATTATTGTACCAGTTTCAGAATTTTTTGAGAACTTTTACCATTGAAAATTTTTTTAAATTTATTTTTCAAACATGGAAAAGTTATAATTAAAAATCAAAAATTCCTCAAAGTTAGATTATTACAGATTGCATGAATAATTGAGTAACCGACTTCTGCAAACTGTGCCAAGATTTAGTCTTGTATCTCTTTTTTCAAAATTTTTACATTTGAGACCTTTGGGTCACCCGGTATATGCGCAAATCATATTAATTTTTGCATTTTAAATAATGTTCTGTTGTAATTGGGTGATTTACTGAAAAAAAAAAAGTTCCAATATGATTTATTGTATTAATTCGTTAAACTATAGATAAAAAAAATGGAACAAATAAGAAATGTAATCTTTTCCACAGCATTACCTCAAAAACAAACTCTAATCACTGTTTTTTTTTTTTTTAAAGAGATAAGATTACCAATTTGTTATATTTTT